>JAOUZG010053459.1:3974616-4037931 GCA_026289955.1 Argiope argentata | reverse complement strand
TATATATAATATGGCATTAACATTCTGAATTATTAGATAATTCAGTTTTTTTCTGTGAAAGGAAGCACCAATTTCAAATTCTAAACATATTGAGCAGAGAATAAAATATTTTTTTTATTTTCAGTCAATGGATTTTGATTATTATCTGTAACAAAAAAGAAGAATTGGAGGAGATAATGAATTAAAATACAATAGTATTGTCATTATTATAAATTTTTATAATATTACAAGATCCAGATAATTTGTGAGTCCATCGAAAAAGTAATGTCCATTCATCAAAGGCGAATTTTTTTAGGAGAAGATTATTTCTTTCTAAATTTAATGCTGTCAATCTTTAATTGCAATCCAAAAAGATGTTTGTTACTGTGTCTTATAGTCATTCATAATGGAAGACTTTTGATAAATGTTTGAAAAGTTAGTATGTGCTTGACATTCTAAGCAAGTAACTAATGTCTAATTTTTATTGCATGGTTTATATGTTATTTCCCAACTCTAATATTTTTTTTACAAATCACTAATGGTATCTTTGTCTTGTCTTGGAGAAACATGATTCTTAACCTTTAGGCTGCAAGAACCCAAACTTGGGACAATTACTTTGAATACAGGCATACAGAGAAGAAAGATATGCCCCCCTTTTTTTAAGGCAGTTGTTGAAATGTAGCTCCCCCCCTGAAATATTAGTTTACTAATTCTGAATGAGAAAGTACCAAATTAAATTTATGATAATAAATATCTTATTAAAAGGATAAATACAGTATAGTTATTTAGCACATAAAACAAATTGTTTTCAATCATATTTGTAATTAAATAAATTTCTCAAGCCTTTTTGAAGCTCTAAATTTAGTTCTTATAGAGCTTGAATACATCATTATGAATTTTATTTTGTTATTCTTCTAACTCATTTATTTTTATGAAATGTAGTGATTTATGTATCACACAGAATATTTATATATCTTTTATATTCATTTATATATACATTAAATATATCCTTTGTTCTTTTTTTTAAATATTTCATTTCTTTGCCCAAAGCACAGATTACAATCGTTTGCTATTTTGTAAATTAAATGTATTTACAAAGTAGCAGAGAATTGTCTGTTATATTGTTGATTTAAATTTTTTAATATTAATATATTGAGCTCATAAAAATCGAATATAATTTTTATGCCTAACATATTTTGAATGGTTTTTAATATGAATTACTAGTAATGTTTCCCTATTCTATTGTCGATTTTTATTTTATGGTAATTTTTTTCCTGAGAATTTCAATTACTCATAACAGTGTAATATTTTTGAAAAGTATGATCAATTTTCTAGGCAATCAATAACTTATTTAGAACAAAAAAATGCTGCATAAAAATTTACTAATATGTAGCTAATCACCAGATTAAGTTGTTTTAAACAAAGATCAGGTATAGTTTACTTACAATTCAATATATATAAGATTTCATTGCTATAAAATTATGTAAAAAGGTAACAAAAAAAAACTTCAGTACTACCATTCTATCAGAAATGGAATTTCAAATATTTATCATTCAAATAAAGTTATAAACACATATTATTATAAAATTACAAAATTTTATTAAGTTAAAAATTAAGAATATACAATGTTATAAAACTAAGCAACAGGGGGAAAGAATAATACTTTCAATCGAGTACTACTCACAAATAAAGTTATGTAAAATCATTCCATACCTCTTAGCAGGGTTATTTAAAAAAAATGTTACTAAAGCAGGGTTCATAAAACTCACTAGCGCCAACAGTGATTATAACTACTGCTGGACGAAATCTCCTGACCTTAAAGGGTATAGCACAAAAATGGAAGATTTTTTATGTAACAATTACGATTCGCGGAAAGTTTAAGTAGTAGAACGAAATCCAAACTTGTTGCTGGTACCTCAGTTGTACCATCTCTAAGCTAGAGGTTAAACATTTTGCCATTGAGGAATTTTTTTCTTTTGATTTTTTCATGCATTTTTATTAGTTGTTAATATTATGCATTTGAATAATTGAAAAAATTTGCAACTCTTTTAAAATTCTATATAGACTGAATATAGAATTGTATAGACTAAATATATAAATCTATATTCAGTCTTTCATTCTGATTTCTGGTGGTTTATCAGATTTCCTTCAGAATCTTTATCTGTATTTGTGGTAAATTATTTTACATTACCATTTATAATTTGTTTTAAATAATAATTTTCATTACATTTAGGGGTGGCAATCTGCAGTTATGATGTATTTTACTGAATGAATATTTGTATAACTAAATTATAACTTTAATCTTACCAACTTAGGTTGATTGATTGCATTGGTCATCACCAGCTTTTATTAATTGACAGGTAATTGATTGGGGATCTTTAGGCAATGCAAATTACAAGATTCTTTTGTATTATCTCTTCTCAACTTTTAATATCTGATATATATTTTAGTGATTTTAATTTAATTTCTAAGTAAATATTTTTAATTGAACATTTTTTTGACAAACTGAAATACAACACATTTAATTGCATATCACTTCAATTTTTTTTTCATTATATAAAAAAATACAACAAAAAAACTTCACCACACAACCCCATAATTATGTGGATCACCCACATAATTTTCTTATTGCCATAATTTTTATTTCCTTTCTAAAACTATGTTTGTATTTAATGCAGTTAAAATAACTTCATATTATATGTATATGTATCAATGTTTTTTTGCCTTAAACTTTCACTAATTTTAAAAGTGTATTTATTATTATTATTTTTAATCCCTTTGTAGATGATCCAGTTTTGAGATGGAGGCTTCAGGTACATTAAGATTGTTAAGAAGTTCAAAAAGAGAAAGTAAAGAAGAAGACCAAGTGAAAAAATATAATTTAAGGAGTTCAAAGGATTCAGATGAAGTTTTGAAAAATCATCATCAGCTTCCAGATTATAAAATTTGTAATACTGTCAAAAAATGTCATAATCTGAAACCAAAGATTGCTTTCTTAAGATCTCACATTAAAAAAGAAAAAGAGAAAACAAGAAACCAAATTGAAAGGTTGGAAAAAAATAAAGAAATTTGCTCATTAAGAATGCATAAAGGCAGGAAATCAAAAACTAAGATGGATATTTTAGAAACTGACCGAGAAAATTATGCAAATGTAAATTCTAGTCAAAATAATATTAGATCTGTAAAAGGTAGGTGTCACATAAATGAAACAAATTGTGTTAAGATATCAGATAGCTCAAATTTTGACAAAAATTATCTAATTAATGGTGCAGTGTATCAGCCTGAAATATTAATTCCTTTAACAGATTTAAAAGAAGTCAAAAATGGTATTCAAACCAGAACAAAAAAAGAGAAAAGAAAATCATTAGATGATGACAAATTTTATAAAAAAGTCAAAAAAATCAAAGAAATCTCTCCATTAAAGATGGGTAAAACCAAAAGGTACACTGACAAAACTAGAGTTAAAGTTTTAGAGCCTAAAAAAGATGATTGTGTGAATGTAAATCCTGATCAAGATAGTAATGTATCTTTGAAAGTCAGATGCCTCACAAATAAAATAGCTTGTGCTGAAAATAATAATCTAATTAATGTTGAAAGACATCAACCCAATGTTTCAGGTTCTTTGTTGAATTTAAAGAAAGTCACAAACAATATATCTAGTCTATCAACTACAGAATCTTCTGTTGCAGATTATACTAAGTTTAAAAACTTAACAATGTCATTTGTTGATAATTCTTTCTGGAATCAGTTGACAATTAATGCAAATACTAATTTTCAAAATGAACTTATAACCAATTATAATTTTACTAAAACTATTATTTGTGAAGTAGTTGAAAAGATTTCTCAAAATAAGGAAGCTTTTGAAATTGAGCCTGCATATGGAACATTGAACAATGATGATGTTTTTAATTCTTCCCCTAAAGGGGAATTTTCCCATTATGATCTTAATTTAATGGGGCCTTCTAATCTAACAAAATCAACTGCAACAATTCAATTGGAAAGTCAAGAACAACTATGTGAAACTTCATCCGTTGATTTCATAGATGAAGTTGCAGCATTTCTTGACATCTGTGATGAGCGAAGTAGTGAGATTTGCAAAGAAACAAATGTGTTTCCAAATAGCTATAAAGATTTAAATGCAAATAATTCAGGATCAGATGAACTTAGCCAAAGTCTTCCATTGCTTCAAAATGAAGAGTTAATTGATTCTGTGGAGAATTTGGTTGATTCAGATATGCCTGAATTAAGCTTCATGGGTGAAAAGTACTCAAACTCAGAAAAATCCAACAACCAAACTTGTGTTGATTTACTTCAAAATTCTTGTTTTCCTTTTTGTAACGTTCCTGAAAATGGCAAACAACTTAGTTTTGAACATTCAGTTAATAGTAATAATGAAAATCAAGATTCAACCGCATTAATTGATGATGAAGTTCACTTTTTAAATCAAACTAAAGGAGAAAGGAACCATAAACACAATGGGATTGTAAGTGTAGCAGATTCAGTCAAATATCAAAAGAACCAACTAGTTTCACAGGAAATTGAAGAATTTGGAAAGGATAAAATCAATATTGATGATTTAATGAATTGCATTGATGATGAATTTGTGGTTGTGGAAAAGTGTGAAAGAATTTATGGTGATAGATATAAGTGTGGTAAATGCTGTAAATTCTTTAAACTCAAAACTGCTCATCTTCATAAAAATTGTGATGTAAAAATAAGAACTGTGTTAATTAGTGATATTAACTTCATTTGCTTAAAATGCTATGCACATTTTGAAAATTTAGGTATCTTATCAACTCATAAGAAAAAGTGTATGTCAGCAAACAGATCAGTCATCAATAAATCTTGTGATATGAATACTAATGGATGTACCATATCTCTTACTAATGTTCAAGAAGCAGATTTAATTTCTACTAACAACATTTCAAAAGAAAATTATGAATCGAGTATTTCATGTCAGTGTTTAGATAGAAACTCTCTTATTGAGGATCAACAAAACAGTATTTCTTCTTTCAGTTGCCCTCAGTGCAATATGCATATTACTGACAAACTCGCTCAAAAACATCACCACTGTGAAGTGTCCATTAGAGAATCTGAAAACACTAGTGTCAAAGATAATGCAGTATCAGAAGTTTTGTTACCAAATGTGCAAAATATGAATAAAAGGAATTTACAGGATTCTCATTGTTCACTAACTAGCCCTGTCTCTTCAGATTTTAAAAGGGATTTAATTTCAAATTCCAGTGATCCTGAAATGCCCTTATTCATTGAAAATATGACTGAGTGTGGGTTGTTATATTCCCCAAATGAAGGTGCAAAATTTTTTATTCCTCTTTCATGTAAATTTGTAAATGATGCGCTAAAAGCAGATCTACAAAATTATTTTCCAAATTTAAATATTAAAAACGAACCAATCGAAGGTGGTCTAGAACAGATTCCTTCGATTCCAGATACTTGCATAAAATGCAAAAACCCATTGGATTTAAAATTTGTTGATGTAATGCGCATTGATGAGCATACCTGTTTGCCCGATAATTCTAATAATGATCTTTTGCAATTAAAACTGCCTTGTTCTTCTTGTGAGCACTTATATCCTGTAGTTTTTCGAAAAGATATTTTAAGCAAGTTAGCGGAGCTTTCAGATAAATACAATTTAGATAAATTTAACAATTTACAGAAAGGAAATATTTTGTTAAACCAAGAAGTTAATAGTACAAATATCCCTTTGACTGAAAGTGAAATTATTTTACCTCGCATTGAGCAAGTTGTTACAATTAGTAGTGATGATTTCTATAAATTGAATGAGAGTGAGTCTTCAGAGATTACAGAAAATTCACTTCAACAAGAATATTCAGATCCTGTCAATCAGAGGATGACAATGCAGAATTTTAATCTAAATGTTAGTAATTCTGTTATCAACCCTGCAGTTTCTCATAAACCTCCATCTGTTCCAGAATTAGTTGGAAATACTTCCACAGCATCTCATTATGAACCATCCATTTCTTTGCAGAGTTCACAAGCTGAAAAAGACCTAGTATTTATTCCATCCGAGATCATACTTGAAACAGTTCTTTTATCCGATCCTGATTTATATAAAAAAGTCTCTGACACAGGCAGTGTAAGTTATATTTGTGGGGAGTGTTTTATATCTTTGGTGAAGGAACAAATTGCAAAACATTTTTATGAGAAACATGACATTTGTAAAAATACATTCACTGTCACAGATGCATAATAATAATAAAATGTACAAATTTCTTGTGCAATTGTGAAACTTTTAACAATGAATTTTTTTTACAAATTTATTATGTGTGCCAATTCCCTTGTTTTTAAATTTTTAAGAAGTCAACCATTTTTTAATTGCAGAAATATGTATGTATATTTTTTGTTTAAAGTTAGTTTTTCATAGATTAAAATTCACTCAAGTTTATTTGTAGTCAAGAGTAATGATATAGGTTGTTTCTGCAATCGTGAAATGTTTTGTTCCTAAATGAAATGTCAAACATTTTTTGATAGATTTTTTTAAAAGTTTTCTTTGATCTCTTCAAATGTAATGTTGAAAGAATATTTTGTAAAAATGTTGTCTTTTAAAAAATAATCTTAAAAAAAATTTGTACATATAATGTATTTTAATGTTAAAATACATTAAAAAATGTTTTAATATTCTTCATTTTAAACTGTATAAATTATGTGTTACAAAGTAAATCATCACATGTAATATAAAATTAAATTATTTTATAAATATAAAATTGTTAATTTGTGTGTAACATATATTTGAAAATTTTCAATCATATAATTTTATTTTAAAAAAGCCCTGCTGTTTTCTTGTTACAAAAGAAATAATTTAAATGAATAATTCTGTTAACTGAAATTATTTGAATCAGCAAAAAGTAGGGATGTCTCCAAAGACTATGTCTTTAGTAAAATCAAAAAGAGCACTTTATTTTTATTATTTATTATTTTACTTTAACCCTATTATTATAGAAGGGTCTTTATATTTTCTACTGTTCATCTACATTGGATAGATCTTGATAGTACTTTGATGAAATAGGATGCAAAATCTATGGATTTATTCCCTTCTTCAAACTAATTGTAAATTGAATACAGATGATTAAAAACTGCCTTTTTTGAAATATTACTAGTGCAACATTTTCTGGCTTTTCAAATTACTACTATATATTGAAAGCCTCATGGTCCAAATGCATTTTGCAAATCATTACCTTTCTTCAGTTTTATTGTCAAGTGCTACTATTATAAAAGTTGTCTCAACAATATTCCTTTCTTTTTTTTACTGCATGCATATTAGATGTATATAATTATTTTTCTTATACTGGCATTTTTAATAACTAAAAGCTTTTCACGAAATTATTGATTTACTGTCCTCATGTTTTTGATGCATATCGATAATCACTAGGTGATATACTATCCGTTGCATATGATTAAAATCCTTTCATGTATACTATGTTTGATATAGAGACAATCCTTTATATAAAATATTATATCTAGAAATTCTGTTCAAGATATATATATTAAAATCGAAGAGAATTAAAAAAAATATTACTAAAAGTTTTAATGCTACCCAGCTGGGAAGTTCCTTATTTCAAAATCTTCTACATTAAATATTTTAAAGAATTGAAAAATGCATAATATTGTAATTGATTTTATCAAAAAAATTTAATTTAAAAATGGCACAGGAATTTTTGGAAATAATTTTCTCCAAATTCTTTGTGAGGGGGAGAAGCATAATTTTGGTTAATTTCTCATAGCCAGAAGCAGTTGCTTTCATCAAACTTCTGTTATTTTTCTTGTTTTCCATTTGAACTATTGACTTGCATCTTCTTTTAGATATTGCTAAATCACTTCTTGAAACAAAAAGTTTATATATACAGGGTGTTTCTGAATTCATGGGCCAAACTTTAAACATATTTATAATAAATATAAAAAAGCATATTTTATACAGTCATGTGAGGATGGAAATAGAGGGCTCGGATGAAGAAAAAAAAATGAAAATGCTGAAGAAATAAAAAGGAAGTAATTTACTTACATAATATTACAATCAGGGCATAATATTACAATTAGTGCATAAATGTACCACTGCATGCATTGATAAGTCATCTGCAGTCTTTCGAAGATGTCAGTTGCTTCTTGAACAGTTGCAGTAGCAAATGAAAGTTTTGAAATGAAGATCTCATCAAAGTCAATTGGAGTTTTGTAAACACTGCATTTTCCCGCCTCGCTTTTACTGATTTATATTTACTTCTTTTGTCTGCACTTTTTATTTCCAATCTCCATAGTGCTATGCAACAAGTGTGTATTTTACCTACTCTTAAACTTAGGCCCATTAATTCAAGGACACCTTGTATATCTATTTGTCTATAAATATAAATATATAGAGAGAAATAAAACAGAAAATTAAAATATTATAGGTAGAATAGCTCATAGTTAACATTAATTTTAATACAGTTAATTTCAAAATAATTTACTGTTGAAAAAAATATTGTACAGAAATGAAATGGATATTATTAAAATTGTAAAAGTTTGAATTTTTCTTGAAAATATTAACTTTTTAATGTTTCTTTGATGACGTTGGTGATTATTTGTTCTAAAGTTACTGCAGAAAAACAGCAAAATATTTACTCAATGAAAGTGTCTTGCTTATTCTTAGAAGGACCACCAAACCTTAGTAGATAGAATGATGCCAATCAATATTTTTGTGCCTTTCACAATTAAACCCTTTTCTTCTCACCCTGTACATAAGTTCATGTTTCTGGATAAGAAATCCCTTTCTTCTTTATTATCGAAGCAGTTTTAATATCACTTGCAAATGTGGATAAAAGCCTTATAGTTTTAGTTAAATAGATAACTGCCTTACAAAATCAGAGTGCTATGTAGTAGAAGATATGGCATAACATTAGAAAACAAAACCAACGTGCCTCTAAAACCTCTGTAATAGATTTAGAAAAGAGTTGCGAGATATTGATTTGCTCAGACTTTACAAATGAACAAAAAAACTTGGATGAAATACTAGCTAATAGAAATTGCACTTCACCATGAGTTTGAACTAACTTGGTATTGGTTTGAAGAAGGAAATAAAACCAGAATGTGTTGTAATTATCAACTGATAAATATTTTCCATCTGCTTTCATTATCATGTAATTAGTTATTTTGTTATTTTTTTAGCTAACAACACCTATGTTATAACAAATGTTTGATGGGAGAAAAATCGATATTTAAGCATTTTTTTTTCAAAAAATGCTGAATCTAATTTTTAATTGAGTTTAAAATTACTTACTTTTAAAATAATGTATTTTGTACTTTTAAATCAATTGACATATCATTCTTCGTTATTGTTTTATTGTGTTTTTTTTAAATGTTTGTGTTCTGAGTTTTTGTGCCTGATTTAAATATATTTAACTGGCTTTGTATATTGTTCTTTTTTATGTCCTATGTGTTGTCTGCTTTTAAAAATTGAAGGAGAACAAGATACAAGATTTCGTAAAATATTGAATATTTTTAAATTATTATTTTTATTTGATTATTTGGTTTGGTCACTTCCTTAGTGAAGTTTTGAAAGTAGGTAATATAATGTATATTAAGTACAAATTTTATTTAAACAATTTCCAAGTTTAGTATTTTAAATAATTTTAATACCAGAAAGTATTATTTGTATTGAAATTCTTATTGTTCTGCTTAAAAACATTGCTAAGTAGAAAATATATTTAATAGAAATTTATGATTATAAAAACAATATAATTATAATAAATTTGTAATTATCATAAATAAAAATGATGAACCTTGCCTATCCCCTTGATTGCATTTAACATGTATAAAGCTAAAAATCTTGTTTTGTACTGACTTATTTTTTAAAAAAACACATTTTCATAAAAAGTTTTGCACTTTTGTATAGATTTTAACTGCATCATTTTCATCACTTTCTCTAGTGCTTCATTACATTTTCTCATATTATAGTGAGAATTTAATTTATTTATTAAGCTTCATCATAAATATTCAGCAGCCACAATATCTTCATCAGCCTGGGAAAGATTAAATTATTTTCATGTTTTGTTTTTTTGTTTTTAATTTCATTGTAACCAATATGGCTAACTTTGTCGGAATTTCAACAGAGGGCCATTGTAAAACATTGATTAAGAAAAAAGAGAGAGTGTGTGCGTGGGAATTTGCATTATATATATATTTGCAAATTTTTTTTTCTTTAAGCTTTCCACGGCAAAATTTTTCTGGTTTTGTGGGAGTATATATATAAAGTTCATTAAACTTAGAATTCATTGAGATAAAAATCCTCAGAGTTCTTCGGAATTTTTATAATGTGTTGATTAATAATAAAATATTATATTTCTTATTAAATTGTAGATGGAAAGAATGAAAAGATTTTTTGGAGTAAATTAAATATTTTTCTTTAAACTCTTTGACTTATAAGCTGCTTTCTTTAAGTTTCTTTAATTTTACTATGAAATTTCCTTGGGGTAATTACTTCATTGTTTTGCAATGAACAATTTTTTTTAAAATCAGTAATTTTAATATGAATTTTTTCAGAAATCAGGAATTTTTACTTATCAAACATTTTTAATGTAAAAAAGCTTTTTTAAGTGTTAAGACTTGAGGAAAATAAAAAAACAGTATTGCCTGTGAAATGTAATCATTTATTAGTTTGGAAGACTCCTAATTTGGAATTGAAAAGTTAAATTTTATATAACATCAAATCTTGTCATTGTTTTAAAATTAAAAGAAAAATAAATTTTTGTTAATTATTTAAAAACAAAACATTTATATCAGAATGTTCAAAGCAATCTCTTAATCAACAATCTTTTCTTAAAGTAATGATTATATATGTTGAAATACTTGAAATTTTATTATTTGTAGTAAGTATCAATCATATTTGGACACATTTTAGGGTAGCTTTAGATAATTAGTATGTAAATTTTCTGCATTCTAACAGCTAATTTTTTCAGTTTTCATCAATTTCTTAATGTATATATTTTACAAAAACACTATTTTTTATTCTAATTAAGGGTTTTTAAATTAAGTGCTTGCAAATCTTAAAAATATGAAGATAGAAAGTTTGATAAAATTGTTTAATATCATGATTTTGTTTCTTGAAATTTTATATACCACTTGTTTTTTATTCAAAATAATGTAATAAAATTTTATTTAATAATGTAAGAAAATTTTATTTATTTTTATTCAAAATAATGTAAGTATTTAAAGTTGTTCCTCTAAATTACACAATGACCTTGAAGAAAAATCTCATCTCTATAGTTAAAGGAATTAAGGTTCGAAATTTGATTTCTTGAAAAATGTTAAATCCATCATAGTTAAGTGCTCTTCTATTTGTACGATACAAAATTTTGGAGAGGATTGTGCCTGTTTAATCACCACAGTCATTATATGACCAAAATTTTTCAATATTTGTTCTGCAAAAGCCCCATTTGTATTTCAATATGAGACATAAATGTAACTAAAAATAAAAGGCACTTAATAGCAAAATATTAACCACCCATTATTTTCTAAAATGACTTGTCCTTCTGGGAAACGATAAAAATTAAATAAATATTTTAAAAGGGCAAAATTTTCAAAGCACATGTTTGCTTATAAAATTTAAATATTAAACAGAAATAGGCAAATAACTATTGTAAATTTCATTTTGATTATATTAATATTAGTAACCAGGAAAAAATATAAAATGTGCTGAGCACTAATAGAATTTAAAAAGTAATTTATTATTATTATTATTAATACAAGGTAGGACCAAAATCTAAGAAAGGATTTGATTTAATTTTTACATGTATGATGAATTTTCTATTTAGTATTTTCTGGGTGGGTGGTTGAGGGGTCTGGGTCCTTTATGATATTTTGCTATTATCTGATTTACTAGCTAATATTTATATATTTTGTTTTTCAAATGTATATTTTATATTTGGCATTCAAATCCCTAAAATGATTATCATTGTTTTATGATGTGCTTTAATTTATAAATCCAATGACTCTATTTAAAATGATATCTAGCTTATATACAACATTAAAAATAAGTCTGCAGATATTGCTAAACAAAATCTGCATACTATTTTGTTTATATAATTCAGACCTTCTGGCTGTCGTTTTAATTTAATATTTAAAAAATTGATTATGTTCTTCTAATTGAACAAATGGTTCTTTTATTGTTGCCTTTATAATAAGTGTCTTCAGCATTTTACTATAAATAACTACTCGTTGTTATTATTTAATAACTCATGCATGAATATTACTTTCAGGTTGATACAAAAGCTGTTATGCGATTATTGTTTTTAATGTTTGAATGCTTTTTGATACAGAGTTCCTTCAAAGTGTGCTTAAATTTTTTATAATTATATGTTCCTTTAAAAAAATTGTCATACGATTTATTTCGACTATTCATTTTCTTGTACAGTCTTCATAACCATCTAGTTTAATGTATTTTAATTTGATGTATGTTATGATTTAATCCCTTGTTTTAATTTGCTGGTTCACATTATGCTGTGATAAGCAAATGATGTTTCATAAATAAAGTGATAATCGATGGTTAAATAAGTAGTTGTATGAATGAAATAATTTTTAGAAATATGTTCACTAATTTATCAAAAAGAATTATTAATTTACAATTCATTGCATTGTAAATATTATGGAATTAAACAAAATAATATCAATTCCATTGCAAGATGGTTATTTCAATAGGAAACAATATTTAATCTATTTTACTTATTGCCTGATAATTAATTTTTGAAATTGTGTAATTTTAATGATGGTACTCGAAAGGGTATAAAATTTCAAAATCAGAATGCGATCGATTGAGAATATGATTTTAAATTCAGAGTTGATAGTGATTTTTTTTTTTTTTTCCTTCCTTTACATAATTCTATTTATACGAACATGAAACAAATTAAATAAAAGTGTGCGAACATTGAAACTTTCACTGACCATATTTATCCAGATGCCGAATTAAATATCCTCCATTCATAATTCTTCCCTCTCTAAGACTTTTAATTAAAAAAATTTAATTGGGGAGTGCTTCTTGCCATATAATTGTTGTTATAATTTGACACATTTTGGAATTTAGTTAATTTGGCAAAAGTCATGTATACTTACTAAGCTTCAATTTAGCTTCCATTGTTAAATTCAAAATATGTTTTTCTTGTCAACTTTCATTTTTTTAAAAAAATTAGAATTTCATTAAAATATCTGGCATAATGTAAAGCCATTAGAAAGCATCATAAAATGCAGATTTTATGATCCATTGCGTACCCTGATTCAAAGCACTCAATGTTGAAACTGGCATTTTTCGATAGAGACAGTGACTTTTTAAAGGCGATTCAGTAAATAGTGAATTATTTTGAGAATTTCATTTGTATACTGACTTTTGTTCACTACTTTTACAACTTGATTAAAAAAATAACGATCATCCCATTATTGTAAAAATCAAAGAAATACTAAAATATAAATCAAGTTAAAAATTTAATGGGTAAAACTTATGTTGGTATATAACAATATGCAAGTTCTCTATCTAAATATGTAAACAATAATTTTTCATCTACAAATTAAACCAGCGGAAGTGGTCTCCCCAAAACTTTCTCGCGTACTCTGAAGAACTTCTCTCTGATATACATGTAGGATATCCCATGGAACTATTTTGTTTTGCCATCATTTAATTCTGTTGTCCCATTGTAGGATGTGATTCAAAGCGGGAATTGTAAAAGGTTAGATTATTTCCCAGAGGACGATAACTTTTAATTAGTTTAGCATTCCAGATCAACGCCATCTGTCGAGGTTAGAAAACTAATATTCAAGCAGAGGCTTACTAACCCTCATACGATGAAGACTTTTCGAACATCCGCGTTAGATAACTACGAGGTAAGTTGTTTCAGTCACATAATGCAATCTTTTTAGATTTCTAACGCCCTCCTAGCCTAACTTTCTGTTTCTTTCATATCAACATGTTTTAATTAATTTCCTGTTTCCCTGTAAACATTTCCCTTTAACTTTAAATAACTTCTTTTATTTTTAAGAAGTCTTTTCATCCTTCGTTTGCATTATTTTTACCTTGGTTGTGAAACCGAACTCGTAAATGTTAAAAGACCCCTAGATACATCGTCACTAAAACCACGCTATCTGAAGAGTCTAACAGTTTTGGGGGCTATTTGGTTAGACTTCCACACATATAAAGATGTTATACCAAACAATTCCTTACATGGAATAGGTGCGCAATGATTACGAAATATAAGCTTCGAATTGTGTTTAGATTTTTATTGAATCTATTATATAATCTTTGTGAAATTAAGTCCTGCCATGCGGTTAATGACATCCGAAAATCGAATTTTAGAATCCGAATCGATTCTAATTTTCCCAATCGATTGAAATAAAAATTCTTAAAAAAAATTACACTTGTAGTCACTAAATCCCATACCAAATTTTTAATTTATTGTGTTTTTGAATTATCGGGTTTATATATTTCTGCGTAACCCCCGAAGGTGGGGAGCACCTAGTAATTGAGAATGAGATACTTCCAGTATGGTGGTTGGATCTCATCAACCTGGTGAGTACACTAATAGATGGAGGTGGCTTCTCCCTACGATGACGGGATGTACTTTCTACGGAAAGGGTTGTACCGTGGCCGGTGATGGCCCTTAGGACTCAACCACAGTTCTCGTCAGTGTTTCTGTTGCTGCTGTGAGGTTATTCAGCCCTACTGTCTCAAATCCGTGTGCTTTCTTGGCGGATCGGATAATCTGGTATAACATATATTTCTGTAAGTATAGATCAAGAGATTGCCAATTTTTCATTGGATATGGCTCAAAATTTGATACACTATAAATTTTAAATGTTGCCGAATCTCATCCATCTAACTCTCTTCGTTTTGTATTTATTGCGCTAACTTATATTCTATTAGTCGGACAAATAGACTATAAATCTGGTGTAAAAACCGTATACTAAGCTCAAAGTATTTTTGAGTTATCTTTGTCACAGCCATACATTTTCCCGCTTTCGAATTTTCGGATGATTTCTGTACCTATTCTGTACTACGCAAGCGAAAAAGTAAAATAAATAAATAAAAAGATCGAAATGAAATCTGCCATGCATATCTCAATGTATCATTCAGAACATGCCGGCTTTCTGGCACAGAAATAGCGTGTATTCCTCGTATTCTGGGAGTCCCAGGTTCCAGTCTCGGTTTGGGCATGATTGTTCTTCTGTGTGCTATCTGTGAGATGTGTGACTGTGGCCCCCTGTAAAAAGGGCTGTGCAAGCAAATGTGGTGAGTGTGTAACTATGTCATACTCTTGGCCCTAGTTGGCGCTACTTCAAAAAACAAGAAACGTTCCTTTAGGTTTAAATCTGCAGCAGTATCAGCGGAGGGCTTATCCATAGGCAAGTGCCGTAAGTAGCAAACAACCCCATTCAGAACATAACGGCCAAGCATCACGTTCTTGTGCAAATTAAATTATAATTTTACTATCATGTCAGAACATGATGTTGTTTTGGGGATGAGGTTTTTTGGTGTCAGCAAAAGTCCGTAGGCGAAAAATAAAAATTTTATTATCTGCACGGGCACCTAAAAAAAAGCAGCGTTTAATAACATGTTGCCATTGCATTTACAAAAGCTGGTGTAAATGCAATGGCAACATGTTATTAAACGCTGAATTTTTTTAAAAAAAAATTAAAAAATAAATTAATAAACTACAGCCAATAAAACCTATAAAAATGTCATTTTGAGCATGCGATTATATGAAATGAAATAAATAGGAAACGCGATATTTTTTTTAAAACAATCAATGCGAGGCAAAGTTTTTTGGGTCGTTAGCAATACTAAAGTGACTCATTCAATGAAACCATTAAAATGAATAAAAATATAATTTAACTTGCCGGAGCACGTGGTGTTTGGCCGTTCAAAAAATGATGTTCTGCCATGATACATTGAAATATGTACAGATTTCATTTTAATCTTGATTCTTTTGCAGATAATAAAATTTTTATTTTTCGCCTACGGATTTTAGTTGATGCCATAAACCTCATCCCAAAAATAACATCATGATCTGACATGATAAAAAAAAAATCGGCTATGGAAAATGACAAACTAGATGGAAATTATCCATTAACTAGAGGTTTCTTTTTAGTTTTATCCCTTCAATGAATTCAGAAAGATTTCAAGAAGAATTTTATTTAAGCAAATTGTAACTTCCATGATTGTTCCCAGGCTTTTTAAAGTTTTTGCTTTTGAAAATGACTAAATTATGACTGGTAATATAAAACAACGCTTATTGTATTTATAGGTGCTCCAAGTACAGATTAATGGCGAAAAAAATTCTTTTCTAACTGCTATAGATGCATGTGAATTTTGGTAATGCAACTTCAGAAGAACACTGTATAAAATATATTGTATATGCTTTTGCATAGTAACAATTGAGGTTAATATATTGAGATTTTGAGCATATAACGTACTAAATGTATTACATATTTATCTTTATATGTATTATTATATACTATAATCTATTATAATAAAAATGGACCTCGAAATGCGTTGCTAAGCGCAAAACTGGAGAACGGCTCAACCGATTCGGCTAATTTTTATTTTAATATTTTAGTTAAGACACGAGGATGGTTCTTATGGAGAGAAAAAATGAAAAAACTGCGTGGAAAATAGTTAAAACGACACTTTTCTTACTTTCCCGCCATAAATCTTTATTTCCTTCCCCCACACCGAGTAAGATAGCAGGAAGTAATAAATTATGATTTGTTTAGAAAGAAATATGGGAAGTCGGTTTTCATTCATAGATAACGGGATGTTTAAAAAAGAAAGAAAACAGTTGTTTTTATTATTAGATGGTATGAATATTTAATCTATGCCTGCTCGAAATAAAAGTCTGGGAAGGGAAGGAAAAAAAAAATAAAGCGAAGAAAAAAAAGGTTTGTAAAAAGAAAAGTAGCGAAGAAAAAAAGGACAGAAAAGAAGGGGGGTGTCACCATTATTTCCTACGTGTGTGGCATTTTCCAAGCTGTTTTTAAACTTTCGCATCGCTTGAAAACCAATTGTGTCTTTATTTGTTTAGTGTGTTTACATTTATGAAAATTAGAATCTCCTTATTCTATAAAAACGTAGAGTTTTAGAACTTTCCCTCCACCATGTAAGGAAAATATCAATTCCGGGACAATCATTGCTCGGATAGAAAGAGAAAGATGAGTAGTACAATGAACAGAACATCTGAAGAAAATAATACTCTAAATGAATTATATGATTATCAAAATTTGTTTGATTTAAAAATATTTTGTTGAAAAACCTGTTATGAGACACAGCTACATAAAATATTATATGAAAATTTTAGCGAGCATTAATACTGGCGAACCGACTGGTCGCCAAAGGCGGCTAGTATATAAATAAAAATGAATAGTCAAATGTGTTGCTAAGCGCAAAACTCAAGAACGGTTCGACCAATTCGGCTAATTTTTAAAAAATATTTTCGTTAAGACTCGAAAAATGTTTTTATAAAGAGAAAAAAAAAAAAACGGAAAAATTGCAATAAAAATAGTAAAAACGGCACTTTTCTTACTTTCCCGCCAAAAATCCTCATATCTCCTCCGCTAAATGAAGTTAGGCTTAACATGTTTTCGGCCGGTTATTTCAAACGATTCTATTTATCTTCTTAGTTTCTGTTTAATTTAAAATTAAACATTGTTAATTAATCAATTAATAGATTTTCCGGATTCATTCTGAAGTACTACTGAATTATTGGAGAATTATATCTTTATTTTATATCTTATATTTGCTATTTTCCATTTTATATTATTATTTTCATTTTTTTTCTCTAAACATCTCTATTATTTTAAAGCTTCATGCACTTTAAATTATCGAAATTTTATATTAATTTTAGATTTCTAAATTCTCACTTACTTAATATAAATCAATTTTATTTCATATTTTATCGATATTATTAGAAGTTGAGATACGATAAATTTGAAAATTTCTGCTGTATCTGCCTGACTGCCTGTAAAATATCCTTAAAATCTATTTTACATTGATCGGATTTCTTTATCTTAAATTTATCTGCTTTTTACGATTCTCTAAATGTCATAAGACATAGATCTTACATGGTATGAGGGTATCTTCCATCGATAAAATTTGATATAAGGACATGCATGTTGTCATTTGGTTCTGTGTAGCAATTTAGAGTCTTATTGATATATACCATTCCTATTTAGGGATACAATCCTTTATCTAGTATCTATATATATGTATTCAACATATGTCTATGATATTCTGCATTAATGTTTACCCTTTTACCAACGAATTTCAGAGGCAATTTTTCGTTACATGACTCAAACAAAATTTTCATTACCGATAGATGGCGCGCTGATAAATAGTATTTTTTATCAAATTTTTAATCCCTTTTTTATTATTTTGTCTATTTTTTTTATCTATTCGGCCTAAATTTTGCCTGTGATTTTAAATTAACTTTTCGATGAAACAGAAATTTAAAGCTTTAAACATAACCCAGAAGTATATGACAGTGCTATATCAATAAATCTGTATAAGACAAGGAGAAATTATTTTATTATTTTTAAAACAATTTATGAATTTGGATAATGACTTACCTTCCATTTCTTTTGTCTGTGCTGATACGGCTTCATTCATTAGACAAAACAAAGTTACTTTTTATTTTCATATCTTTTGTGCTGTTATTTGCTCCACATCCTGTTTAGGTACACGAACTGAAGTCGCATTTAGCAATGGATACCTCACTACTATCGAAAATTCCACGAACTTCTTTTATTGTGAAAGAATGAGAATAAAACGAACCAGGAACGTGGCAAAGGTTTTACATCCGAGGGAAAGGAAATAAGGTATACTAAAAATATTTTTTATAACAAGGCTTTGCCAACCAACAAAATTATTTCGTGTGTTTTATTGTGTACTAGCCGCCTTTGGCGACCAGTCGGTTCGCCAATATTAATGCTGACTAAAGGGTTAAATCATTTTTATATATAACTTGGTCTCATAATAAGGTTTTCAGAAAAATATTTTTAAGCTTCAAATTTCGATAGTCATATAACTCACTTATACTATTATGTAAACCTTAAACAGTCCTATCTTTGAAGTCCGCATCTCTCTCTGATTTTCTATCAGTGCACGTAAAATTCACTTTTAAACTAAATAGAAAATGATGAAACCTCAATTAATACAACGACCTCTTTACTCAATCTAAGCATGTCTTTAAATAAAACTAAGAACTGAAAGCAGAATAGTCGACATTGAATATTAATGTTCAATACAGAAATTGAAACATTATAATTTTTTTTTATAATTTATAAGATCTCAAGGAATTATTCAGCTAACATTTCACAGGTTAGTTGAAACCTTCAGTTTTTAATTTTATTTTTAGATGTATATAAATGCTCTCAATAATATTTTTTTAGGTTTATAAATATAATTCAAAAATTTTTGGTTTAAATTCCTTTGGTCTTATAGATTCATATTTGTAAAATATTCTTAATATTTCAACTTCTAAATAAATAAATAAGCATTTCTATCTTCTTCAAATCTGGCTGATTTATTCAGTTCTGAATATTGCAAGTTTAGAACAATCATCATTATCATAATCTAGACCA
This sequence comes from Argiope argentata, assembly GCA_026289955.1. NCBI lineage: Eukaryota > Metazoa > Arthropoda > Arachnida > Araneae > Araneidae > Argiope > Argiope argentata. The sequence continues at coordinate 4,018,326 of JAOUZG010053459.1, read as the reverse complement.
ATTATTCTAGAGTAACCTTGATTGGCTTCTTTGAGATCTTGATAAAGTGATCTAAAATCGCCAGTTTTTACCGTAATAGTTATATTGAAATTTTCATAGATCGATCAGCTTTGATGATTGATTTAGTTGATTGGATTTTATTTAAGGACTTATTTAATTAAGGACTTTTGTCTCAAGAATTTATCATTTAAGGACTTACTGTCTAAAGAATATTTTGTTAAATATGATTCACAGAGCAGATGATGTATGTAGAAATTTAATTCATCAGCATTTTTTCCCTAAATCTATAATTATATATTTCACTTGGACCAATTGTTAAGAGATTATTTATATCTCTTCCCAAAAAATTGAGAAATTAGATGTTGTGCTCCGATTTCAGAAGATGCCTTGTAGATGTTAAGCCATATTTGCCTTAAATAAAATTGTTTAATTGGATTAGTAATATGTGTATAGTAAAATATCATAGAAAACGTTTCCATCCATTTATTTTCCAAAATTATCATGTTTCATATTTATTTCATTTTATACAGACACGCGCCGAAAATGACATTTTTATATGTTTAATTTGGAATGATATTTGATTTATTTTTTCTCGTGAGAGAACACGATATTGTTTTGGTAGAAAGTTTTGATGTCTCCGAAATATGCGGGTAAAAATAGTTTTATGTGTTTTTACCAATTTTGCATGGTTATTTATTACGTATGCTTGTTTGAAAGAAGATGCGTTTTTATTTCGCATGATTCATTAAAATGCGGAGAAAAATTACAATCACGAAGGCGAATTCTTTGATTTGCACAAAATATCTTCTTCACATTGCTTTTTGTTCTTCGTTTCTTTGAAATGACGTGATTTTAAAAGTTCGTTTAAGATTTCTTGCTTTTAAATAATTAATCTCGCTCTCAGAAGATTATCGTTTGGTACTTTTCTAAAAATTCTTTTTCAGTTTTAACTGTCGCAGTTTTGTAATATATTTTTATTTTGTATTTTTATTTATTTTAATTCTTTAATTGAATTATTAAATTTGATATTGCAAACGATTTTCTCTTGCATTTATTGTTTAAAAAATATCACACTTCCTATTTAATTCATTTCATATAATCACGTGAGGAAAATTGTATTTTTCTGTTTTATTTTCGGTAGTAATTAACTTTTTTTTAAAATCAGAACTTCTGAAATTGTGATGGCAACATTTTATTAAAAGCTGATTTTTTTGAGATCCTCGAGAAGATAAAATTTTATTATTATTATTATTATTTGCGAAATAAATTGTTGAAAAAAAACCGATTAAATTAAATGTTTAAAAATTCATTAAAAATGGAGTTCGTAGGTCAAAACATTAGTATCATTGAAAAGCTAATTTTTTGCGCTTTAGCTTGATGCAAAAATCAATTTTGTGCTGTAATATTTTCGGAAGTTATAGCGAAAAAACGTTAAAATTTGGTTTATTTTTTAATTAATTAAAATTTTAATTAGAAATTCAAAAAAAGGGCTCCGAGGTGCACATTCCCGGCACCCAAGGTATACATATACCAAATTTGGTAGCTGTAGGTCGAACGGTCTGGCCTGTACATCGCCAACAGACACACACACATTGTGCTTTATTATAATTAAAGATTGTACCATAGTGTTGATGCTGTGTATGTTATTCAAAAAAAGTAATATTCTTATTTCCTATCTGAAAATTTAGAAAACTTTTTTATTTATTTTATTCCAAACATCTGTTAATAATTTATATTAACATTTATTTGTAGAACATTTATTAGTTGAAAATTTAGAAAACGTTTTTATTTATTTTATTCCAAACATCTGTTGACAATTTATATTAACATTTATTTGTTGAAAATTTAGAAAACTTTTATAATTTATTTTATTCCAGACATCTGCTGACAATTTATATTAACATTTATTTGTTGAAAATTTAGAAAATGTTTTTATTTATTTTGTTCCAAACATCTGCTGATGATTTATATTAACATTTATTTGTAGAACATTAGTTTGTTGAAAATTTAGAAAACGTTTTTATTTATACAAATGGTTTAAAATCAGTTTTCCGAATTATTTTCTATTTAAAGAACTAATATTTCCTTATGCTTTTCAAAAAGAATAAATATGAAGTATTTCGAAAGGTGTAAGCAAAGAATCAAAACAATATTTTTTATATAAAAGCATAAAATTTATTTCAATAAAAGACTAGAGTTTGTAATAAGTAACTTCGGCATTCATAAAAAAAATGTGTATGAAAAATAAAATGATGCATAGCATCGATTCGTATAGAAATTCATATGTATATATATATCACAATTTCAGTTGATGTAAAAATTGTCACAAATTAAAAAGAACAATTTAAACACATATAATAAAAAATTTAAAATAAAAAAATGACTAAATAAAATTTTGATCTTTTACAGCTGAAAATAATAAAAATTGACATAGACTAGTCATATTTCCATAAGCTCCCTTAAGGAATTCTGTGTCGTGAAAACTGCTAAAAACAAATGAAATGTATCAAAAATATTTGTTCGTTCATTTTCGTAAATTTTTACAAATCTTATTTCTGTGTATTTATTTTTATATACAAAGCAGTGATTTAAAGGCACCTGACATTTCTTCAATATACAAACTTTTACTAAATGTGTATATTTTGGATTAGAAATTTCTGCATGATTACTCAGGATTATTTTACATTGAATTAAGTGATTATCGTAAATTAGACACTAAAAATAGTTTAAATATGTCAAAATATAAAGTACATAAATTAATAAGCTAAAAATTAAAAATATCACATTCGCCAAAACATAAAACATTCAAATATAAAAAAAAATCATTTTTTTGAACATTTCTTCAATGTTGCATTCATTTATCTTTTATTTTTTAAAATCTATTCTTAGTAAAAAAATATTTCCTAATAAATTCTCTGGAGTAAAAATCCTTTTTCCAATCTTTGATGTACGTACTTTCAATAAATATTAGGGGAACATTTCAAAGTTGCACGTTTGTTTGAATTGCAGCAGTTCAATTCTACAGTTTTCCGTAAGTTTATCGATTTATTTTTATTAGGTTGTCATTATTATTTTATTAGAAAATATGCTAATAAATAAATCATAATAAATAATATAGAATGTTTTCAATCCATGTATTAAAATATTTTCTAGAAGAAATAAAAAGCTACCATAAATAATCATACTTTATAAGTAGTTTATAGTTTAAGAAGAACATTTAATAATTGCAAATTCTCTTAAAAATGAATTGAAAATTTATGAATAAAATAATATATTTGAAAGATTTTCAATGCATTATATTAAGAAAGTTAAATTTTAAGTAATATTTCTTTTATCTAGCAAAAATCTTTTTTTTTCATCTTTTTTTAAGTTAAATTTTTTATTTCATAACAAATTAAAAATAATTCTTGATTGGAATAGTTAACCATTTTTATTTCAACTATTATTCAAACAAAACAAATCTTTCTAAGAGAGTATTAAATAGGGTCAATAAAATTCATAAAGTTAATACAGCTGCAAAATTTCTGATAAAACTTTTAATGAAAGCGATTGGTTGGTACTTTTACATCCCCCCTTGTTTTAAAAAAAAAAATTAGAAATCGGTTTTTCAGAAAATTTTTCCAAAAGAAATATATTTTTTTAAAAAACGAAATTATTGTCATCTAAATTCTATTACATATATTTTCCAAATTATATATTATTATCCGATAATGAGTTATTATTTAAAATTCCGTCGGAATTTTGCTTGATTGTAGATCTTCCTTTTTTAGGAAGTTGATATTCATGATTTAAGAAAGATGGAAAAAATAAGTCTCATCCCAGGGATATGTATTAAATATCTATGTATATCGTCTGCATATTAATCTATACATGTTTACTGTACATACCAAGAATGCATAATATGAAACAGTGCTTTTCATCACTTACAGATAAAACTGTAGTGAATTATTTACAGATGTCAACAATATCGAAACAAGAATTCAATCAATAGGCTAATTCAGCTCCCCAAGGCCTGTACGGCCTACCTGTTGAACTTGCGTGTTGATTAAAAGCTCCGGAACTTCCATAGCTTCCACTAGGAAACCCATGTCCGCCTAGATATTGATTAGAACTAGACATTTGTTGCAGTGATGGTACCATGGTAGGTCCAGGTGGTCCATGCTGCATAAGTGCTACACTAGTTTGTGCTGTTGAGGTATTTACTTGTGGTGCATTCGTCGTGACACGTGGGTAATGTCCAGCCGAACCAAAAGCATTGTCCATTGTTTGTGCGAGCCTTGGCGGTTCTGAGCAATTGTAAGAACTTTGAAGGGGAGGTTCGGTCACTTGTGGTCCCATAGAGGCGGACGGACCTGGGTATTGAGGTGTGGGTGCTGGAGGGAGAGTGGCACCGAAAGTGGATGGATTCCAAGGATGCTGGACTGAAGTTTTGAGAGATAGCTCTCTTTGGGCAGAGTAGCATTGGAGATGACTCATAAGGCGGACTCTCAAGGGGTCTTGTAAGTCCAGTCCTTCAATGGCTACCAGGTATCGAGCTACCTCTGAGGCACATTCGCGAAAACCAATGCTGTGGTAGTCCATGGCAAACTTGTGGGGATCAAATGACAGAGCATCGAAACCTGGAAAATAAGATACGATTAATTAATAAAACATATGGATGATATTTTTTTTCAGTTTATTTCCATCATTTGAGTATGTTAATGAATATGGCATATTACTACAAAAAAAATTATTGTAATCGCCAAACTCCGCATTTTGTCCCCTTTCGAGTCATCTGGAACATTAATTTTTAGAATAATGTTTATTTTGGGATTTTGATGAATATCCACATTTTACTTATTCCCGAGTCAATCGAAAAATTATTTTTGGAATTTTGATGAATATCCACACTTTGCATTTTTCCGAGTCGATAAAAAAAAAGTCTTTTTTGGAATTATGTTTATCTTGGTATTTTGATAATTATTCACATTTCATCTTTTACTGAGTCGATCGAAAAATCATTTATGACATTGTGATAACTATCCACATTTTACCTTTTCCCGAGTTGACAGAAAAATCCTTTTTGGAATTTTGATGAATATCCACATTTTACATTTTTCCGAGTCGATTGAAAAATCATTTTTTAAAATTATGTTTATCTTGGGGTTTTGATAACTATCCAAATTTCACCTTTTCCCGAGTCGATCGAAAAATCATTTTTGGAATTATACTTATCTTGGGGTTTTGATAACTATCCACATTTTACATTTTCCCGAGTCGATCGAAAAAAAAAATCGTTTTTGGAATTTTGATGAATATCCAAGCTTTACATTTTCCCGAGTTGATCAAAAAAATCATTTTTGGTATTATATTAACTTGAGGTTTTAATAACTATCCACATTTTACCTTTTCCCGAGTCGATTGAAAAAATCATTTTTGGAATTATATTTATCTTGGGATTTTGATAATTATCCACATTTCACTTTTTCCCGAGTCGATCGAAAAGTCATTTTTGGAATTTTGATGAATATCCACACTTTACATTTTTTCGAGTCGATAAAAAAAATCATTTTTTGGAATTATGTTATTTTGGTATTTTGATGAATATCCACATTTTACATTTTTCCGAGTCGATCGAAAAATCATTTTTGGAATTATATTTATCTTGGGGGTTTTGATAATTATCCACATTTCACCTTTTCCCGATTCGATCTAAAAATTATTTTTGGAATTTTGATGAATATCCATATTTTACACCTCCCGAAATCATCCTTAAAAATATTTTTCGAATTATATTTATCTGTCCGTCGGTGCATTCGATAATTCAAAAACAGATGAAAAGACAAATGAAATTTCGTATAAAACCATTACTCCAAAAATATATATCTTTATCAAATTTTTAATGAAAGCATCCAAAGAAAACAAATTATTCTTCTGTGTATTTCTGAACGTGATAATTCGAAAACACAACTATCAAGTTAGATGAAATTCAGTGTGTGATCTTATCATCGAAGTTGCTTATTTGTATCAAAATTTATTCTGAATCTAATAATACATTAAACTAGATAAATGAAATTTGGTACTAGGTGTCCTGATTGTTCATGAATTATTAATCTGTTGCGAACTTTTAATTCAATCGATTTTAAAAGAATATGTGATTTTTCGAAAAGCTCAAGATCGATAAAATTGATAGTGCAAAGTTCTATCGATTTTTTTCCTTCCAATTACTCAGATAAAGAGAGAACGCTCATATTGTGTAATCATATGAGGAAGTTAAATATTAAAACATGAATAATTCCTTCTCTAAAATTATAATTCTTTTTTTTCAGAAAGAATTTTAAAAAAATTCTTGCTAAATTTATTAAAAATTTTGTAAAATGAAATATAGAAAAACATACCTTTAGCATGTAACATTTTCAAATGATCCACTGTCAGCTGTAAAATTTCTGCCTTTTCAAGTTTTGCTGATCCCTGAAATGGCCAAAGAAATAATTAAATATACAATAAATTTAATTTAAATAAATTCTAACTATAGAGAATCATATATGATAAAAGGTATATTTTTATCTATTATATTATTAGTATGAAAATCGTTTCATTATATATTTCAAATTCATTCGTCTGTAGTTTTTTCAATCAATTTCATTGTAGTCAATATCCTTTGAACATGAATAATATGCCATATATAAAATATGAGAATTAAATCAAAAATTTTGCTGAATATTTATTTATAGAAAAAGAATTAATAAGAACTTTTCCTTTCTCGTTATCAATGCTTCCTTAAAATGTTAACTTAAAATTGTTATCTACTTTAAAAGTACATTTTAAATTTATTAATGTGGCCTACCTTATTTTCTCATAACTATGGTACATAAGTACGGTACAAAAATAAGATGTACACCACACTACAAATTTCTTTTCAATGACAGCAATTTAAATTGCATTACAATTTTTTTCCCAAATTTTAACTCAATATTCAAAAAAAGATAAAAATGAAATCTGCTATGCATATTTCAATGCATCATGTCAGAACATCATTTCTTGAACGGCCAAGCACCCCGTGCTCGTGTAAGTTGAATTATATTTTAATTCATTTTAATGGTTTCATCGAATGAGTCACTTTAGTATCGCAAACGATAAAATTTTTTTTGTCTCATATTGATTGTTTAAAAAAATATCCCACTTCCTATTTATTTTATTTCATATAATCTCGTGCTCAAAATAACATTTTTCTGAGTTTTATTTCCTGTAGTCATTAACTTATATATTTTAATCAGAGCTTTTGAAAATGGGATGGCATCACGTTTTTAAAAGTTGATTTTTTGAGATGCTCCAGCAAATAATAAAATTATTTTTCGCTTTCGGGATTTTGTTGAAACTACAAAACCTCATTTCTAAAACAATATCATGTTCTGGCACGATAATAAAGAGAACTGCCATTAACGAGTTTTGTATTATCTGAATTATCAGCTATGAATTTATATAGTTTTCTATTGTCAAAACTGTAATAAATTCATGTGATATATCCTTTATATGATAAGTGTGAAATGCAATGCATTTTATACCTGACTTAGAAATTAAAAATTTTAGGTTACATATAAGTAAAAAAGATTTAATATATATATACATAGTCTCTTCTTTGTATATATTTTTTCAAGCAATGCCACTTTCTCAATTAACGAGCAATCATTAACCTGGTGGAAATCTGTATCTCAAAGCAATTTTTTGTAATTATAAATAATTTTTTAATTGAACATGATTTTATCATTTTTCAACGATACTTTTCAAAAAAAATTTAAACAACAATGATTTTTACAACGTTTTAGCATTCAGAATGTCATTTTTTAATGGTATGAATTTATCGGATATGCGAGTTTTTTTCCTAGATTTTATCAATTTTAGAATTCTTTTGTTTTCGAACAATTTCCAAAAATAAAATGCATTTGCAATTGCGTCATTATCTTCTGTTGTTAAAAGCTAAAAAAAGATTGATTATTGTTAACATTTATATGAAATATAAGAAAGATAAGTTGTAATACCGCTAAAGACGATATGTAATTTAACAATTGCGTGTGTAATTTTGGAAGTAAGGTATTCATTATGATTACTCCCATAGTTATTTTTAATGGCATTATGATGTCAAACGACTTGAATCCATTAGCAATGCTCATTTACTGAATCAGTAAAACAAAAGTAAGTCTATCGAATTAATACAGTTCTCATGTTTAATACAATTTAACTTTTAAAAATACTTTTTCATTTGAATTATAAAAATCAAAGTTTTTTGATAAAGGTTGTACTGAAATTAAGTTTAATTAATATTCCCGTTGAACCATCTGAGCACCAAAAGCGGCTAATTTATAAATATAGCAAAATTTCGCGATTTCCTAAATAGAAACATAGAGAAAATTCTTAAATTAAACTATGTGTTAATATTAGCTTTTATTTTATAATTTTATCGAAAAATTATCAATTTATACATTTTTATGATTTTAAAAGATATGTATAAAAACACCTAATTTTTGTATTAGTAAATTCTTAATCATCTTATTAAATGCAAGGAAGATAATTTTAAAGGTTGCATCTTCTAAATTTCCTTTACCTGTTTTTCGAATGCTGCCGGGACGAGTCTTCTGAGTTCGGATAACGAATTATTGATTCTGTCTCTTCTACGTTTTTCAATAATCTAAAAAAAAAAAAAAAACAAATAATAAATAAAAGATTAAAAACCAACAACTTATTTAATAAGTTTTTATATATATATTTTAATCGTTTGCAATCAAGCTGCTTTTTTTTCCCTGAAGTAATTACACTAATGCTTCAGAATAATCATGGCGTCTCATAAAGCGTGCCAACGAATCGATTCTTCTAGAATATTTTTAATCCAAAATCGTTCAGAATTATTTTTAAAAATGCGAATTATTCGTATTTGATAATTTACAAAGAAATTAAAAACTATTTTTAAATGTATTTGGCAATTCTTTCACAAATTCAATTAGGAAAATTGTAAAAAATCGAATAAATCAAAGAACTTACCCCGCGTCTTCTTTTTCGATTAAGCATTTGACAACTATCATTGCTCTGCGTAGGTGTTCTGAAAAAGAAATAAATGTTATTAATTTTTTAGAACGACAAGAAATTGCCCTAATGTAGGGATATAATACCATACTTGGGGTAAATTTTATAATGCAAGATTTTTATATATCAAAATTTCAAAAGCAGGCATTTATAGGAGTTTTATTATTGAGAAATATTCAAACGTTCTAAAGTTTTAGCAAACGATATTTTCTATTCTTCTATTTATCATTTATAATCATTTGTGCCAAATAATAAGCTAATAAATAACTATGACAAAACATTGCTGGGTGTTTTAAAACAAATATCGAGCCACGCTATAATTGTATAAATAGTAATAGATTTTAAATCTGTAAAAGATCCTTCAAAAGTACTTTTGTTACATTACGATAATCATTAAGCATTAGAAAGGAAACATTTAGCATCTCCCAAACAATTTTTGACATATATTTTTCCTAAATGCTCTAATAGAAAAAAAATTGATAACTTTTTTTCATTATAAATTTACAATCAAAGAAATGCTCGTTATTTCTTGATATAATTATTTGAATTTAAAAATATTGTTTGAAAATTGTTTTTATTTGCATAAAAATCGTTCTTTCTTTTCTGCTTTTATATCCATAGTCAGGTCGAAAAATAATTTTTAAAAAATAATACATTAAAATAATTTTTCTTTTTAAATAATAATTGCATTCAAACTGGAAATATAAATTTTAAAATATATTCAACAGATATAATAATTTTTTTCAAGTTTTAAAGATTCATTTTGTTTAGGAAATTATCAACTGAATATATTTTTTTAGAAGTAACTGAATTTTTCATTGCCAAACTTACCATATAGAATCATTATATATTCATATTTTTGAAAGAAAATAATACAATAAAATATATAATTCATTTTGAAACTCACAGTTGAAAAGTTTAACATTTTTAAAAATTTATTTACCAATCACCAATATTACTAGAATATTACTACAAAATATTAACAATATTATATTACCAATATTACCACAAAAATATGAAAGTTACTTATTTTATTTTTTGTTAGTAATTTATTTGCAATATTTAAAAATTATATTAAATCACAATTGGGTTTCTTACTATTAATTTTTAATATTATTTTATAAAATAATATTGTCTGCAATACTATAACAAATATGAAAACTAATAAATTTTCATTCAGTTATTAAAATAAATAATTTTACTCAAATTATTATTACAAAAAAAATTATTTAAAACCAACTACATATAAAGAACAATAATTAATCGATCAATGTCTAAAATAATCAAAACAGATACACTTAACTTTTGGTTGTATAAAAAATCTAAATGCAGATGATATTTATCTAAAAATCAAAATAATCTTTAAAGATAATCATTTGAATACTACACATAATATATGTGAAGCAAAATTTTTAATGTAATGCAATATTAAACTTTTAATATAATGTTAAGAAATGATATTATTAAAATGTATATTATTAAAATATCAAATATTATACAGTAAGAGAATATTAAATTCCAAATCTTGATTTTCAGTTTGAATGCTGTTATTAAATTGTTACTAGTAAGTAAATAATAAGCAATAATTAGTAAAGAGTAGCTTATTTTAGACTATTATCAGTGCAATAAACTAGGTTTTGAAAGTTTTCATGGCGGCTTTTTCTACCTAATTCTTTTTATGAAAAAATAAATATCAACCATTTTATCAAATAATTGTTTTAAACTAAATTTCCTCCCTATTTTTCATCTTAAAAAAAAATTAATATCTAATTTATTTTTTGAAGAAGGTTACGAAAGAATTTTTTTGACAATACATTTATAATAAAAATTTATAAGAATAAAAAATAAAATTCACCATAAAATAAATCCTTAAAAATTAAAAGGCAAATCAAGTTAATAATTATCTTTTCGAAAGAACTCATTCGAATAAAAATTACACGAGAGAAAGAATAATCCATGACAGCAACTGGCGGAATATATCTAAGAGAGCCGACCACCTACCCTTTGGAATCATCTCCAAAGACGTCATCACAATCTGAATCCATGTCACTGATGTTCCTCTTCATGTTCTTTTCGAAGGGGACGGACTTGAGGGATGCGCACACGACCTGCACTCGCCAAGGCACACGAGTTTCTAAATTCAAATGGAGCGAGCGGCACGCGACTCTCACTTCCTTCGCTTATTGTACGGCACTGAGCGGGAGAACGCTCGGAACGTGGACATGAATGGAAGAAGGTTACCGGGTTTCCGACGAAACGTGTGTCGCCTTGGCGATCGCGGGAAATCACACCAAATTGACGCCAAGAAGGCAATGAAGAATTTGACTGTGTTTATTGGCAGTGTTATTTGTTGATGATCAAGTGAATGATTTAGAATTATATTAAATAATTCTAATTTATTTTCTTTTTTAAAATGAATATTCTTCCAAGATGAAGAAAAAAAGTAAAATATCAAGTTATGAATACTGGTAGGTAAGTATTCTTCTTTAGTAATTTTAAAAAAAATTATATTAATTATTTTAAAGATTTTTTTGTTTTAGTTTTTGAAGTCCGATAATTTTGGATTATTCGATTTTACAGTAGCATCTAATTTTATCTATAAAATACAGCTAATTGGAATTTTTAAAAAATGCATTTCAAATTTGTTGGATACTTTAATTTTTTTCTCTGGTTTTTTTAAATTTTCTATTAATGTAACATTAAAATACCATTTATAATTCGAATTTATTTTGGTAAATTCGAAACATGAGTTTTGTGAATGTTATTGTATATTTTTAAATTTTATCATGTAATTGCTATATCCAACTTGCTATATACTAAAATATTTTCTATAGTTACTTGTTTAATGAAATTATAATTTTAAAATTATTAAAATATTTTCAAATGTTATTATAATCATTAAAATTGATTGATATCTGCTTATTATTAATGTTTTGTTAATTATGCTTGTTTCATATTAAATATGACTTTTTAATGACATTTATCATTAAAAAATATCATTTTCAATTGCTGCACTAATTTTTGAATTTAATTTGGCTTGATTCAGATTTTTGAATTAGTTACTGCCCCATCAATTTTGAATTAAACTTAGTGAATCTTAAATTGAACAGAGATTTCATTTTCAATTTTTAAAGATAATCATTACTATTTTAAAGACAATATTTTTATTGCAACATGGAGTTTGTATGGTAATTGTTTATTACTTATTGAAATAATTTTGTTATTTTTAGTTCAGTTCAGTATTAAAATTGTATCCTTGATTGTTCCATTCTGTTAAAAAAATGATGAACCAAACTTATGAACCAAAGCCTTTATAGTTGCACACGAATTGTTTTTACTCTATTAATTACTCTAGTTTTAACTCTGTCATTCATAGTCTTTTGCTTTTACTTTTTTTGAAATTTTTTTAAATTTTAATTTATTAGAAATCTGTTAAATAGAATTAAAATGAAAATTTTTATCAGGCTATTACTTTAAATTTTTATTAGACAATTTATAATCAAATTCATTATTATAAAAAACTTTTAATTTGTGGGAGAGAAAAAATCTTTCAGTATAATTTTATTTCAGAAATTGTTCCAAAATAATTGTAGAAATGACATAAACACAATTTTTGGGAATTATATGATTAATATTACTTAGTGTTGTTAAAAGTTTTTTTTTAACATTTTAATTTTTTTGAAGATTATAGAGTTTTGTTATCATGTCAGAAAATGATGTTGTTTTGGGAATTAGGTTTGTGACGACAACAAAAATTCGTTGGAAAAAAAATCTGCACGCGCATCTCAAAATATCAGTTTTTAATAACGCATTGCCATTGCATTTATAAAAGCTCTGATTTAAAAAAATAAGTGAATGACTACAGCAAATAAAACATATAAAAATGTCATTTTGAGCACGTGACTATATGGTATGAAATAAATAGGAAATGGGATATTTTTTTAAACAATAAAGGCGATACAAAGTTTTTTTGGATCGTTTGCAATACTAAAGTGACTCATTCGATGAAACCATTAAAATGAATAAAAATATCATTTAACTCGCACGAGCACGTGGTGCTTGGCCGTTCAAGAAATGATGTTCTGACATGATACATTGAAATATGCATAGAAGATTTCATTTTAATCTTTTTTTTTTCGTTCATTGGTAATATTATTGTTTTCGACCATCCATAACCAAAGTTCTTACACGTATTGTTTATATAATTCAGTTACGGATTTTTGGGATAAATCTTTAATGCCAAATCGACGATAAATTAATATTTCAGGCAACCCAACCTGTGAGAAAGTTTCGGAATCGGATGCAAGTCGCGTGCGTTGATTGGCTGGCCTTATGCCCAGATGTACGCGGGTGGTTGCCTTCGAGCGTGGGATCCTCAGTTAGAAAACCTTCCCCCTTTTATTATTCTTTTTTTTTACGTAATCTGTTTTCATTTAGTTTTTAACGTTTCTCACGGTCTTCCTAAACACGCGTTCACAGGGAAAAAGGAGTACGATCTTCGATAAAGCACGCGCTGGGCTTATCTTACTCTCAGCTTACGACGGCTCTATTTGTACACTCTTGTGTTGGCGGATTTCTGTAGACCAGCATGTTCCGAGCTTCTGGGCATGTTCTGTTTTAGTTGATAAAATCTATTGGGAGAAGGGGAGGGCAAAAGCTTGCTGGGATAGAAGTGTGGGAAAAATTATGAAACTGTGTGGTTGCTAAAGTTCATAGGAAAGAAAATTGCTCATCACTTTTCTATTATAATTTTATTTTTTTTTCTCTTAAGATTTTATTTTTTTATTTTTAACTATTCGCCTTTGGCAATCAGCTGGTACCTGAAGAATAATGTTTGATAAAAACTCCAATTAAATATTTTACGTAATCTAGTTTTGATGATTGACTTCAAAACGATTTTAAAACGCAAATTTTAAACATTAAATGCGAAACAATTTTTTTTTTTGGATCGTTTGCAATACTAAAGTTACTTATTCGACGAAACAATTGAAATGAATAAAAATATAATTTTAACTTTCACGATCACGTGGTGCTTTGTCGCTCAAGAAATGATGTTCTGACATGATACATTGAAATATGCATAGAAAATTCCATTTTATTCTTTTTATTTTTATTTATTTATTTTTGTGAGTTGCCCCGAAATTTAGTAAGCATTTTACTTTATGTTTAAAAATTTTTATTATTTCCATTTTTTTTAAAAAAAATTATTTCTATTTATGCCACCTCTTAAAGTACTATGAATCATCTACGTTATCAATCCGGATTTTTCACACCATAACTCAAGTTTTTTTTTTTTTAAATCCTAGATTTAAAATCAGATACGATTCGCTTATAAAAGATGACATTTTTTTCAACCTTTAACCCTGCCTGTAATTTTATCGTTATGAGATACTAAATCAGAGTAAGGCATTTTTTTTTTTTTTTGTTCTTTCAGCTATAATTTAATTTTTTGTTTGTTTGTTTCCTTTTTTTAGCCAAATGTATACAATTAATCGTTCTAATGCATTCATTTTGATGAAGTTCAGATCCCTGAAAAATAAGATCCCTGGAAGATATTTTAAAGACGTCTGAAAATGAATTAAATTTTATTCCTTTTATTTCAGTTCATTGGCAAACGATTTGTTTTAACAATTAAAGAACAGTAAATATTGTATTCAGAATCGATGTAGGATCGATTAAATTTCGAACTGAAATTTATTTTCGCGGTTAAAAATTTCACAGTTATAAAATAAATTACCAGACAATTATTTAACTAACGCTCTAGACCGCGAAGTGGGAATTAATAAGATAAAATATCACGCTGTAATGATATGCAGCTACCGGTTCCCTCTCTTAATTGCGAGAGCAGGTGGTGATCTGCCCGCTGTGCAGAACAACTGTTGTCATGCACCTGCAGCTTCAAAATCATTCTTATTTCCTGTGCGATGAGGCAGTAGAAGTATCAAAGAGGCACGCATTTTATGAAAACTGGAGTATTTCATAGATAAATAATATCAAAAGCTCTATTAATAAAATAATTTTGTGAGAAATTTCAGAAAAAAATGCATAGATAATTTTGAGTCAAAATTTTAGGGGAAAAAATTGATGTAGATTGAGTCCGATAATAAAAAAACATCCAATTTGAACTATTCGATTTCTTATTTAAACTTATAGGAATTTTCAATTAATTAGATTCAAAAACAAGAAAAGACGGTTTTTTAAACTCCCTGTAATAAAATGAATATCGATACCATAATTTTCATACATATTGACGCAAAACCAGATGCAGCAGTCTCCCCTTAATTTTCTCGCACACTCTCTAATAAATTTGTTTCTAAAATAAGAGAGATAATGAATTACATTACATTGATATGAAATATTAACTTTTGACAAGAGTTTAGTGTTTTTACTGAATCTATCGTGTACTCTTTGGCGATTATTCTCTAGCATGCGATAATAGTATCTGAAAATCGAATTTATGCATAATATTTGTTTTTCTGGAGCAATTGAAACAAATAAACTGACTCAAATTTTTACTTGTAATTCCAAAATCCCATACCAAATGTGATATATTTAAATCATGGCGTTTTTGAGTTATTGTGGTTACATATTTCTGAGAGTACAAAGCGACAGAGTCAACTCGTCGTTGGATTTGGCTCCAAATGTGAAAGTTTTCTCCACTACAGATATTAAATCTGTGCGCCGAATTTTATCCATTTATCTCTGTTCGTTTTATAATTGTCATGTAAACATATTTAAAAGTCTGCCAGCTTTCTGGCGCAGAGGTAGCGCGTCTTCCTCGTGTTCTGGATGTCCCGAGTTTGAGTCCCGGTTCAGGTATGGTTGCTCTTCTGTGAGGTGTGTGACTGTGCCCCCCCCCCTGTAAAAAGGGGCTGTGCAAGCAAATGTGGTGAGTGTGTAGCTAAGTCGTACTCTTGGCCCTAGTTGGCACTACTTCAAAAACAAGAGACGTTCCTTTCGGCTTAAATATGCTGCTGTATCAGCGGGGGGCTTGTCAATAGGCAAGTGCCATAAGCAACAACAACAACACATATTTAAAATTCCAGACAGACGGACTTCCATTGAACAGATTTTACTGAAAAATTTACAGAATTCTCCGAATTTGGATTAAAGATCGCATACCAAATTTCATTTGTCTCGCTCAAAGCGCTTTTAAGTTATCTTTGTCACAGACAAAAGGATATTGCCGGTGATCTGGCATACGGTAAGCGCGTTTTCCCCGTGTTCAAGTCCCGGTTCGGACATGGCTGTTTTTATGTGAGATGTGTGAATGTCCCTCCCTGTAAAAAGGGGTTGTACAAGCGAATGTGATGAATGAATAGCAAAAGTCATACTCTCTGCCCTTGTTGCACTACTACTAAAAAAAAAGACGCTTATTAGGCTTAAACCATTGACTACCTCAGCGGGCTTGTCCATGGCAAGTGCCATTAGAAACAAGAACAACAACAGAAGGGCATTTCCTAAAAATGTGTTTTTCGAACTCTGGGAAGTCTGAAACGTGAAACTTTGTCAAAATCTCAAGTAGATTTTTTTTTTGACAATTACTATACTTTTTTTAAACTGCATGGATGAGAAAGAAGTTGGTATAAAAATATACGTGTCACATAAAATGGAATATTTTTGAAGTCGATAATTTCATAAAGTCGGCCACATTCATCAATCCACTGTAGTAATTTAATCACCTTTTTTTCCTTCCTTAAAATTTCGGCACAATAGATTTAATACTTTTATTCCTTACCCTATACATAAAGTGCATTTCTGGTTAGATTCTAACTCTTTCTGAAATCGGTATTGACAATATTATATTGGTATGACAAGCTTGCAATCATTTGCTTTTCTGGTGGACTTGGATAAGGTGTCGGTTACTATAGTAACGGTATCTCTTGCATTTCTGAGAGTGTACAGGCTTTCTGTTAGTTTTTAGGGGTTCAGTTCTATTAACAACTCACTTACATCATTGTTATCAATTTATTAATGCATTGGGATGGCAAAATGGCAATTTCTCTCATTACAGTTGAATCAGTTGAAAAAAGGTGGTGGGTGAATGAACTTAATTTTTCTGAATTTTGAATCTGTGACTTATTTTAAAATGGGGAATGAGGAATTGTGTTCTTCTTGCCAACGTTAAGTCGTGATAGCAAAAACTGAAAAAATTACTTTACTTGTGCACGCATATCAAGCCTAGTTCCAATGACCTGCGAATCTTCAGGTGGGCCACTCTTTCCCCCGTTTTACCCCTCTTGCGGTTTCTTGGGGTCCTTTGATGCCTGGACACTTTACCGACAATTATCGGGAAAACTTCGGACGCATCCACAGACATCAAAGCACCCCAAGAAGCTGCAAGAGGGGTAAAACGGGGGAACGCGTGGCGAGCTTGAAGATTCGCAAGGAGTTGGAGCTAAACTTTAGATCCTTTCTTTGGCATGACTGAAAAGGTGGAAATGAAACAGGGCTGCAAAAAATAATGCAAATAGAGCATTAAAAAGAGTGCAGCATGATAATAAATAAGACATAAAATTTCAATTAATTTTGTACTTTCAAAATAAATTATTCTTAGATATGATATACATGATATTGTAAAATTGCATTGTAAAATGTGTCGTCCCTTTCACTGGTTTTTATCTGCAAAATTGGCGCAAGTGTCAATTTTAATATACTGAATTATTCGTTTACTTTACCAACGAATGTGAACTAATTATTCGATTGTTTTGGTATTTCATTTGAGAACAGAACTTTCAGTTGGTAGAGGAACGGATTATCGAAATTTTAATGTGTCGTCATTTTTTTAAATACCATATGCTCAACTCACATTATAAATAAAATTTTACTCTTCGTACGCATAAATAAGTATAGTTTTAAAAAGATAAGTGATTAAGTATTTTTAAAAAAGAATCTGCATCAGAAATCAGGTTATTTTAACATAGATTATTAGAAACATAGCAACTAAATATAAACACAAACATCTAAATACAAAACAACACCTATAATCGATAACAGCTCAAGTTAATGAATACGTAGGCGAGTGGCCATATTATCTTCGAATGATTTGACTTTGTGTATCTTCAGAAATAATACAAGATTTCATGATGCGATTCATTTTAAATATATAATTTTAATACAATTTAGCCGTCATTCGCAACCAATTGTTTAGATGGGATTAATTGTTCTTAAAATTTTTTAACTAAGCGCTTCGTGAACCTGATTTTAATTCCTTCTTCTCCAATTTTATTTTTAAATTAAAAATTTTAATTTAATTCCTATTAATTAAAATAAAATAATTCAATTAATAGGAATATTAATTGTACTATTTAGATTTATGTCATTCTGCTTATTGTTTGAGGTGTTTCCATAATTTTCTATCTATATTTTTTTAGACCCAATTATATTATAGGGAAAAAATATTCTTTAAAAATTTGTACACTTTAATTATTTTTTAATCATTGTTTCATTCTGAAGCTAATAAAAAATGTATTAAAAGAGTATCTTGTATTAAAAATTGATTTTAAAAAAGATGCCGAGTTGCCTGATTTTTAATTAATTAAAATTCTAATTAAATATTTCAACATTTTTATCGAGTTTCACTTTTTTTTTCTCAAAAGTGATTGTGGTAAATTTAATAGCTCTAAGTGAAAAAACCTGAGCCTGTATAGCGTCGAACACATATATTCAGCTTTGTTATTAGTAGATCTTAGGTCATCATGTTTAAAATTAAATTTTGTTCAAACATATTTTAATCTAAATATCTTCGAATAATATCAAAATTATTTGACAGCGTGTGATAATTCACTGAGTATTTCCGTGTCAGCTTGAACTAATTAAATTTAGTAGACTTTTATCAGCAAACCAATTCAATCATAAGAGGTGCTTTTTGTGTTGTGGCAGAAATGTAATGATAAATAAATAAAAAATAATTGTAATGACAGATATTACAAATCTATTAATTGCTTTTTCCTCTTATTAAATAATTAAAAAAATTGTTCCCATCTTAGATATAATTTTACAAACTAAATGTTTTAACTAATATTTTACAAACTAACTTTAACTAAATTTTTACAAACTAAATATTTTTTATTAAATTACAAACAAAATATTTTAGATTCTTGTTGAAATGCGTTTTCAAAATGCGTAAAACAAAAATGTTTTAATTTTTTTTAATCATCATTCCGAATTTAATGAATATTACCTTATTTTGAGACAAGAATTGAAATTGTATTTATAAGACACATAACCAAATTTAATATGGAATCATTTTGAAATATAATTGGTAAAAGCAGGCGATTAAAAAATCATCTTAAATATCGTCTGATGACTTTTATAAATATTCAGATCATCAGCTGTCTTTCTTTTCGTTTCTAAGTACTTAAATTTCGAATTCTAAGTTGATTTCTTATAATAATAATAATAATAAAGAATAAAATGAAATCTGCTATGCATATTTCAACGTATCATGTCAGAACATAATTTCTTGAAAGGCCAAGCACCACGTGCTCGTGCAAGTTGAATTATATTTTTATGATGATTACCAAACTATATTTACGGATGCATGTACATTTATACCTTACACCAAATGCAAATTGTTTTATGGACTTTCACATCTAAGCTATTATGCACAGAAGTGCACATTTTATAGGCCTGTGTGACTTGAAAGTCACATAATGATTATAACGCAATAAAATTGTTTAAACACAAAAATTTGTTTTCATTTGCATATATACATTTATAATATCTGGTTTTCCGTTCCCACATTTTTTTTTGGAGTTAAAACAAAAATTCGGCCCATAGAGGGTTAGATTATATTTCCATTCATTTTAATAGTTTCATCGAATGAGTCACTAGTATTGTAAACGATAAAAAAAAAAAACCTTGTCTCGCATTTCCTTTTTATTTTATTTCATATAATCAATAATTAAATTGAAATCTACTTTGCATATTTCAATGCGTCATATAAGAACGTCATTTCTTGAATGGCCAAGCACCACGTGCTCGTGTTAGTTAAATTATGCTTTTATTCATTTTAATGGTTTCATCGAATGAGTCACTTTAGTATCGCAAACGATCTAAAAAACTTTGTCTCGCATTTATTGCTTAAAAAAAATATCGCATTTCCTATTTATTTCGTTTCATATAATCACGTGCTCCAAAAAGGACATTTTTCTAGGTTTCATTTGCTGTAGTCATTAAATTATTTTTTTAAAATCAGAGCTTTTGTAAATGGGATGGCATCACGTTATTAAAAGCTGATTTTTTGATATGCTCTTTCAGATAATAAAATTCCAATTTTTCGACTACCAATTTTTGTCCATTCCCAAAATAATATCATGTTCTGACATGATAATAAAATTGACAATTTTTTAGAAAATGTACACCACATATGGGGCGAAAGCAAACGCGACAGATTTTCCACTTCACGGCACAACACAGCGGGTGATTGCAGAACAATGAGCCTCATGATGCCATGTGTAAAACATTCTCTACTAAGCTCCTATCTACTCGAAACACTGATCCTTGAATGATGCAAAATAATACATGGCTCTCACAAGAGTGGATAGGCGAAGGGAACGAGATATACACTGAAAGAACTCCTTTTTAAAATTCTGTCGTAACTGTGACCGCAGGTTCTGTAATGAGTGGTTATGAAGTCGATAGGATTGGGGGGAAACCCATTGTGTAGCATAAAAATGTCCAGCCCTAAAAATGGGGTTGGGGGGGATTTGTATTGGCTTTGTGGTCTAACTGTCTAACTTTCAAGGTGGTTCGAATGAAAATGTTGGTTTTAAAACGTATAGTCATAGATTTAAAATGGAATTTATTTTTTGCTGTCTTTTTTGTTATTATTATTTTATATGACATGCGTCTGTTCCCATGATTATCTAATTTAGTTCCACAATGTAACTCTCGATTGACGTGTTGAACTTTGCTTTGCGAAACGTTTCCAGGATTTCCAGTAAATTATTATCCTATCAGAATATGATGTTGTTTTGGGGATGAGGGTTTTGACGTTAGCAAAAATGCGTGGGCAATGAATTGAAATTTTACTATCTGCACGAGAACCTAAAAAAAAATCAGTTTCTTAACAACAATTACAAAAGCTCTGATTTAAAAAAACAAGTTATTGACTACAGCAAATAAAACCTAGAAAAATGTCATTTTGAGCAAGTGATTATACGAAATGAAATAAATAGGAAATGTGATATTTTTTCAAACAATAAATGCGAAACAATATTTTTTGGGTCGTTTGCAGTAAATGCTAAAGTGACTCATTCGATGAAACCATTAAAAGGAATAAAAATATAATTTAACTTGTACGAGCAAGTGGTGCTTCAATGAGGGTTCAATGGGATGAGGCTTTTGGAGTGGGCAAGGAAATGAAATTTTAAATTTCAACTTTCTCAAAAATAGGCCGTAGAAGACAAAAATATTGGTAAATGGCTGCAATTTGGAAATAAAGATCCTTTTTAATCTCCAGTTTGCCACTTTTTGTTGGGATGATTTTTTCAGCTTTTTTTAACTTTATGGAAGCTTTCTTCAAACTTGAATGAAAATCTTTTTAAAAGATAGTTTAAATTGTTTGATTAATCCATACGTTTGCAAAATCTGCCATTTTTTGTTGAGATATTTTCTTCAAACAATAATAAAAATCTTTTTAAAAGTAGATTAGATTGTTTAATTAAATAAAACGTTTTCAATGATTGACAAGTCAAGAAATGATGCTCTGACGTGATACATTGAAATATGCATAGCAGATTTCATTTTTTAGAATTTGTTTGAAAGATTTAGTTTATATTCACTTATTTCACATTTGTAATAGTAGAAATATTTAATGAGCTGCTAGAATTGTAAAATCTTGTATAGTTCGCAGTATAATAATAATATAATGTCGATACGGTATTCTCATATTTTTAGAATTATTTTCAATCTATAGATTATTAATTAATAGACTAAACAATACTAATTATAGGATTTTATAATTATTATAATAGGAAGAAAGAGAAACAAAAATTTAAACTATAAAATTAAAAAGTTTGATAATCACATTTTTATTAATTTGTCGAAATGACAAAAAAAAAGTTTTATCCTTATTACTGTCAAAAATCTAAGAAACAAATCAAAACTGGGAAAAGTATGATGTTATGAAAACAATGAAATAAGAAAAGGAATCTACAATGGATATAAAAAAGAACTTAACAATTAGTTCGAATTTATAATTAATTTCATTAATGGATATAATAAAAAATAACTTGTGCACAATATATTATTTTAAAAATATTTTTAGAACTTTCTTTTTTTATAATTAACTATTACT
This sequence comes from Argiope argentata, assembly GCA_026289955.1. Taxonomy (NCBI): domain Eukaryota; kingdom Metazoa; phylum Arthropoda; class Arachnida; order Araneae; family Araneidae; genus Argiope; species Argiope argentata. The sequence goes on along the minus strand of JAOUZG010053459.1, from coordinate 3,995,966 downwards.
TTTATTTATTTGGGTATTGCGATGTGCACTTATAGTAATAGCAGCATAAGCTTCATATTTTTAAATTTTTCGTATGAAATAATCTCCTGTCAAAATTGGAAATATTGAATAAATTTATTTGGATTTTCATGCATTTTATTTTGAACAATACTGAAAACAATTTTTTTTAAATGTTCAGATTGGAGAAAAATACAATAGAAGTATCATCATTAAATAAACTATATGTCGAATTTTTAAGATGAAAAAACATTTTTTTGTATACTTTCTGAAATTGTCATCAAAAAGTCACAAGAATTATGAATTCAAATAATAAATTTTAAGGAATTAATAATTAAATATTTTTAATTCATAAAATTATGGATTAATTATATTTTGGAAACATTGAATATATTTGTTTGGAGCATAATACATTTTATTTTAGACTGTACTGAAAATGATTTTTTTTAATGCTTTGATTGGAAAAATAATAATAGCATAGTTAACAAAACTGGTATCATTAAATAAATTGTATATAGAAATTTAAGATGAAAAAAAAAATTGTTCAATATCCGAAATTGTTTTTCAAAAATATTAAAATTCCTAAATTAAAAATCAACTGCAAAAAAAGTAATTTTTAAAAAATATTTGGTTGCATAACACAGAAATATTGGTATTTTAGTGGTCTTATTGTACATGGCATCTTTACGTGAGCAAATACGCGATGACAGATAAAAACACATCATAGAATTTTTATATTCAGAATCTAGAATTTAAATATCTCGAGCTTTTCTGAGTGGTAAAAAGATCCCATCCTGAGATTTTAATAAACCCTTATGATTTAAATTTACATGAAATTATTCAAAAGAAATTCGAAACTATAGTCCGAGAAATTTCCCATCATGATGCTTTAGATTTGATTTGTATGTCTTTAATTTTAAAATTTGCTCTGAAATTGTATAGGAGTGATATGTATAGGAATTGTATAGGACATGCATACACACATTTAGGTATAAATGACTAAAAAATTTTATACCGTTGTAATGCTCATGAATCTAAATTCAGCAATTAAAATAATGAGTAGTATTTTTGTGAAATATTAATGAAGCATAAAATATTTTTGTCGTTGTTATTAAGGGCATTTGCCATAGACAAGCGAGCTGACGGCCATCAGCGATTTTAAGCCGATTGAGCGTCTCTTGTTTTTGAAGTAGCGCCAACTAGGACCAAGAGTACCACTTAGCTACTTCATGCGTCACGTTGGCTTGCACCCCCCCTTTTTTTGGGGGGAGGGTTTAGTTGTAGTTTCTGAAAATAGTACAAAAAAAGTTTTTAAAATAAGATTCTAACCTTTAACATACGTTTCTGTAGTTTAATCAAAAGATTAAAATGAAATCTGCTATGCATATTTCAATGTACCATGTCAGAACACCATTTCTTGAACGGTCTAGCACCTCGTGCCCGTGGGAGTTAATTTATATTTTTTATTCATTTTAATGGTTTCATTAAATGAGTCACTTTGGTATTGCAAACGATGCAAAAAAACTTTGTCTCGCATTTATTGTTTAAAAAAATATCGCATTTCTTATTTATTTCATTTCACATAATCACGTGCTCAAAACGACATTTTTCTAGGTTTTATGTGCTGTAGTCATTAACTTATTTTTTTAAAATCATAGCTATTTTAAATGTGATGGCATCACGTTATTAAAAGCGAATTTTTCGAGATAATCGTACAAATAATAAAATTTTTATTTTTCGCTTACGGATTTTTTATTTTATTTTTCGCCTACAGAATTTTGTTGATGCCAAACACCTCTTCCGCCTTCTTTTGTTGACGCCAAACACCTCTTCCCCCTTCTTTTGTTGACGCCAAACTCACTTCCATTTTTTTATCATGTTCTGACATGATTAAAAAATTTGATGTTTTGAAATATTACTGAATAAGTTTTAAATTCTCTTATAATTAAAAGAAGACGGAATTCTACAATAACAAAAAGATGCTGTTTAAAATCAAGCGAAAAAAAAACCCTTCAGGTTTCTGCCTAATCTTTAGAACTACTTTATCGCTCCTAACAAAATGTAAACATTCGAAATCTCACTCGAAAAAAGAATTCTTTTTACACCTGGAATCGACACCCGCCCTCGCGATGATAACTCACCGTACAAATATCCCAAAACTGCCCATGCGCTGTGGCGACAAGCCCTGGGAACGCGGTTCCCCAGTTTTTCACACAAACCCCTCCCGACATCAAATTCCCCCTCCCTCTTCTATGCCTCTACACGCGACCGTGAATTTGCGCGGGAAAAAATCATTGGGTGGAGAGATGGAGAGTTAATATATGCTTTCAAAGTGTGGGAAGATGTGTCTATGTGTTAAAAGTGTCTGTCTCGTTGTCCGGGGAGGGTTGTTCGAGAGGTTTGGAGGAGTTTAGTGCTGACCTAGTGAATTTTAGTTTGATATCGTCTGCGTGATAAGAATTTGGATTTTATTACTGAGAAAAAGAAATGAAAGGAGTGGAATTTTATTATTGTGATTTCAGAGTCCCATAACAAAGATAGCATTTCTATCATCCTGTGTCTAAAATTTTTGGAAAAATTATAATTCATTGAAGTCTTTTTCCAGCAAGTTAAGATGATAATTTCCTCGTCTTAACACTGTTTTATTTCTAAATGTTCAAAGGCCATTAACTCCTTAACCGGTTTGCCCGTACGCCGTACGTGCATCGATTTATCGAATTTTGATAGTTGTAAGCCAAAAATAAACCATTCATAGCAATTATAAATCATTCATAACAATAGTAAAATGACTTCCAATACGTAGATAAGCCAAGTATTCCATGGATTTCCATTTGAATCAAAATAAGAAAATATTCCCAAAATAGAAGGTGTCATCTTATTAGATATTAAGGAAAATAAACCGGTTAAGGGGTTAATTTATATCCTTATTAACACGTTAACTGCCTTGGGAGCCATCGGTGACCGGAAACGCAGCAAATTGTAAAATTATAATAGGTATAGATGCTGATAATTTTTTCAATAATACCATTGTTATTATTATGGTTTGAAGAAATTAATGCTTTATAGAGCGCATAAAAATAATTTTATTAGTACATGAAAAATATATATATCTCTTATCATATCCGACGAACTACTCAATGACCTTTTCTCGCTGTCTGATAGCAGTCGCAGCTATTTTTGAAGATCTTTGTAAAACTGCACCGTCAGTTGATGTTCTTGATGAATAATCTTCATTTGAAGCCATATTTTTTAAGGGCTAGTGAAAGATATGAAATACAGAAACGTATGTAGAGTGAAAAAATATATAACAAACGCACTTACTTGTTGGTAGAACGCACTCAATAAGCCGGTTTTCTGGCACAGAGGTAGCGTGTCTTCCTCATGTTCTGGGAGTCCCGGTTCGGGTTGTTCTTCTGTGAGCTATCTATGAGATGTCTGACTCTGCCCCCCTGTAAAAAGGGGCTGTGCAAGCAAATGTGGTGTAAGTGTATAGCTAAGTCGTACTTTTGGCCTTAGTTGGCGCTGCTTCAAAAACAAGAGACGCTTCTTTCGGCTTAAAATCTGCTGCTGTATCAGCGAGAGGGCTTGTTCATGGCAAGTGCCATTATTAATAACAACAACAATGCACTCAATAAAAATAAGGAATGAAAGTAATCACTTAGCAACCGATTGTTTGAGAATGAAAGTAATCACTAGCGCGACAAAGTATCACAAAGTAATCACAAGGGTACAAGAATGAAAGTAATCACAAGCGCGATTGTTTGAAAAAAGGACAATCGTAAGAACTACTTACAATGCCACAAAAACTGCTTCGAGCATGACTTTATAACTCATTTTATCTGCTGCGAATAACATTTCAGTACAATATGCAACGAATAATGAAAAATTCACGTCGGTGCCATGGGCAAACCATGGAAAATGCGTCCGGCTTCCACGAATTAAATAAGATTACTTCTTCGTTTGAAATTAATCCACAGTTTGATGTCATTAACACCGACTTTTTGAAGGCTTTTGAGTTGCCCATTTAAAAAATATTTTAAATGAATTACGCAGTCAAACTTTTCAAGTCAACCAAACGGATTGGTTTCATTCACATTTATGTAATTAAACTCTCTATGTTCATTTTAATAATGTTGTTTCGCCTGAGTTCTCGGATACTTCCCATATTCCACGGAGCTCTGATCTTGGACTTTTGCTTTTCATTTTATTTATTAATGATCTTGTTATTGTGTTTAAATATTCTGATTATCTTTTATTTGCGGAGAGCTTGGAGTTGTTTCATTAAATGCATTCTAATATTGATGCTGCCCTTCAACAGAGAGATCTTGATTGACTTTTTAAATGGTGCACAAACAAGTTACGGAACTTACGTATTATACTGTCCAATTTTGTCGCCAAATTTGAAATCGTCGCCAATGAGTTGCTAAACCGTTAATTATGTCGATCCGGTAATGGTGTAATCCGTTGATCTTTATCGCCAAATTTAAATCCGTCGCCAATGAGTTACTAAACCGTTGGCGATCGCAGAGAGAAAACGGTATAATACGTAAGTACCCAAGTTACATTTGAACATTGATAAATGTAGCATTATTAGATATTAGCCACCTTTGACGACCAGTCAATTAAAAAATCTTAATATTCTTTAAAATTATAATAATTAAATAGTTTGTGTTCCTATTTCAATAGCTTCTTCATCAAAATATTTTAAAATTTCAAATTGTATTAGTCATATAATTCATTCATAATATCATAAAGACCTTCACCACAATGTAATATTTATCTCTCTAATTTTTTGTCAGTTCCCATAAAGTTTATTCTTTAAATTGAAATGGAAATGACTCAATTTTCTACGCCAGTTTGGGTAACGCTAGCCAGATTAGAAATTTTTAATTATCTTTATTCTGTTTTATTTTAATTCAAAAGTGCTTCATAATGAGTCTAAAAGGTCAGTTAGTTAACAATGTTTAATTTTAAATGCCTCAAACATTATTAAAATAAATAGAATCCTTTGAAATAATCTAGCGAAAGTCTGTTAAGCTTAACCTTGTTTGTGTGGGGAAAAACACAGAAACCTTACTCAATTGATGATGGGGAGATGAAAAGATTTTTTGGAGGGAAAGTTAGTTTTTAATTAATAATTAAAATTCTAATTAAAAATTCAAGAAAAGGGGGCTCCGAGGGGCACTTTCTCGACCTCCAAGGCATACATGTACCAAATTTGGTAGCTGTGGGTCGAACAATATGGCCTGCAGAGGACCAACACACACACACGCACGCATTGAGCTTTATTATAAGTAAAGATATACGAAATGCTTGGTCATTAAATTATATTTATAAAATTAATGATATAAGAAAGCCTTTAAATTATACATAAAATTAATGATCTGGTATTATTATGCCCTTATTCTACAGCATACAAGGATATCCTCTTTCCCACTAAACATAATTTTACTCAACATATTGATTTCATGGTTTCCAAAACCTATAATATGTTTTGAATTCTCAAATATAAAGATATGAGATTGAGAAATTGCTCATATTAAATCTAATACTGTAGCCTTACTTGGGATATTAATAACCAAAACAAAATTCATTTATTGAGAGGATTCAAACCAGTTTTTGCGGTATTTGTTTTGCAGAAAAAATGGATTATACTCTCAAGATATGCTTTCTTTTTTGTCTATGTGATTTGTCTAAGTTTTGTCTATTTTGTCTACGTTTGTGTTCTTTTCTTTTATAAAGTTACCAATGGTTCGATCGGTTGCTTTGAGCTCTATTGATACCCCTGTAAAATTTTCAAGACCCATAGTATTTTCTCAAATTTTTACTTTAAATTTAATTTTATTAATAGGTTCTTATAATATAAATTTTATCAGACTCTTAACATGACTTCTGGGAAACTTGATATTCCTCATATGATTCTTAGTATTCTTAAAGCGACTTGTTCTCAGCTTTTATTTGCTTAACTTTATTTTTTTATTGACTTAAATTTATTATTATTTTTCTTAATGTTTGTCTTCTAATTATTTTTCAGTCTAGTCCACAATTTTATGCTAGCGAGCAAGTACAGCAGGTTTATTAAAAAGTATGCGAGTAAATATTTGGGATATCAGGGCAGTTGGTTTCCACTTCAAACTACCCAACCATTATTTTAAAAAATATATTCTTGTATTTTAATATATATCTTTGGATATTCCTTTTATTGGCTTTAAAGTAATGATTTAAGGTACTTAAACACAAGAATAAGTGAATCTATCAAACTCCACCGAAGGTATGAAAGGTAAGCTCTTTGAATACATATAAAATAAATGTTGATGACAACAATGGCCTCGGACAATGAAAATGCGTATCAAAAAAATACCAAAGTACTGAGCGATGGAAATTCCAAGACCAAAACTAACATCATTAATAAAATTTACACGAATCTTTTCAATGATGCCTACTTCATATCTGTGCGATTTTTTCACCTTTTAAATTGTTTTCCAAAATTTAATAAATAATTGAATGGTTTCAGACGATCTTGAAATAAGAAAATTTTGAAATAAGGAAAATTTTAACTGTCAGGTAATGGTAAATCAACTACATTTGCTTTTACCTGCTGATACATTTATTTTAATATTTTTAATCGCATTTTTTATTGATTTTTTTAAAAAATATATGGCTTTGATTTAATATGATTAAAAAACTATTATCACTAAAATTTCCTGCCAATTTAGAATACATTTCTTTCGAAATAGTACATAAATAGAATTTTATTTGAAGAGAATATAGGTCTGAGAGTAGTGACAATTTCAGAGTAAAATCTAACAATATCTAAAAGAAATACCCATCTCTGAAATTCAAATAAAGACAAGAGAAGTGAAGCTTTCGTGGGCAAATGAAATTTCAAAGAACTGTTGCCAGAATATATAAACAAAATTAAAAAAGAAAATTTTAAAGAAAGTCTGTTAACAATTTGTATCAGGAACAATTATATATTTGAATCTTTAAAAATTATTTTATTGATGAAAAATTAACTATTTAATTCTATTAGCTATCAAAATGTTCCTTAAAATCTTGAAGAAAAAAATTGCAATACTAATATAATAATAACTAATTAGTCATGGAGAAAATGAGCTATCGGCAGTTTTTAAAAATCGTTTGCTTTAATTGATATACTAACATTAATTTAAAATGTTATAAACGATATAAAGATTTTGTATGCTATATTTTAATCAAAAGTAATTTTTGCATTAAAACTATTGTATAGAAAATTATTTTTATCCCATGCATATATCAAGTATTATGTATATAAATGTATTGCATTTATAGAAAAACTGAAAACATCCTTTTTTTTTTCTACGAATACGAAGTGTATACAAAGAAAAAATTTGCAATAGGCAAAAAGTGTGGATTGTAGATATTGGCGAATTCCCGCGTTTTAGACCTTCAAAATAAGACATACAGTCGCTCAAAAAATTGAAAGTGCACCTTACTTTTACTTGATAAATCCAACTTTCAATACAAATGACACATTAACTAGAAGTCCAAACATATTTTTATTTTTACACACAACAAATGGTTTAATTTAAAGTAAAATTAAAGAAAAAATCAACGAAAAGCTCTAGATTGAAAAATATCAGAAGCATTTTCAATAAACATTAGGAGATATTTGCCTCAAAAAATTAAGAGTACACCAACGAAATTTTTGTAATATGTCGCGAAGAAAGAAAGTGTAAATATTTAATTGCATGTCGTTTGGCTTTTATAATGACTTTTAAATGTCGTGGTATTGGTTTTTGGTGTTATTTGAAGATATGTTGAGCGTTCTCCATGCAACACTTGTTTTAAATAGGATTTGTTTCTAATTTTGGGTTTTTGGACCACTATTTTGAATGTGGCCCACAGACATTCAATGGCATTGATATCAGGTAGTGTGTGTAAATGCTGTTGTCGTTGTCCTGCTGGAAAGTAAAATTTCTACTTGAAACCAAATTTTTAGCACTCTCCTTCAGATTACTATTACCATACGATTCATCCAACTTGCTGCAGAAATTTCTTAAATCATAGTCAGAAATGTAAGTGCTGAAACTGTGCAAAATGTGATTAGACGAGCTGAATATAAAAGTCAATTTGTTTGAGAGAAACTGTTCATCAGATATCAAATTCAGAAAAAAGAGTTTTAAGTTTTCAAAAACTCATCAATTGAAGACCAATAACTTTTGGAAGAAAGTTATACTTAATGATGAAAGAAAATACATTTTTGGCAATGGCGGCCATTACAACGTATGGAGAAAGCCTAGAACTGCTCTGGATGTGTGTGTGTGTGTGATTTTTAAACTCTTAATTTTAATCCTAATTAATTTCCAATAAGCACTATGAAGAAATATTTTCCCCATCAAAATCTTGGTATTTAAGACCAGGGATAATGATTTCCGGACTCTTTTTTACACTTCAGCATTTTCGTCAATTCGTTTAGTGTTACTCTGTGTTGTGCACGTCGCTTTTGCTTGTACATAATGCCTACAATGAAAACACGTTGTTCTATCGTATAACATTCCATTTTTACTAACCCTAAACTGTCAACTATCAAATGTTTTCTTTTAACAGCGTTGCCAACATTTTACACCCCTAATGGCAAATTCAAATCTTGCCGTTATTTTGAGACACCTTTTATTTTGAATTCCCATTTAAAATCGGATAATTATCGTACTCAATAAACATAAAAACTCTGAATCTAAAATATTTTTTTTAATTTGATTAAGCACAAAGAAAGTTTGAATATCGAGATAATATATAAAAGATTTAATAGAAATAAAATACAAACCGATATCCCTGGCGAACCAATTATTTGCCAAAGGCGGTTTGTATCGACTGCTGAAAGCACTACATAATTGCGAGTTTTCGTGGTCTGCTGAAAGTGACTTGCTTCGAAAATGCTTCTCTTGCATGCCTCCAATTCGAATGTGATTGCAGAATACATTAACTCGGGGATGACATCATCGCAAAATCAGGGGTAGTGCAGCAATTTTTGTTTGCGTCGCGTGTCGCCGTGCTATTAAACGGAAGCAGTGACGGGTCCACCTTCAAAACGGAGCCATTACTTCACTCCCCCGGTTGACGTTAAATAAAATTTATAGCTGATGGATTGGAAGTGAAGTAATGAAACCGTGTTGTGGTGAATCCGATATCTTCCGGAGAGTAAAATAAACCCGTTGCGCATCTGCTGGAAAGGCAAATTAAAACAAAAACCAGATGCTGTTATTAAAACAAACGGCTAGTTTATTTTCTTTTCTTCTTTTAGAGTCATATTTATGCTTTCGACTTCAATCTTGTTAAAATGTTTGTGTGTTTTTATTCCACGCATTTTATACGCTTTTATTTAATTCAATTTGTTTCATATGTGCTCGTATAGAATCTTGCAAATAATTTTTCAGTCTCTTCTTCATGGTTTTAGGATTATGAAAATTTGTACAGCTGTATGTTGTAGCTGAGAGTACAAAACTTTTTTTTTTCGGAATTTAATATTAATCGATAGGTTTTGACTAAATTTTAATTCTATATAAATAACACAGATTATTTTAAAATTCCATTTATTAATAATAAGGAATTAAGAAACCTGAAAAAAGGGTACTAATTAAAAATAATAAAAATTGGTAAATCTTTTTAAAAATACGCTTACATTAGAAAGTTAAACAGTAAAAAATTATCTTTGTATCAAAATGAGGATGCAAAAATACAATCTTTAAATCACAAGGCATTATAAATAACATTATTTGAAAATAAATGTCTACGATAAATATCCTAAAAAACTTAAATATCAATTAAGAGTTAAAAATTTACTATAAATGCAATTAATATTCCAATTTATTTAGAATATTTTAATCAATGTCTCAAAATTTCGCCTAGATAATCATTTCTTAAATAAAAATTTTCTAATAAAATTCATTTTCGAAATTGTTTTTACTTTTAGAATTTCACTTTGATACTTTAAATTCTTACTTTTATATGCCTACACTACTTTTTTTTGGTATGGAGAACTTTTTCTTTTCATACGTGGCTGTTATTGAGAAATAACTAGAAATCAATTCATTTTTTTACAAGTGCCACTTTTAGTTATTATTAGTCTAATTAAGAAGAAAAATGTAAAAGAGTAACCGTTTATAAATTTATGTAAAAACAAACGATTTCTACTTTATATTAAAATTTAAAATTTATTTAACTGTAGTTTAATAAGTAAGAATTGCAAACGATAAATATCAGTGTTAATATTTATTTTATAACTGATGAATTTCAACTGCTTCTGAAGGAAAATCGGTGACATTTTTTTTAATTTAATGAAACAGTATTCATACAACTTAAATTATCTTTTCTATCACCAAATCTATCACCATTCCTTTTTTCAACATTCTGATGTAAAAATGAGGGAAAAAGAGAGACAGAAAATGGAATTGCAATAAATACATTTTTTAAAATATGAATGGAAATCAAAAATTTATATTGTAATTTTATTGTCAAAATAAATCTTCCTATGAAGCTTTTTTTAAAAGCTTCCGCTCATAATATTTTATATATAACTTAATAAAATTCTTTATCTCTTACGTTTGAATTAAACGCTCACATTTTAAAATTTTCAAAGAATAAATAATTTATTTTTATAGCTTTTAATATTTATACCTATCGCAGAACTTTATTTTAACTCATTAACACCATTATAAATGCACTAAAAAATTTTAATGTGTTAAAAAAATCTTTTAAAACAGTGATACTCATTTTAAAAAAACATCAAGATTAAGATAATTGTGAAATAAAATTAAATTCAGAAAAAGAGGATTTTTCAGGTTTATTTCAAGGAAATTTCGAAGTGTTTGTAAATAAAAAAAAATCATTTTTATAAATAGATATTGAAAGATTTTTAAAATGTAGAAAATTATCTTCTAAGTAAAAAATTCTGTCGAATTTCATGCGTTTCCTCGAAAATAAATCAATAGATTCAAAAACTGGAAAAAAAATTCAAAATGACAGCAATGTGAATTCAAAATCTGACTGTGATTATAACCGTAAAAAATTTTTAGGAGTGCATATAGACTTGCTTGATAAAATAAACACACACACACACACACACACACACACACACACACACACACACACAAGTAAATATTTTATATAACTTGGTCTTTTAATAGATTTTTTTTTGCAAAATATTTTTAAGCTTCAAATTTCAATAGTCAGATAATTCATTCAAATTATTACGCAGGTCTTAAGCCGTTTTGTTCATTGTACTACATTGTATAATATTTTAGAACATATATAAATAATATTCGCGGGAAAGCGTCGAAGTTTCACAATTTTTCATTAATTAAAATTCTGATTAAAAATTCAAAAAAAAATCGCTCGAAGGTGCACATTTTCTACCTGCAACGTATGCAATTACCAATTTTGACAGCTGTAGGTTAAACAGTTTATAGAACGCCAGTATACACGCACGCATACACGTACACACACAGTCTTTGTTATAAGTATAGATATTCTCTTAATTATACTAACGTGCATTTAAACAGTTATTTAAAATCTTCAATATGCAAGTATGTATAAACGCGTTAGCTCTAATTATAAAATATATAGCCATAAAATTGACTGTAAATATATTTTAAAAATAACTAAAATTAAGGTAAAAAACGCGAAATTAAAATAAGTATCGCCCAAAATTATTTTTTAAAAAACATTTAAAAACGATGTAAAATTAAATTTGGCGTAATAATATTAACCGAAATTACCAAAAGGAATAGTTAAAGTTTCGATTGATTTCTAATTAAAAATCTAGTTAATAGTTTGAAAAACACTCTTCTTTGTCAGTGTCTTCTCCAAAGAAGTAACAAGTTGGCAAGTTTAGAAGCCCTAGGTCATATCTGTCCTGCCTGACATTTTGAATGATTTTCGAATCACACATACTGCATCATGCAATTTACATAGTATACCAGCCTATATCATGTGCATGTATCATAGTATATAATGTATCTCATATATCATGTATACTCTGGTATCATACTAGAGCCTCATGTTAACAAGTAAACAATATGTTGTTGTTTTTACTTATGGCACTTGCCTATTGACAAACCTTCAGCTGATACAGCAGCAGATTTAAGCCGAAAGGAGCGTCTCTTGTTTTTTTGAAGTAGCGCCAACTAGGGCCAAGAGTATGACTCACATTTGCTTGCACGGCTCATCACATTTGCTTGCACAACCCCTTTTTAAAGGAGGGCACAGTCATACATCTCACAGATACTGCACTGAATAACAGCCATGCCCAAACCAGGACTCGAACCCGGGGTTCCCAGAACACGAGGAAGACGCGCTGCCTCTGTACCAGAAAGCCAGTTCATGTACAAGTATCATAGTGTATAATGTATCTCATATACCATGTATACTCTGGTGTCATAGTAGACCTCATGTTAACAAGTTAACAATATGTTGCAGTTTTTACTTATGGCACTTGCCTATTGACAAACCTTCAGCTGATACAGCAGCAGATTTAAGCCTAAAAGAGCGTCTCTTGTTTTTGAAGTAGCGCCAACTAGGGCCAAGAGTACGACTTAGCCACACACTCACCACATTTGCTTGCACAACCCCTTTTTACAGGAGGGCACATTCACGCATCTCACAGATAGCACACCGAAGAACATCCCGAACCGGGACTCCCAGAACACGAGGAAGACACTCTACCTCCACGCCAGAAAGCCGGCAGTAAACAATATTCGTATTTAAAAATAATCACTAACTAAACTTGGGGATTCTAGTACGAATTGAGAAACATAACTCTCTTCCAACACTATGCTTTCTGTGGTGCAAAAATTTAAACAAACTCAGGATATCTTCAGTCTTTACAACGTCAACTGCTCAAACAAAGATTACAGCATATTACACATGACATTTCTCTTAGAGGCCGAAATCTCAACCCTTTTCATCCAATCCGTCGCTGGCAAGTGAAACCACCTTGCATTTAATTGAAACTCGAGCATTGTAGAGGAAAAGAAACCTTCCCACGGTTCGCAGAGAGGACAACAATTCCCACACGTGTCCAGCGTGTGCTGCAGCCTGTTAACGGGGGAGCCGAAAAGGAAGTGAGCGAGAATGGATCCCGCGCCCCTAATGGATTCTTTCATATCCCTCAGCGCCCCCCTCCCCCTCCCCCGTCATGACATCATTTTCTGCTTGCTCTTGTTTCCTTTTAGGGAGGGATGACAGGTAGATTACGTTTTTACGACTTGTTGCATGCCTTTGTTGTCGTTTGGGAGATTGAAATCTGCTAATATAAATAATATGCATAAAAGCTCTGTAAATTAGAAATTATCCCTTTTCAAAATAAAAAATGCTCGAAAATGATTAAAAATAATTTAGTTAGCCGTTACATTCTCTTATGCTGAATGAAAGTCTGGCGATCGCCAAAATATATCTACTGGAGGTAGCGGTATCGACATTTCTCTATCTCTCTAAGAATCAGATATTTGAATAATAATTTGAATTAGACCTTACACAAATTAGTTTGTGACCTTTACCAAAACTTTTTTAGATTGATATCAGATTTCGAACGAGATTCATTCAGAGGAGACCAATTGCTCATGTTGTTGTGTTGTGACCAATGGCACTTGGACAAGCTTCCGCTTATACGATCAACAGATTTTAAGCCTAAGAAAAGCGTCTTTTTGTTTTACAAGTAGCGCCATCTAGACCCAAGAGTACGGTTTAGCTACACACATGCCACAACTCTTTTTAGGGGGCGGACTATTCATGCAAATTCATTCATTCCTCTCAGATCCTAATTTAGACCTGGAACAGAAAACGATCACCTCTGACCCAGTACCCCCAGTGATATTACCGTAGTGAATACAAATCAATGTAACCTACGAGCTGATCCTGGTCTAGTGCGACGCAACCAGAAACTATTATTTTTCATCGTAATTTTAATCGCAAAGCAAATCATAATAAAAAAACAGATTAATATCCAATCAGAATCAATCAACATTCACTACTCTACTCTTTCTCCCGATCGTCGGCACGAGGCCAGGCGTAGCTCGTGGGATTGATTTATACTGCTGTGTTAATACGTAGAAATAAATTTTATTTTTATAAAAATGATCACTCCTATCCTTACATTACTCTCGATAGGGAGAACTTTGCGACCACGAACAGATTTAACGAGAGCCAGCCACCATACACTCGGTGAATCTTTTGGTCATTGAGCTTCGAACCCGTAACCTAAAGAGTGCGAGTCCAACGCTCTACCTACCAGGCCATCCCGGCCCCTATTGCTCATCTTATTCTAATATACATTCGGGTCCTTCAATTAAGGATAATGCAAGTTCAAGAAAAGAAAGAGTCATAAGCGATAGTTAGGAGTGTTTTCCCTTCGTTTTATTATCCTAATTCCATGTGGAGCACGGCTTACAATTTGTGGATAAGTGCGTGCAACACAACATTTTCAACTAACATTCTAAAATATTTACAATTTCCTTTTCCATAATTGTTTAAGCTTTTAATTTTTATCATGCCAGAACATGATCTTTTGGGGATGAGGTTTTTGGCGTCAACAAAAAACCGCAGGAGAAAAATTGAAATTTTATTATCTGCACGAGCATCTTCAAAAAAAAATCGGCTTTTAATAACGCGTTGCCATTGCATTAACAAAAGCTCTGATTAAAAAAAAAAGGTAATGACTGCAGCAAATAAAACCGAGAAAAAATGTCATTTTGAGCACGTTGTTATATAAAATGAAATAAATAGAAATGTGATATTTTTTTTGAAACAATAAATACGAGACAAAGTTTTTCGGATCGTTCGCAATACTAAAGTGACTCATTCGATGAAACCATTAAAATGAATAAAAACTATAATTTAACTTGCACGAGAGCGTGGTGCTTGGCCGTTCGAGAAATCATGTTCTGACATAATACTGTTACGAGCGAGCAAAACGCACGCCAAAGGTGAAAACGCTAGCCGCGCGTCACGGGATACTCCGCGCCAGCCGGGTTGACTTGGCGAGAAGAATGTTCTGGTAACCCCGAGAGAAGTCTGGCTGCGCCGAGGTTTTTCTCCCTTACCGCGGAAGCCTCTCGGAACTTCCGCCGTAGCACGGCCACGCTTTCGCCCGACTATATAAGAGGTGGGTTGCCTCTTCCTGGCAGTCGATCGCTCAAAGTGGATCTCGCTCTTTGAGAAGAGAAGCGTTTCGCTTACTTGTAGCTTTTCGCTTGAGCTGTGTTTGCGTTTGCTGTTAACGCTGTGTTATTGAGCTCGCTGTGATTGACTGTTGCTGTGCTATACTATAGCTGTTCTGCAAACCGTGTTTATTGTGCGTAAGACTTGTATTTACGCTGTAAGTGACTGATTATTGCTGGACTGTGTTTTCTGAAGTTTTACTTTTCCCAAGTCATCCTGTATATACCTGTAAATAGCTGTAAATAAATTTGTTTGTGCTGTCCTCATATAAAGTCCATTCAATCCGAACCCGCTACGCTAAAAACGTAACAATACATTGAAATATGCATGGCAGATTTCATTTTAATCCTTATTTATTTTTTTATTTTTGTAATTTTAATAATTTTATTTAATGCTAGTTGCCTTTTGAGGCAAGGAAGATCAGTTTGATTTTCTATAGATAAAATTTTCAATTTAATATTTTATATGGGATAAGGATTTTTGCAACAAACTTTGATCGACATTATTTGTACATTTTAAAACTTTTTCTGCTCTATTGATGAGCTAATGCTATTAACAAGCTAATCATCTTCCTAATATTTTATTAACTCTTCAAAATTCTGAGCTTTAATTTGAAATATAATTGATTAAATTAACTAATGTAATAAATCTTTAACTGAAACTAAAGATCAGTAAAAATTCAAGAACTAAAAGTGAATCGTTCAACATTGTTGAGTTACATGTAAACAAATAATTATTCAATTCAACATTTATGTTACAATAATAAAAAAGTGCCATGCCCTACAATAAGGTAGTAATTTTCAAGCGATAAAAACAATTATATTATCAGGAATGCACAACCTATGACTCACGTAGTCTCTGAAGTTGGCCCGCGAATGTTGTTAATAAAATAAGACAATTTAAAATGAAAGGAGACTTTTTCAAATAAATAGGGGGAAAATCTGATGCGGAAACGATTCTACACCAGAATTAATAATTTACAGTTGTTCATCAAGTTTATTTACTTTTCATTAAGCGGCTTTTCAGTGTGTTTCCTTCATGGCTACCTGCGAGTACGAATTTTCCGAAAAGAGAAGCTCGCGGACGTGAAAAATTACCACACATGAAAATGCGGTATGAGGATCAAATTCAAATCTTTCTTAAAGCATTTGATGATTGATTTTCAGATTTTGAAAAGTATCTATCAGAAATTGATGTATTTTTTTCTCCATTTTCTGTTGATGTAAATCTAGTGGCTGAGAGTATGCAGGTAGCCTTAATTGATTGAAAGAATTCTGATTTTTTCAAAAATCAGTTCAAAGGAAAGCCGATATTAGAATTTTATGAAGTCTTCCCCGTGGTATTTTCGTGCTTAAAGCAAAATGAAGCTGCATTTGCAACTTTCTTTGGCAGCACTTACATTTGTGAGGAAACTTTCTCACTAATGAATTGAAACAAATCAAAAATAAGAAATAGAATAGCAGATGAGAACCTTTCTTCTATTCTACGTGTTGCCATAACCAATCTTAATCTTAACAGAGAATCAATAATTTCAAATATTCAGTCCCAACCATCTCATTAATTTTTTCTAATTTTGATGATTAATTTTTTTCTCAAAATTGTTCTGTGTATAAAATTTTCCTCTGCTATTCTATTTCAAATTTGCCACCTTTTTAGCAGGAATCTTTTTTTTTGTTGATAAAGTATCTTAATAACTTCTATAATGTTTGTGCTTTGTTCGTTTATTTATTGCATAATATATGCATGAATAAAATAAAGTAATAATCGTAAGTCCTGCGTATTGCCTTAAAAAAAACAGGTACTTTTTTTCACGTTTATAACATGTTTTAACATTCACGTGCTGCTTTGGCCCTCGACATGATCCTTTTTCATATTTTGGCCCCTCATCCTGAAAAGGTTGTGCATCCCTGATATTATAGACTATCTACCTTTGACAGCTAATTGATTGATTGTTTTTAATTTTAAATAAAAATCTTTTAGATTGAATTTCTGTCCATGCTTCCAGCAACAAACTAATTTTAGGTATCAAATCTTCGACTTTTAAAACCGTATTATTTTAATAATGTTATCTATTTTCTGATCATTATATTCTTTTCTATTGGAGACGAGTCCCTTGACTCTTAGCATTATTAAAAGCGCAACTGTCTAGTTCATATATCTTTTATCTATATAATTGCTATTGTCCAGATAATCTGTCATTCGCGGTTTTGTAATTTCACTTGCTTATTTGTCCTTGTGAAGTACATAGATAGTTTTTTTTAAAAAAAACTATATGAAAATGGTTTGATTTCAGTGCAATAATATAATCCACTGTTGAAAACCAGACAAAAAGACATATATATTTAAAAAAATTGCTAAAATAATAATAAATAAATAAATAATTAAAATTGTTAACTCAAACTGAAATTGTTTTTAAAAAATTTAAATTGTATATTGTTTGAAGTCATTGGATCTGAAAAGTGCTACAATATTGCGCTTCATCTAGGTATCATTATTAATCGTAAATTTTGGATAAATAAATAATTTTCAAAAAAAAAATAATAATAAATTTCAAGTTATCGTGTCAGAACATTATTATCTTTTAAGTCATTATTTATTTTAATTAGTTTAAGACATTAACCAATTTAAACCGGTTTGAAACAATCATGATACTCCTTTATTGGTCTCTATCCCTCTATAATATTTGAGCAGATCACACACACAAAAAAAATCAGCTCTTAATAACGCGTTGCCATTGCATTTACAAAACCTCTGATTTTAAAAAAATAAGTTAATTATTGCTGCAAATAAAACCTAGAAAAATGTCATTTTGAGCACGCGATTATATGAAATGAAATCTATAGGAAATGGGATATATTTTTTAAACAATAAAAGCGAGATAAAGTTTTTGGATCTTTTGCAATACTAAAGTTACCAATGCAATGAAACCCTTAAAATGAATAAAAAATTCATGTAATTTTTCATCTCTAAAGATTTCATTTTAATCTTTTTTTTTTAAACTTTCTTTTTCAATTTTTCTAGCTGGCAAACAAAGTTCTTGAACTCGACCGATTTTGAGATGAAATAGCAACTATGATGCCATAGGTCTTGGTCAGCCTGTTAAAAACGCATCTGCTGTCAAAGAAACATACGTAATAATAAAGCGATACTCGTAAAAGTAGGTAAAAATATATTTTGTTCATAAATTTTGGAGACATCAAAACCTCTTAACGAAAACAACATCATGTTGACACATGATAATAAAAAATAAATACTAAATACTAAAAAATTACTAAAATGTAGAATTACGGTAAAATTCATATTTGTGCAATAATATTATTGGAAGTTATCATGGAAAAAGGCACTTTATTCGACTAGACAAATACATTTTTAATATCGCTAAGATGTTGTGAGACTAATTTCCTTTATAAAGGCTTATGTACACAATGAATATATTATTACATGTCATTTATTACTATGTCATATTATTAAAATGATACAGTATTAATGTATACGATAATTTGATCTTAAAAATTATTTTCCAAGGGAAATTTGAATATCAAATTATGTAGAAGGGATTTAGTTTAAAAATAAAGAAACGAATAGTACTCTTGGTTAACAGGCTTGTTGCTAAAGGTAAATAGTTGTCAATAGACAGCAATTGATAGCATTTTAATTATTTTAAAATAAATTTTAAAGAACCTTTAGGAATGTTTTTTTTATCTTTCGATTTGATAAAAATATGACCAAATCTATCCATTTTGGCTGTTATCATCAATAGGTTAACGTAATCAGTTCCCTAAACGATAGTATTAAGACAATAGCTACTGTATCGCTATATTTGATTAAAAAGAGACGAGCAGAAAGTGACTCTAA
Source organism: Argiope argentata (assembly GCA_026289955.1). NCBI lineage: Eukaryota > Metazoa > Arthropoda > Arachnida > Araneae > Araneidae > Argiope > Argiope argentata. The sequence goes on along the minus strand of JAOUZG010053459.1, from coordinate 3,976,919 downwards.
GGATATTAGATGATTAAAAAGACAACGGTGTGATCAACTAGTAATTCATCTACTAGAACATTATTCGTAAAACATGCACTTAATGTAATGAAGAGTGTAAGCCCTCTCACGTGCCCGAAATTCAACAAATTTTTCAATCAAGCGCCGTTTCCTGCCCGATTCAACACCAATTACTTTTAGGCACCCGCAAAAAATAGGAGGGAGCCGATTGAGGGGTGGTCCAGCAGGCGGGGGAATGTTGAAATAAAGATGAGGGTGAAAACAAATCCTCGCCCACCCTGTAATTGCTTTTCCTGCTTAATCTCGGCGTGTCATCTGAGACGCGATTGTTGTATACCGTCCACCCTGCTTGATTTCCCCTGAAATAAACTTACGAGGAGAGTAGTGTTCCAGTTGGCTGATCAAATGCAGTGATAGATAGTCTAGACCAGAAAGTCTAGATTGTTAGGTACTAAATATGACTCTTTCAGTTGAAATAAAAAAAAACAAAGAATCAATCATGGATATTTGCTTTCATAGATTTATAGGACTTTTCCTTTACTCATTTGAACACCCCCCAAATAGATGAAAGAACACACACACACACACACACACATAGTGGCAAGACTGAAACTGAACTGGAGGCGTATGGTAATATATGTGTGTCAAAAGTTGTTGACTGGTCTAATAAAAACAAGGTTACATTTAATTCTGAAAAATCAAATATTATTATTTTCTCTAAGAAAAGAAGAATAAATAACATAAATATTTATATGAACGGCAATTTCTTAAAAAGTGTTAGTGAAATGCGTTACCTTGGTGTGATCATTGATAGAAAACTTCTTTGGAAAGCACATATCACTGACCTGTTCAAAAAAGTTAGTGTTGTTCTAAATTCGCTAGCAAGAATGGCCAGAGTAGCCTGGGGTATTGGTTAAAAGGCTCTAAAAATCATTTACGAAGGAGCAATAATACCTTTGATGACCTACGCATCACCGGTTTGGGTCGACGCCTTGTCCTTTGAATACAATAAACGAAGGTTAAAGACGGCTCAAAGATTAATTGCCTTGAGAATAATCAAGGGCTTCCGTACGATTTCTTATGCGTAATCACGGGCATTATACCAATCTGTTTGAAGATTCAAGAAAACACTGAAATCTACTATAGCATAAAACTGAAACCTCAGAATGAAATAGAACCGGAACTCACCCCTGATCACTGGATACACCCTGCAAAATTTATTTCTCTCAAACAAGATATTAATAAGGAGCATTGCATAAGAATTTTTACTGATGGTAGCAAAATAAATAATAGTACAGGGTGTGCTTTTGTAACTTACCATGGTGATACCGAAATCAAAAATAAGAAATTTAAATTACATTCTAATTGTTCTAATAATCAAGCAGAGGCTTATGCTATCCTACAGGCTCTAAATTGGATCTCTTCTCCTGACAATTTTTTTCATAGGAACTTTAATATCTATACTGATAGTCAAATACTTATATTTAACCTTCAGAATAAAAAATGCCATTCGGAAATAATAGAAAAAATTCGTCATGTACTTTTAAGTTTAAATGGGAAAAATTATAATATTGGCATTCAGTGGATCAAGGGTCACGCAGGAAATCGTGGGAATGAAAGAGCAGACGAGCTTGCCAAGTCAGCGGCTCAATCAGACCTTCAAATCTGTTATAAAAAGGTTCCAAAGAGTTTTGTTTCAAGACAGATACAGGAAAAAATTGTCGACTTGTGGCAGAAAGACTGGCTTTCTACTCAAAAAGGGAAAATAACTAAGAGATTTTTTCCATCTGTTCAAGAAAGACTAAAGCAAAACCTTAATCTCTCATTTATACTCACCCAAATTCTATCTGGACATTGCAGGACTAAAGAATATTTATTCAGATTCAATCATGCGAACTCCCCTCTGTGCTCTTGCGACCTGAAAGAACTTCAAACTGTTGATCACGTTTTATTCTTCTGCCCTCAGCTTGACTCTCTTCGATATGAACTTTACAAACTAGTTATAATAAGTGGACTAACGTGGCCTCCAAATCTGAAAGATTTACTTACACCTGAGTACTTTGTGCAGTTCCTTGAATTTATACACAGTATTCCTTTTCTAAATTTTTGAACTTGTTATATGTTTTCATCTTTGTCTGTCGCTTATTAGGACACTTTTATTATTTTTTTTTCTCTATGCATCTTTAGCTGAATGTAACTGATTGTGGATGCATGTAGTATGACTTGATTGTGGATGCATGTAGTATTTTATATTAAACACACACACACACACACACACACACACACACACACACACACACACA
>JAOUZG010053459.1:3957221-3969616 GCA_026289955.1 Argiope argentata | reverse complement strand
GAACTAATAGTAGGAATTGAAAAAATACATTAGGAAATGAAGTATAAAATTGATAAAATAAATATTTTAACAAAAATATAATTCAATTCATGTTCAGGGAATAAATACTGCAATAGGATAGTAAAAACAGATATAAATTTAACCGAAATAATTTTTTATTGTTATTTGGAAGATTTGAACATCAAATTATATGTTTTGAATTATCATTCCATTCCCTCCTTCTCTCTTTTTCATTCTTGGCACTTTTATTGAAAAAAGAAAAGAAAAGAAATGGCATTATCAGTCCAAGTAATTATGATTTTGGCAAAAAAAAATCCATTAACACATTTCGTTAAAGAAGTTGAGAGGTACGTTTACTTTATCTATCAATACAGTTTGTCATGCTCTCCTCAGTTAAAGACAAAAAGCATTTGTTATTTCTCCTTCATACATCTGCATCAAAATAGACATTTGAGACCTGGCATTGCATTTTGTAATTCTGATTTATTACGCCTCCAATCGTTTGGCTTCTACATGTACGGGATTTAAAATATTATTTTCTTATTAAATATGTAGCTTTTCTTAGAGCTACAAACAGAAAAGCCGACCAAAATGAGCAATTAATTAAATTAAAATAAATGAGCACTAAGTTACTAATGGCCCTTGGCACGGACAAGCGTGCTGACGGCCGTCAGCGATTTTAAGCCGAATGAGCGTCTCTCTTGTTCTTGAAGTGGCGCCAACTAGGTCCAAGAGTACGACTTAGCTACACACTCATCACATTTGCTTGCACAGCCCCTTTTTACAGGAGGGGGAGACATTCACACACCTCATAGATAGCACACAGAAGGACAATCATGCCCTTTCCGAAACTCGAACCTGGGACGCACAGATCTCGAGCAAGACCCACTACCTCTGTGTCAGGATGCCGGCATAAATTAAAGGAGTGGGGGAATTATCACCTATGGTTGTTTACCGAACAATATTTCATATAATGTGATACGAGTTCGATACAAGGTATAAAAGATTACAATGACAATCTGCAACAGAATTAATACAGTCATGTTTAAGGTAAATTTCACTAGGGGCATAGCACTAATTTTTCGCCCCTTAAAATTATTTATTTTAAAAAGTAACATAAATGGGCTGCTTGTTTGCAGTATGGAAGATCTATACTCCTCTTGTCCGCCATTCACCAAGCCAATGATTTCACCAAGTTCACGATTCAGGAATCTGGAGATGATATCATTCATGGTGTTTATTACATTGTATCAGACGAGCAAGATTGTAAATTGGGGCAATTCATTTAGAAAACTTTTCAAAATTCTTCGAGAATGTGTAAGGATTTTGATAGAACAGCAAGAACGATTTGGTTTAAAAGAGAAATTAAGCTATTAAAATTTTTCGAAAGAAGCTATGAGTTTGATGAAGAGCATTTGATACTCAAATTCAAGTATCTACTTGGCCTTTTTTTAATTTTATTTTTTGAGGGAGTGTAGGGGGGATATATTATATTCTCATGCATATGAATTAATTTGGTTCAAAATTTGATGCAGATTTATAATTTGAATAACACAGATCATAATGATACCTGAAATTGAATTTCAATCTTCTTTCTTGGAAATTCGTGTGTTGTCTTGGCCATATGAACATTGTAGGACAGACAGACTTCTTTTTGAGGTGCTTCGACTCAAATAGTAGAGTAAAGACTTCATGCCAAATTTAAGATGGCTAATGTGCTGCATTTTTAGCTGTCATATTCTTATGATAAAATGACAGACAGCCATTCAAAAAATGTTTTTGGGGGTCTTGTTGAGGAAAATTTAAAAATTGCTGATTCATCAATCTCTAAAGATCGACAAAATTTTCTGACAACAATTTACAAGAAAATGAAAAACAACAAAGCCTTGTTTTTCTCCTCAACGATGAAACGGAAGATTCACCTCATCTTAGAATCTGCCCCTCTGGCGATTTTTGCAAATCCCCCTTTCCCAATCGGATATAAAGAATGGGCAAAACCCCTGCATTCACAAAGCACAAATTAGCGGGAAAGCTGGACGGTTGTTACAGCTTCTCTATTTGCCTCGTCAGTGTCTGCGTCATTCAAGAGGACGATTTCCATTAGTCAGATCTAGAGATTGATTGCCACTGATTGGCTGCGGAATATGAACTGCTATTTACCTCCACCTATCCGACGCGTGTTTGGCGGCTATTTGTTTTTAATGGCACGTGTACTCGCATTGTCAGCCAGTAAAATGATTTTTATATCTCAGCTTTTAAACGGGAATTTTATACTGGTATGTAAATAACAAGGATAAGTCATATTTGATGTGTGCTTTTGTCTTCTCTTAAATAAGGCAATTACTGCCCTAAATATTTTTGTAGATTATTGGATTGCTGTGATATATGTTTGGATAATAAATTTAATTCCATTAATACATGACCCTATAAAGCGATTTTGAAAGCAGGAACGAGAAATTCTGGTATACAGAGGACAATGTAGCATGAGATATATCGGATATGTTGTGAGTTGGAGGATTTAACGGAAAGATTCTTAACTTAAGGGTAGGACAATTTTCAGGGGGTGGGAAGAAAACTGGTGCAGCAAATGGCTATTAAACAAAATTGCAAATGACATATTACTATTAATATATTATTTATAGCTTTTACCCGCGACTCCGTAAGCTTGGAAATTTTGATGTGTATATGTGAGAATTGATGTGTGTATGTGAGGCAGTCTAAAATGTTATCAAAACCGTATGCATGCATAAATTTTCAACTTCAAAAATAAAAACAAACAATTAAAAAAGCTCGGGGAAGGCTTTCAGATTTTTTTTTTTTCTGATGAAATTCGTCAGCAGACGATTTTAAACAGAAATAATAAATGAATACCGGAATTAGAAAAATAAAAACAAATGTTTCAAAAAGCTCAGGCAGATGTTTTCAGATTTTTTTTTTGGTGGAAAAGTTAGTTTTTAATTAATAAAAAAATGAACCACTCAATTAACCGCAATAAAGATTAGCCTATGCTCTTCTGTAGCCTATAATCTATCTCTGTGCTAAGTTTCATCCAATTTCCTTTAGCCGTTCTGGCGTGATTGAAGGACATCATCCATCCATCCAAACTTTCACATTTATAATAGTAGTATAGGTGAATTATAATGATATTTAAGTAGAAATGTAGAAATGAAATAAAGAGAACATGTTTTCTTTATTTTAACAATATCTTAGAGACAAACATCATTGGGTATTTTTTCCTTGTAAAACTGTATTTCTTCGGAGAAAATATTTGGATACGAATCACATACTGATGACATATAAATATTTTTCAATCTCGCTTCATCTCGCATCCATCAATGCTATCTCACAAAGTTTTGAGGTACCAGTAGGTTATTATCTTAAAGCAAGATTAAAAAGTACCACGGACATTTACGAGATGGCGCTATATAACATTGTCAGCAGGGCCCGACTTAGCCTAGGTGGGCCCAGGGCAAAAGCTTTTTTGGGCCCCCTCTGCTTAACTACTTTAGTATTGAAGAACATTAATGAAAGAATAAAAGGTAAAATAAAATATCGATTCGATTTGGGACCCCCACTTATGTGAGGGTCCGGGGCAGCTGCCGCGTATGCCTCTGCCTTAGTCAGGCCCTGATTATCAGCATGAAAACAGATAGAATAAAAGCTCTAATAATTAGTTACAAAAGATGCTAGTGCGCGTGTGTAAAGTCGTGTTTTTTGAGGAAATATTCCCATGTGGATAAACTTAAGAATCAAAACCTTGTCTAAATATAAAATTTGGTCCAAATCATTTGAGCCATTTCCGAGATACACGAAATAAATTTATATATACACAAGAATTGTTAGTTTTAAGTTAATATATATTTTGGTATATATTGGTATATGATGATGTTAGTTTTATGTTTTATTGGTTTGAACAATTTGCTATAATCCTATTTGAATTTTTAAAATTTGTTTTTGTGAAATTGTTTTTAATTCTGTGATACTACTTTATCTCCAAAACCTTAATTTCCTGGTATTTAAGGTCACTAGGTGTCAATTTTTTGGACGAAAGTTAGACTCCTCATAGAAAAAAATCCCTGGTTTGAATCTCTACCTGAGAGTGCATTACTTACTTTTTTGCATTAACTTAATATTTATTCATAATTTGATATGTATATCAGCAATCATTTTCCTCAAGAGTCACTTTGACATGGTAAAGTATTTTTGTAAGTAAAGTATATTAGTTTATGGTTGTGCTTGTTATTAATTAGTCTACTGGTGCCTCTTAATGTGTCTATTATCACGTATTTCATGCAATATTTAAAAATTATTATCCTTTCTCAACACAATGAAATTTTAAATAAAGAAAGTCGAAAAATATTATTTCAAAGAAAATTTTAAAAATTAAAACTTTTAATCAAATTATCGGAGCATTATAATGTTAAAGGCTTGAAATGGAACCCCTTAAATAAAATATGTTATGAATGCGATTGAATTTTAGTTTGATTCATTTAGCGTATTTCATTAGCGCTTAATGCTTCTAAAATGCTTGCTTTAACTTCCAAAATTCTGAATAAAACTAATTTATTTAAATCTGTGAAAGTGTGTTTTTAAAAACGGTTTAATTTTCAATTTTTTAATCATGTCAGAACATTAAGTTATTTTTGGGCTGAAGTTTTTGGCGTTAGCAAAAATCCGTTGACGAAATATAAAAACGTTATTATCTGCACGAGCATCTAAAAAAATCAGCTTTTAATAACTTGTTGCCGATGCAATTACAAAAGCTCTGATTTTAAAAATAAGTTACTCTCTACAGCAAATAAAACCTAGAAAAATGTCATTTTGTGCAAGTGATACGAAATTAAATAAATAGGAAATGGGATATTTTTTTAAAACAATCAATGCAAGACAAAGTTTTCTGGATCGTTTGCAATACTAAAGTGACTCATTCAATGAAACGATTAAAATGAATAAAAAATATGATTTAACTCGCACGAGCACGCGATGCTTGGCCGCTCAAGAAATGATGTTCTCACATGATATATTGAAATCTGTATAGCAGATTTCATTTTAATCTTTTTTTATTATACTATTAAGAGCGTTGCATTTTGAAAGAATTTTTCACCCTTGATTTCTTGCGTTCATTTACATTTGTGCCGATTGCACAAATGTAAATAACGTAACATATTTCAATGGCTTCAAACATTCAATAAATCGCATTTTTCTCGGAACATCCATTTATAATTTCACAACCAAATGTTTTGATCTGTTACACATAACACGCCCTTTTAAATCCAAGCGTTTCCAAAACCATTAATTTCGCCTCTCGTATGCAACCGCTCACAATATATTTAAAAAAAAAATGCCAGCAACGAAACCACCATATTGCTCTCTCCAAAACCACAGTGCCGGTAAAGCGGCACAATTCGAAACACTTGTTCTAAATGTTTTTTTAAAGTGCCTAAAAAAATGTACTTTATTTTCATAGAGGGGGGGAGGTCGAATGAAACACGTCGTCCCCACTTTCCTCGGGCTCCATCTGGTGGTTTCGTTGCGTCATTGAACGGTTTACAAAGACACTTCTGCGGCGGTGGCAGCGGAAGACGAATTGCCCCAATCCATCAACATGGGTGATTGAGAGATCCGTCAAACTCTGTGTCGCTTTTGGAACGGCGGATGTCTCGCGTAATTTGCGGACATTCATGTTTGCATTAGCAATAATCAAATTTCATGAACTATAACTGGCCTTCTCTTTTTTTTTCTATACAAAATAAATTTATATTTGTGTTCTTCTTTACGATGGCGTACGTGGTAAATTCGAAGTCAGTTTTAGAGTCCCGCTGGTACGTTATATGATACTTCCAGACATGTATTTTACTTAAAATAACTAATTTTAAAATTCTTTTTTCTTTCATTTTTAAATTATTGAAAAAATTATTTTGATTTTGAAACCATAAAGGTTTTTATAAAGTATTTTTTCTTTGTAATTTATCGATTCGGAGTTATTAAATTATGCAAATATGTGCATTTAAATATATTTGCATTAAAATAGTAATATTTTGACTCAATGCGGGTTTTAAAAAGTTTAAAAAACAATTAAATTTTTTATTGCTTTATTGTGATTTATTTATTTATTTAGATAACACAAAATATTTTTTTATCATGTCTGAACATGATGTTGTCAATAAAAATCAGTTGTTGAATTTTTTTTTAATCCGTTGGCGAAAAATTGAAATTTTATTATCTGCACGAGCTTCTCAAAAAATCAGCTTTTAATAACGCGTTGTCATTGCATTTACAAAAGCTCTGGTTTAAAAAAAAGTTAATAACTACAGCAAATAAAACCTAGAAAAATGTCATTTTGAACACGTGATTATATGAAATGAAGTAAATAGGTAGCGGTATATTTTTTTAAAACAATCAATGCGAAACAAAATTCTTTTGGATCGTTGGCAATACTAAAGTGACTCATTCAATGGAACGATTAAAATGAATAAAAAGTATAATTTAACTTGCACGAGCACGCGATGCTTGGCCTTTCAAGAAATGATGTTCTGACATGATACATTGAAATATGCATAGCAGGTTTCATTTTAATTCTGTATTCTTATTTTATTTGATTTCTATCTAAGAAATTTAAGTAGCAAATTTACACAAACTGAATTCCTAAAATATTAAATTGTAGATCCCTTTCTAAAAAAATTATTTCAAGACCTCAGACATAAAACAAATAAATAAAAAAAAATCGAAATTTAAATTTAGAAGTTATATATATTCTATAATTATAAAACACCATAATGTAAAATTTGAAAAAATTCATTAATTACGAATGTTTTTAGAATATGACTTTAAAAAATTTAAAGAATACCAGGTTTTAATTAGAATGAGTTCAAATGTACGGATCTTGGAGATTAAAACTGGATTGAAAATTAAAAAGGAAAAATAAATAAACCCTTAGGAAGATACTTTGTCTATATGCTAATCAAACGCTGCTTTTATAATACTATCTATTTTTTGTTTTATTTTTCTTAACAAATAATTATACTCTTTTTGGTTTTTGGCAGCTTTTGGAATAATAGAAACACAAAAAGAAATATTTCCAGACGGCATAGAGTATATTAAAAATCCATGAGTAATATTTTGAGCAAAGCACATCATCCACTGTTTCCCGAATACAGTTATACAAACCTCTGACTTCTGCGCCAATTACCGATCCCGCCCACTAAAACCGAATTGGCGAAACGCAAATCGAATTGAATTAGAGGACATTTATCTTCCCCGTTATTCGACATATTTCTTTTGAGGACTAATGTTGGGGGAACGGACGAATATTTCATTCGCACTTTACATCATTTGATTCCCATTTCCCACTCTTTTTCGCTTCCCTTTCTTGGTTTGATTGTAGCTGCGGAAGACTCCGGTAGGCGGAGCTATGGTCGTAGATCAATCTGACGTTGCCAATATCTCCCTGATTACTCTATTGGGACAGCATGACACGGATGAAGAGTCGGGCATTGAGAGAAAATGTATTCAATTGAGTGAACGCAGCTACATCAATGATTTAACTCTTGTTAAGTTGTGCCGATGTTGAGTAGAAATGTGTTTTGACGACACAAAAAAACAAAACAAAACAAAATGTGTATTATGATTTGATTCTCAATTTCTCAAAACATTATTGCATGATTTGTTTAAGTCGTTTGCTCTTATTTTATTTATTTCTGCGAGTTCGTTCAAAATTATTTGGCAACGATAATGTCGGCATAAAAATGAATTTAATATTGTCACTATGAGGTGAATATAAATCTATATACTAAAAAAAGAATGAAAGATATTATTGTGAAATGTATTTAAACGCGCTTTTAAATAATTTTTAGAAATCGAGGAAAAAAATTAAAATAATTATGAAAATAACAAAAAAAAGAGATTAAAAAGAAATCTGCTATGCATATTTCAATGTATCGTGTCAGAACATCATTTCTTGAACGGCCAAGCACCACGTGCTCGTGCGAGTCAAATTATATTTTTATTCATTTTAATTGTTTCGTTGAATGAGTCACCCCAGTATTGCAAACGATGCAAAAAAAAAAAAAAAACTTTGCCTTGCATTTATTGTTTAAAAAAATATCCCATTTCCTATTTATTTCATTTTATATAATCGCGCGCTCAAAATGACATTTTTTAGGTTTTATTCGCTGTAGTCATTAACTTATTTTTTAAAAATCAGAGCTTTTGTAAATGCAATGGCAGCGCGTTATTAAAAGCTAATATTTTTGAAATCCTCGTGCAGTTAGTAAAATTTTTATTTTTCGACTACGGATTTTTGTTGACGACAAAAATCTCATCCCAAAAACAACATGTTCTGACATGATTAAAAAAAGTGTATTTTTATTCGATTCTCTATTTCTCAAAATATTATTGTATGATTTGTTTTATTCGTTTGCTCTTGTTTTATTTATTTCTGCAAGTTTGTTCATAATTTTTTGGCAGCGATGATGTCAACATAAATATAAATTTAATATTGTCGCTATGAGGTGAATATAAATCTATATACTAAAAAAGAACGAAATGTATTATTGTGAAATGTATTTAAACATGTTTTTAAATACTTTTTAGAACTCGAGAAAAAAATTTATTTAACATAAAACTAACTTTTAAAAATAAATTCCACAATTAACGGGGTAATTTTTTATAATTGCTATAAAATATTTTCTCTAATTCTAGTAAGCTATCAAAAATAATTTTAAATAAATTTTACGACAATATATTTCATTGTTGTAGTTTCTAGATTTATATTCACTCGCATGAAACTTGAAAGATGTAAGGTATTGGGATTTATGCCAGCAATGGCTGTTACCTCCTAAATTCACACGCCTATCGACGATACCAGATACAATTTTGTGCGTGCATCAACGTTGCCAAACAATTATAAAAATAATTTGAAAATAAAATTCCTCAGTTATGAGGGTAATTTTTTATCATGTCAGAACATGATATTGTTTTAGGAATGAGGTTTTGTGGCGTCAACAAAAACCCGTAGGCGAAAAATTGAAATTTTATTATTTGTACAAGCTTCTCAAAAAATCAGCTTTTAATAACATGATGCCATCCCATTTACAAAAGCTATGATTTTAAAAAAATAAGTTAATGACTACCTCAAATAAAACCCGAGATTATCTGAGCACTTGAATTGCTTTAAATAAAAATAAATAGGAAATGGATTTTTTTCAAACAATAAATGCGAGACAAAGTTTTTTTGGGTCGTTTGCAATACCAAAGTGACTCATTCAATGAAACGATTAAAATGAATAAAAATATAATTTAACTTGCACGAGCTCGTGGTGCTTGGCCATTCAAGAAATGATGTCCTGACATGATGAATTGAAATATGCATAACAGATTTCCTTTTAATCTTTTTTTTGTTTGACTTGTAAACTAAATGTTGTTAAACAGAATTCTTTTTCTTTCAGTATTTAAAGAAAATAATGTGGTAAAATATTTCATGAAATAAGAAGCTTGATTTGAATTTTAGAGTAACAGTGTAATCGGTTTTTGGAAGTTAAGAAAAAAAATTCTTAAAAACAATTTTTAATATATAACAAATATTAAACTAATATCATTAAAGATAATTTTTTAAATTTTAAAATGGTGTAAAAATCTTTTTTTTTTTTTTTGCAATAACATTTTCAAGAGTTATCGTAGAAAAGTACTTTAATTTCACCTAATTTTTAATTAAATAAAATTCAAAAAAAGGAAAAAGAAAATTTATCTGTTAAATGCAAATACCTGATCTCAAATATATATGTGCTACGTTTGGCATCTCTAGGTCAAATGATGTGACCTATCAAGTGGTAATACATACATCTACACAAATAAATATAGACAAACAAATTCATTTTTAATTTTAGTAGATATGTAAATTATTTAGATATTAAACAGAAATTTCTAACTTTGATTTCAACAGTGGAGGAAAATTGCGTTATTAAAAGTTTGATTAAATTCTAAAAAGGGTCAAATGATGCATTTCAATGCAACAATTGAATCGATATAATTAAAATTTATACAAATAATAATTTTTTAAAAATTGTCAAAATTTCCGCAAAAATTTCATAACAATAAAATTGATAGCAATCAGAACATTCTTTTTTTAAAATTTTAATTTGATCTAGAATCCCCTTTTGTACAGTAATATTTTTGGAAGTTATAGAAAAATTCCGACATTTCGCCAATTCTTTTAAAATTAAAATTAGGTAAAAGTCTTTATAGAAAAACATTTCTAAGATATACATTTCCAACTTCCAAAGTATATTTAGGTCTAATTTGGTTATACTATGGCAAACACTCAAATTTTATATAGAAGCAGCTGTCAAAGCAGTCAATACAGAAAGACATCTCTTCTAATAATAAAGAATGGAGTATGTCAGTCTTTCTGTATACAGAAAGACTGACATACTCCATTCTTTATTATTAGAAGAGATGTGAAAATAATTCGTTTTTCTTAAAGTGTTCCAATCAAAGCATCACATTTTTACGATATAGTCTTGTCTCTCTAATTACTCCGACTGGTTGAAAAATGTCGAATTTGACAAAACGAACGGAATTTTTTTTAATGCGTAATATTTAGGCCTGTTCTTTTAGCTTTCCAAATCTGTCTTATTTTTTATTCTACCTTTTTTAGAAATAAAGTTAAGGCCGTCTTAAGTTAGTATAGTGTAACGAAAGTGAAACCGGAAATTTCTATAAATATCTCGATCTGTCACGGAATGTCAAAGTTAAAAATTATTAAAAATAAATAAAATAATTAACCCTTTAACCGGTTTATTTCATTACTATCTAATAAGATGACATCATCTATTTTGGGAATATTTTCTTATTTCGATTCAAATGGAAATCCAGGGAATACTTGGCTTATCTGCGTATTCGAAGTCATTTTACTATTGAATTACAATTGTTATGAATGATTTATTTTTTGTTTACAACTCTCAAAATTCGATAAATCGATGCACGTACGGCGTACGGGCAAACCGGTTAAGGGGTTAATAAATGAGTTTTATGCATGATAATAAATATATGTAGGCAATATATTTAATTTGTTTCATTAAAATTGTCAAAAAATATATTGTTGTCACAAACTCCTTCCATCTTGGACTTAAGGAATCCGATAGCAGTGCGACCTCAATTACAGTCAGTTGATATCGAGACCTCGGACAGAAAGCATTGATACTGGGCCTTCGAGAAGAATCTGTAAATTCCGTTAAATCCTCAGTGTTTATGTGTATTTGTGTGTGCCGGTAATAAAAATTTCATCTAAAAGAATGTGGATTACTTGAGCAAGTGTTTATTACTCATCTATAGTGGCGGTCCTGGACAATAAGGTAACCGCAATTGCCTTATATTGAATTGTATTTCATCATTTTTCCTGATAAAAATGATAATTGTACTGAAGTTCTGCTTATTTTCTACATATTATTGAGGACTTTACAAGTGAATCATTTACACTCTTTCAACTTCAAATCTCTTTTTTCCTATACTCTAAATCTGTATTTGCTTTTAATATGTCAAAAAACGAGATCAAAACGTTCTGAGAAACGTAATTTCCATGGTAATCTATTTACTCTAAGTGATGACCCCCGTAGGGTACCACGAAATGGGGTTGAGATGTTTCTGGCGTGGTGGTTGGATCTCGCCAACCTGGAGAGTAAACTAGTAGGGGGGAGGTAGGCTTTTCCCTTCGATGACAGGACAATTTTCCTACGGGAAGGGTTGTGCCTTTGCCGGTGAAGGCTCTTGGGATAGACACAGTTCCTGCCAGCGTTGCTGTTGCCGTGGTCCAGTCATTCAGCCTTATGGTTTAGATCAGTGTGCCTTCGTGGCGGGTGGTAGAGTCTGGTATGGCTATCTCAAAGTGATGAGATGAGTTTATCAAATGTGACTGCTTGTACGTCGAAATTGAAACTTGATTGCCATTTTTACATTGATGTTCTTAACGCGGATATCAACAATGATTTGACAGAAAATTGCATAATTGAATTATCGATTTTATTTAATATATTTTCTTTACTTTGCTGCTCTGATTGCCTCTCCACTGATTTGCATCTCAATGAGGATTCAAAGTTTGATGAGTGAGGATTCGGAACAAACTCTCCGTTTAGGCACTTATATTTCTGTTTTAATTTATAATTCTAAATACTCTGGTTTATCGCTAGTTTTTAAAAAATTAGTTGCACTTGTTGAACCAGAACAAGTGAAAGGTTTCATCAGCATTGATGATAACAGAAAAGCCAATTCGGTACGATAAAACTGTAAAAAAATTAAAAAAAAAAAAGATCTGCTAGAAAGAGTACATTTGTAAAGGGTGAAATATAAAGGAAGGTACAACTTATAAATCTGGAAAATTTCAAAGATATTAAAAAATAATA
>JAOUZG010053459.1:3913777-3956600 GCA_026289955.1 Argiope argentata | reverse complement strand
ATATATATACCTTGTTCAAATTTTCAATCGTTAATAAATAAAAGATTTTTTATTCATCTAATCAAGTTCAAGTAAATTTTTTAAAACTTGTAGTGGATGACATTTGATGTTAATACAGTTTTTTCCAATATTAATTCATTAATTTGTTATTAATTAATTAAAAACTAACTTTCTCGTCAAAAATCTTCATTTCTCCATCTTTAAATAAGTAATGAATTCAGCATGCTTTTTTCCCACGTTGATGAGGTTAGGCTTAATATGTGTCCGGTCGTTTATTTTAAACGATTCTGTTTATCTACCTAATGTTTGATGCCTTAAACATTGTAAATTAATCGATATTTTGGTTTCCTTCTGTAGTACTTTTGAATTAAAATAAAACGTAATAAAGGAAAATTAAAAATTTCTAGTCTACAATGCGCTCCCCAACTTGTGTAGAAATTTTTCTATTTTTTAAATATATACTGCTAAAAATGATTTTTTTTTTTTACAATTTAGGAATTGTATGTAGTATGGATCCTATTATTCTAGCTGAAGGTGATAGATCCTGAAAATTTTTAGATTCAAAAACGAGCAAAATGTTTTTTTTTAATTCTTTAAAATATTATATTTAATTAATTGTCCAGAAAATATTTAATGGAAATATAAACTTTATAAGGCTCAAAATAATGTTCTATGAAATTTTATTACTAGTTGTATCGTTATCCATTCTAATTCTAATTGCGTAGCTTTTAATATGTTTCAATGGAGTAATATAGAATCACAGGATTATCAAAATTCCAGGAGCCCACTTCTTAGGTGGTTCCCATCAGAGATCTTTCTTTCCTGGAAAGAAAATTAATTAATCGATTAATTTAATGAGTAAAATAATAAAATTGCACAAAGTGATTAAGCGCTTCAACATGAAAGCAGATATTAATAAATCATGTATTTATTAGCTTCAAAAAATTGTATTATTTATTCACTGTATTATAACACGATTTTTTTCTATTTTGATATTGAACAATCACTTTTAAATTTATTGAAATTAACCATTGTGAATAGAATATAGATTTTTATACCAATCCCATCTGAATTTCACCCTTTTTTTACATTCTCTGAGAAGTGAGAGAGAGAGAGAGAGAGAGAGAGAGAGATAAAGTACTGTGATCGCCAAATGCCCTTCCATGAAATGTTAACGAATTTTTTTGTTATCATTATTTTTTCTAGAGTTTTGAAGGATCATTTTAAGAATTATGATTGTCTACAAGAATACAATAAATAATAACATAGCAAGGCAACAGAATAAAACTTTACACGTGATCTTAACATGAACAATTAGAAATTTAACTTTTGCTCTTAATGTTGTTTCTAATTGCACTTGCCTTGGACAAGCTTGCTGAGGTAGTCAGAGATTTAAGCCTAATCAACGCCTCGTATTTTGTAGTACGGCCAAGAGTACGACTTTTGCTACTCATTCATCACATGCGCTTGCACAGCCCCTTTTTACCGGGGGCACATTCACACATCTTGCTCGTAGAACACAGAAGAACAACCATGTCCGAAAAGGGATACCCATATCACGGGGAAAAAGTGCTACACTATGGCAGGATGCCAGCAATCTAACTTTTAAATGATGATTTTTATTTTTAAATGATTTTTCGTTGAAATTTTAATACAGAAGGTATGGCTGCCTGTTCACTCACCTTATTTATTAGGATATGATGGTTAAAAAGTTTTATAATCTAGAATATTGTAAGTTATATCACAGAATCACCTGGTTGAAGGTTTGTGTATCATTTTTTTTTTATTTTTATGTATTTTAACTCATTAAAGAGAACATTTTGTAATTCTAGTATCATATTTAGAGATATAATCTGTAAATCTATTTTTTTAAATCTCTTATAGAATATCTATTATTTCTAGTATTTAGGGGAAAACAATAGAGTCATAAACCGTCTAAAACGCTTCTTTTATTATTTTTTTTTATCTTTTCACAGTCCATGAGATTAAAAATAATACAAAATACCCACTATTTTATATAATTTTACATGAAAGTCAAGGGAAGTGAATTTTGGAAATGTTTTAGAATCCTTAATGTTTCTATAAAATCGCAAGGATGCCTTTTCGGAAGATTATAATTCCAGTCATTTCGAATATTTATTCATTTTTAGCCATGTAAAATCTGAATTGCATATGAAGCAATCTAATTTGCTATAAAATTAATTAATTGATTAAGGAGAGTTTTTTTTTGTTGTTGTTGTTGAAAATGTGTTAGCCCACATTCATAAAAGTACCCTCCTGTAATTATCAATTAATTTTAATTCGAAGGAAAATCTGGAACTATTGTTTACTATTAAAAGTTTTGCCAATGAGTTTCTCAGATCTGAAGACATTTAGAGGTTCGAACTCAGTATATTACTAAAAAGACGTTATATATAATTTTCGTTTCATTATTCTGATATCACCATTTTTCAAGAATTTTATCTCCCTAAGGGGTGAGATGTGAAAGGATGTGTGCATTTCCAGATTTAACTTTATTTCTAAATGTAAACATCTAAGAATATTTGGCTGTACAACGAATATAGAAACATTTGAATGCATATTATGAGTTTATCGTTATATGATAATTGAAGCTAAATCCCTAACTATTTTTCTAAAAAGCTATGTATTATATTTCTAGCTACAGCGAGTTATGTGCTAACTTGACTATTAAAAATAATTCATGAAGCATGTTATTATCATGTCAGAATAAGATTTTGATTTTGGAATGAAGTTTTTGGCGCCAACGAAAATCCGTTAGAGAAAAATAAAAATTATATTATCAACAAGAGCATCTAAATAATAAAAAAAACAGCTTTTGATAACGTCTTGCCATTGCATTTACAAAAGCTCCGATTTTTTAAAAAATAAGTTAATGACTACAGGAAATAAAATCTAGAAAAATGTCATTCTGAGCACGTGATTATATAAAATGAAATAAATATGAAATGTGATATTTTTTTAAACAGTAAATGTGAGACAAAGTTTTTTGGATCGTTTGTAGTACTAAAGTGACTCATTCAATGAAACAATTAAAATTGATAAAAATATAATTTAACTTGAGCGAGCACGTGGTGTTTGCCAGTTTAAGAAATTATGTTCTGACTTGAAACATTGAATTATGCATAGTATATTTAATTTTAATCATTTTTTCTTTTCTTTTTTTTAACGTTTTGCAAAAATTTCTTGCTCAAATTATTTCTTGCCTACCGTTCTTAGTCTGATGCTTAGTCAACTGATTTTTGTCATGAAAGATAGGTGGTTGTGACTTTTGATAATAACTGAATGAGTATTAATCCCTTTAAGTTGTAAGTTAGTTTGTGAATACCGCTTAACATTTAACATTTTAGAATTTTATCATCAGTTGTAATCAGTGAAAAGAAATATTGAAATTTATTTAGAAAGTAAATGAAAATAATGTACGAGAAATTAAAGGCCCTATCACACGGCGAAACTTTCGAAGATAGTTGTCGATTTGTGCCCTCTGGTAACCGGTCAAGCAAGTTTTCCGTCATCGTCAACTTTTTCTAACCTGCTTGAAAATGTCCACGATAGTGACGGAAATATTGTTTACAAACGAAATTCAACCAATCATGTGAAACTTTTCTGTGACGTAGTGTGCCAAGAAAGGCATCGGTTGGCGCTACAATAATATTGAAAAAGCATGCATTTAATGTTACATATTGCTAAATACTAAAAATAGTTTCGACAGAATGAAAAAGCGAAGTAAAACTACGGTATCTTTTCTCCATTCTGTGGAACAACTTATTGCCCCCACTTTAAAAAAACTGGCACTACCGTATGGGGTATAGTTATCTAGAAGGATTGTGAAATTGTGATGGAATTTTCAGATATTCAACAGGATATTTTTAAGTAAATAAAAAAAAATATTAATTCTGATGTGAATTGTTTTCTTTATGTGAAATATATTTGACCATATTCAGTCTTTATTTATTCAAATAATAATATAATCTTTTGATTATAGTAATTCCTTAAATAGTTTGTTAACAGCTTCTATATAATTAAAAATATAATAGTGATTTTAAATTTTAATACTTAGATGTTCCTACAATGTTGCAGAAATATAAAACATACTATTTGGTTTTGACAAAAATATAAAAATGATCATACTTTTATCATTAGCAAAAAACGAAATCACCTTTTGTATGATAGACAATAAAATGCAGGCTTCTTTTTCCATATTTTTTTCTTTTAAATTTAACAAACTAACAGTTAATTTAGAATGATATTTCTGATGCTACATTTGCATTGAGAAAGATGCGTAGAAGGCCCACACATTTGGAAATGGGCACACTAAAAAACAAATGTTTTATTGCTTCTCATTCCTGATGTAATGTAGAGGGTTTTTTTTTTAATAATATTCTTTTCTTCTTTTTTTTTTTTGGCAATTTAAAAATTTAAGAAAAACCTGTTTTTAATTATCTATGTAAAAAAATGAGGTTTTAATACTTTAGCTTTGAAAAAACTAAGAAAAATGCAATAACATAGTTTGGAAAATTATTTTTGATTATTATTATTGAATGAAAATTATTTAATGATTCCTATTTTTCGCAAATACTGGTAATAAATGCACAAAGATTTTTTTAAAAAACAGCTCTGTAGTTTCAAATAAATTGAAAACAAAACATTTAACATTTTTTCAAAGAGCAATTTTAGAAATGAGTGAGACTAAATAGTGAAGAAATATAAAACATGTTTGGTTTTGACAAAAATATAAAAAGATCATATTTTTATCATTAGCAAAAAACTACTATAGATACCATTAGAAATAGTTTTGGAATGGAATTGTTTTATAATTTTGAACTGATGTGGGGAAATAAAAATTATTTAAAGGAATGATAAATACAAATTGAGTCCAATATACATTCTCAAAAATTATTTTTTAATAGATGATAGACAATAAAATTCAGGCTTCTTTTTCCACATTTTTTCTTTAAATTTAACAAATTAACAGTTAATTTAGAATGATATTTCTGATTATACATTTGCATTGAGAAAGATGCATAGAATAACTACACACTTGGAAATGGTCAGATTAAAAAACAAGTGTTTTATTGCTTCTCATTCCTGATGTAATGTGGAGGTTATTATTTTATTTAAATGCTTGGAAATTTTACGACAAACCTGTTTTTTAATATCCATGTAAAGATAAATGAAGTTTTAATACTTTAGCTTTGAAAAAAACTAAGGAAAATGCAATAACATATTTTAGAAAATTATTTTTTGATTATTATTATTGAATGAAAATTATTTAATGATTCCTATTTATCACAAATACTGGTAATAAATCCACAAAGATTTTTTTTTTTAAAAAAAAAGCTCTGTAGTTGCAAATAAAATGAAAACAAAACATTTAACAAATTTTTTCAAAGAGTAATTTTAGAAATGAGCGAGTCTAAATAGTGTAATGCCTTAGAATTTACCAATATTTATCAAGTGAAGTTAATTGTTTTATAATTTTGAACTTCTTTGGGAAAATAAAAATTAATTAAAAGAATGATAAATACAAGTTGAGTTAAATATACTTTCTCAAAAATTAATTTTTAAAAATAAATAGGAGGGCAAAAACATTCAATCAAATTTAAAAGAGTAAAAAATACTTCTTAATCAATGATATGGTGGTCATGTTTTTAAATATTGTTTTTATTTTTAATTAAAATCCAAAAAAATATGTTCTTAGTAAATTTTTTATGTCCTAGAATCAATTTCT
The DNA here is from genome assembly GCA_026289955.1 of Argiope argentata. NCBI lineage: Eukaryota > Metazoa > Arthropoda > Arachnida > Araneae > Araneidae > Argiope > Argiope argentata. The sequence continues at coordinate 3,950,851 of JAOUZG010053459.1, read as the reverse complement.
TGCCATATTTCAAATTCCTAACTTTAATTATTTGCACTGCACATCTAGACACAGTAGTTTTTATTTTTATGTACACAAAACCTAAAATTTGTCGAGATGGATCCAACAAATATCAGTTTTCATATAGACAAAAATCATTTGATTTCAAAAGTTATTTAATTTTATTTTAAATGTATTGGCCCCCATCTTCTGTTTTATTTATCAACTTTTGTTTTATTTGCTCTTTTCTAGAAAAATAAGCACTTTTAAGGTACTTAAAAACGATTTTAAAATTTCAGCACTATCGATGATGGTATGCACCTTTTAAGCTTAATTGAATGCACAACCACAAATCATTTTTCTTTTCAATATATTTTTGTTTTAAATTTAATATTAATTAGTTAAATTTATAGTAATTTATAAATTACAAACACAAAATCAGCATTTTTTTTCTTGTCATTATTACTACAAAAATAATTACAAAACTGTTACAAAGAAAAATTAAAAAGTGTCATTATTTTACAGAATTTATTGTTACTAATTTTGATAAATTAGAAACAATTGCCATTATTACTACAAAAACTACTACTAACTAGTCATTATTACTACAAAAATAATTACAAAACTGTGAATAAGAATAATTAAAAAGTTTTATTATTTTTCACATTTCATTGTTATTGATTTTGATGAAAACATTACAATTAGTTGAATGGTACGATAAATATTTACAATAACTGACAATAAGATTGATACTATTAGAAATGAAAAAGACATTCAAAAGAAAAAATGGCTAGAAAAGTATTTTTAAATTCGATAAATGTGCAACTTGTCTCATTTTACAATTCTTATTATTTTCATTGTATTAAGCACTCAAAAAATTAAATTAGAAGCAAAAGTGATTCAATTCCAATAAATTCAATAATGCATCAATATAATTGCAATTTATTAAAGCAATGGAATTTTATTGCATTGGCTTCGTAATTTACATATCTACAAATTCCAAGATAGTTTGAGTTTTTTAAAAAAATTACAGCTATTATTGCTACCATGGGCTTTTATATTCATTGAAAGCTAATCGGATCACTTTAAGAAATTATCCAAGATTTAATTATAAATTTAAGCACCGTCTTGACTAGAATCCCACGAATTATGAAATAAGAAAACTGCCGATATTCACTAAGTAGGAGAAACGGATAAAGAGCGATAAATGCACTATAACGTAAACCTAAGTTTTTAGGTTTACCAGACAGCAAATCCTGAAGTGACGTCACTTTCGTCGTCGTTTCGTTGGCGAAAGTGCCGACGATATTTTGCCGTGTGATAGGGCCTTAATAATGGGGTCAATTCATGGGTCACGTGTCACGTACCAAACAAACCGATTCTGTTCAATTTTCAACCGTTCTGCGCATCTCGGGATGTCTGCCGATAACGTTGGTGAAAGCATTGCAGTCAGCTGTTGCAGTTGAATGTTACTCTAAACGAATAATTATAAAAAACTTTTCATATGTTTTAAAATTTAATATTGTGCATTATTTTCACCAAACTTTTGTAGTATTGTAATTTTATTTCTTATCCTAAAATTTCAATTAGTATTTTTAATACAATTATTTTTTGTCTAATTAATTATCACTTTTTAATTTGTTTGCTACCCTTTTATTCTTTACTTTTCCATATATTATATATATATAGTTCAAAAGATACATTTTGATAAATGGCTATGGTGGTGTTTTTGAAAAATTACATATTTTCTTTTTTTAAAAAAATTTAAATGATAAATCAAAGGGAAAAGAACCTATCCTCTGTAGGTTGAATTTTATAAATATAAATTTTAAAAATAAATATAACTCTTAGATAAGTTAAAATTTGTAAGCTTACCAACAAAATTATTATATATTTTTTTTCTTAAGTAAATGATTTTTATTTGAGACTTTGATGTTTTCAGTTTGCTCAGAAGAAAAAAACATGAAGCTCAAATTTTTAATGTATGTAATAAATTTTGTTTACAATTGCAAATTATGAACTATAAAAGGTATAAATAAAAACTATAAAGGTATAAAGGATAAAATACATAGGATAATTATTTTTAAAAAATATGATTAAATGGATGTTTTAGTGCTCTTACCAATTAAAAAAAACAACTCAAAAGTTGTTTATCAACATTTCTTTTTCTAGACACAAAGAATATAAACATAGTATGGCAAGAATGTCAAAAATGATGAAATACATTTTATTCAACAGAAACAACCTGAATACTGAACAACGTTTTCTTTATCACCTATAAAAACATAATATTGAACAATACAGATTTAAAACAGAACATATCTGAAATGTATTTTTAAATTTTAAAGTTACATTGATAAAACTTACTCAGAACGAATATAAAATTAAACATACAATACAGCAAATTTAATAAACAAGAATAAGATCATGATAAATACAAATATAAAAGTAAAACAGGTTAAAAAGAGGAGTTGAAAGAATATGCTTTTGTAGAATTTTATTATTCAAAATTAATAGGTTAAAGTAGAAAAAAAAAGTAAAAAATCCATGTAGCAAGGAAGTTAGAAATAAAAAATATATAACAAATATTGCTACAGAAGTTGATTTTCAATGAAAAGACCAATATTTTTTAAAACAGAAATCACTGAAATGCACAATAGTATAGCATGATATTATGATAACAATCAATTTCAGTTTAAATAAAGAAACTAATGACATTTCATTCTAACTATAGCAATAGTTGCCTGACATAAATCTAACTTGAATCTATTACAAATAAACAAATGTATTTGAAAAACTAGTAATAATGATCTCTGAACCCATCCATTTTGCTCTTAAGTTATTAGATGTGATTACATGGCAATAAAACAATAATATGAATTACTACAAGAAAAAGAAAGCTTTAAAGTTCACACTCAAAAAGTAAAAACCCCAAAATGCATTTTATTATAATGCCAAAAACTAAAAAACAAATACAAAAAATTATTTGATGTTAATTAATGGTCTTTGAAATACAACATGCAAGTAATTGATATTATATAAGCACATATAAAGGATAGCCCCTACAAAATATTTATTCATTATAATTTTTGAAATGGCTCTTTCTACTGTAATATTATATAAGATATCTAGCAGTTATCAATTCTTTCAGTGACATTAAACTGAGTACAGTCATTTAAAATTTTATTTTCAACTTATATCCTTTTTTTAAAAGGTTCTTGTTCAATTTGAAAGCTTTTATCTGTCATCACAAAATCATTCAGTTCTAATACATCCATCAGATAGCTTTTAATTTCAAAAAATTCCTATTTAGATATGCTATCCCAGTGTAATGGTGAAATGAAGTTGACAGATCTTGAAAGTATTATGACTATCATATCTTTTAAAATATTAGCTTCTTTATAAAAACTGGAAATCGTTTGCTATTCTGTTGGGTTGATCTGTTTCTATGCAGTCAATAATGAATCTGGAGTTTTATTTTCAAAAATCAACTGGATTTTTAATTTTTTTAAAAATTCAAATGGATGCTTTGACATATTTAATTTTTGAAGATCCGTTTCAAAATTAAAAGAAGAATATACAGAGAAAAACCTTTCTTTCGTGAAATTTGTCAATGCCCTCATTTTAATATTATTAACAATATTCTCAGGAATGAATCTTTTTCACAGAATTTTGAACTTCATTTTGCAATTTGTGAATTATTTCAGTAAAAAGTAGCAATAAAGTAAGTAGCATTCCATTTACCAAATTAAGAGCACTTTTAATACAATACATCAATTATAAATGCTGTTAACAATCAATAAAAAATTGAATTTTCCAGTAATTGGAAAAAATCCATTTATTGAATAAATCCTAAAGAAATTTATTCACCTCCACCCAAGTCAGCAAAATTTCCACTAATTTTCAGTTAAGAGAGATAGTTTTTACAATAAAAGTTTGTTTACTTACATCAATTAAATTTAGATAAGATTTTGTAGGATAAATGTAATGTAATATTCATGTAAATATTTCAAAATCTTCTAAGCATATTCAAAATTATCAGAAAATTCCATCAAATGTCAATAAAGAAAATTAGAAATGCATTGAAGATTTTGTTTAATTGTCCCCATTTGTTTTAGACAGCATTACACGTACCAATTTCTTTTCCTTTGAGAGGGTTTTCTAAAAAAAATTACTGGAACAGTTTTTAGGTTTCAAAATTTTGTGAATATAAACACACTAAATGAATTCTTGAAAATAAACGGCGCATATCACAACTTAGAAAACAACAACCTTCCATTCCAAAGCTAACAACAAATGTCAGGATTGTTGAAAGGAAACCAAAAAAATGCATTTTATCATGGCATTAACTTGTGTTTCACATTAAAGCATCCAGCAGCACATCAGTCTTTCATCTTTTAACTTTAACAGGAAGAAAGAAAACGACTCAAAATTACAGCTACAAATGTAAATAAAAAATCCGCTTCATACTTGGTGGAGGGCGTTAATGACAGACTCATCGAGGAAAGCTTTGCGGATGAAAACTTAAATGCCATGCGCAGAAGTCACATGTCACGTACTTTTGACGTCACATGAATTGACCTCATTGTTTTCTTTTCAGTTAAGTTACATTCTCAAACAATCAATCATAAAAATTATGTTAGATTCATTGAGGAAAGTAAAAGCTGAGCTACTGCGCATTATCATTCAAAAATCCCTCATATTCGGAATTTGAAGAATAATTTGTTCATGATAACATAATGAGATGAAAAATTAAAACATTCAATAAAAGAGTGCTATTTAAAATATATGAAGTTTCAAACAAGAAAGCAAAAAACATTAAATCCAACATCGCATGCGCAGTATTCCAGTTATTACTTTCCCGATACCTAGGTATCCAAATTCAACAAAACATGTAAACATGGTGTGCTTTCCATGTGTTCATTTTCTTTAAAGACGAATTTCTTTGATTATAATTTAAAATTACCCCATTAATTGTCCCATAATTTCTTTCATATATTTAAATTAAGTGTCTAAAAATATGCTGCGTTTAATTCGCAATCTGAACTTACTTCGTGCAATTAATTCAGCGAATGTTTATACTGTGCAAGTGCGATGTTCTTCCAATTCAACCAAAGGCAATGAAACTGATCATCCAAACAAAAAAGATGAAATCAGTATTTCAGGATTGGCTCAAGCACTTGGAAAATTTCGTGAACTTGAGAAATCAGAGGGCAAAGTGGAATCTCCTCCAAAACCTCAACGAAGTTTTTTAAATCTACTGAGACATTCAGAATTTGTACAAATGGGTGACCCTCGCGGGAAAGTAGTTGTAGGTAAAATTTTCCAAGTGGTTAAGACTGACTTATATATTGATTTTGGTGGGAAATTTTATTGTGTTTGTCGCAAACCAAAGAAAAATTCCGAGTAAGTCTCTTTTCGTTATTGTTTTTTTTTTAAGTTTTGATTTGAGTACCACATTTTTCATATAAATATTTAAAGATTTTAAATATCGAAATTTTATTGTGTTATAATGAACATGTTTATTTTGTTTGCAGAAACGAGGTGAAATGGGGTAATCAAAAATTACTTCAATTTATTGTAGATATCTATATTATAAATTCATTCTTGGTATTTTTGCAAATGGTATCAAAAAATTACTCAGCTGTCAAAAATTTAAGCTTGATTGAACCATTATTTTTAAGTGATGTCGGGATTTAAAAAGTATATAAAAAATAATTATTATTTAGCTTTCTTATGATCTTGAAAGCAGAGTACTTTTTCTATCAAAGTTAATGCAAAATAAATAAATAAATAAAGATTCAAATGAAATCTGCTATACATATATCAATGTATCATGCCAGAACATAATTTCTTGAATGGCCAAGCACCATGTACTCATACAAGTTAAATGATATATTTATTCATTTTAATCGTTTCATTCAATGATTCACTTGAGTACTGCAAACAATCCAAAAAAACTTTGTCTCGCATTTATTGTTTAAAAAAATATCTCATTTCCTATTTATTTCCTTTCATATAATCACTTGCTCAAAATGACATTTTTCTGGGTTTTATTTCCTGTAGACATTAACTTATTTTTTTATTCAGAGCTTTTGTAAATGCAATGGTAAAATTATTTATTTCATTTCATATAACATGTGGTCAGAATTACATTTTTCAAGGTTTTATTTGCTGTTGTAATTAACTTATTTTTTTTATCAAAGCTTTTGTAAATGCAACGACAACATGTTATTAAAAGCTCATTTTTTAAAAAACGCTCGTGCAGACAATAAAATTTTTATTTTTCTCCTATGTATTTTCGTTGGTGCCAAAAACCTCTTCCCCAAAACAACATCGTGTAATGACATGATAAAAGAAATCAGTTACATTATGAAGCAAATTAAATGTGCTGATAATAGTTTGTAAGATTTATCTTTCTTTTGTGTATGTTTGTGTTTTAAATAACTAAGCTAATTCCAAATGTATGTTACATAGATTCTAAATGGTACAGAATTTTCTCAGATAATTCTATTTATTTGATTCATTTTCAAATATATTATAAATCATCATCTAGTAACTTAAATGAAGTCGAAATCTTCAATAGATGTCTGATAAACCTGTAATTTTTTTGGAATTTTGATATTATAATCAATAGAAATAATATCCCAACATTTTCTGTAACTTTTCTTTTTTATGTTATTTAATTAATTTCTTATTAAGGTTTTATATTGATGAACCATATGTATATGAATGTATATACATATTCTATATAAGAGTGTCTCAAAAAAGTGGAAGAACATATATTTCCAGGGTTTTTGTTTTTATAACTTTCAGGGATATTATTAAAAGAGCAAGATAAAAAAAGTAATTGCTCATTCTTTGATATTAATGCAAAGTTGCATTCTTTTAACTATAGTCATGTACTCGCTATCAATTTCATCATTTGTGACATAAAAGCAGGCTTGTAGTATTCATTGGTAAAAATCTACCGAGTGTGTAGAGTCAAAAATAATTTAGTTGAACAATTATAAGTCAAACGATATCAAGTCAAATGAGTAAATTGAACAGGTCCTTGCAAGACAATTCTATCATGAAATTCAGCATACAGCTGTGCATGCAGAAAATACGTCTTACAGCTGATGTATGATGAGAAGGAGCTCTATCTATATGTGACGACACACTATAATACACTCCCTACTATACGGTTTGTGACTACCCAGCTTCTGTACTATCTGACTTAGTTTTCTCTCATCATAATTAGATGATGAGGAAAGGAAGGCATTTCTTTGCCAATATTGTCAAGGTATCAGAAGCAGGCCTTTGCTGCGATCCTCCTATCTGTCTTGTGCAGATAGGTTCTATTCAATATTCATTGTTCCGCCAGTGCATTGTGAGCCCCAACTGCTGCCACTGTTTCTGATTAGAACTGTCCAATATGTACACTGTTATTAAATTGTTTCAACTTAATGTTTTTTTTCAGTGAATGTTTCAAAATGAATGATAAATGAAACAAAAAATGTAGGGATTATGTAGGAGAAAATTACATGCTATACAGTGACTAGATTCTGATCTAACCTAAAAAAATACGGCTTCAGAGTTGGAGTTGAGAAAAGTACAGTGGGCGAGTGGGGAAAAATTGAGCAAAAAATCAAAAAGTTACATTTAGCTCAAGCTAGTGGAAATGGAATAAAAATAAAGGCTTCTTTATGCTGAAAAATAAGCATAAAGAAGGCATGGTAGCTTCATTATTGTGACATGAACATTTAAGAAAAAAAAGGGGGGAAAGGAAATTAATTTCTTGGAATGTGCAGTCCATTATGCAAACTATGAGTACAGAACCTTCTATTTTAACATGACTTGCAACTGGTTCCATGATTCGTCAGGCCACATTCACATTTTGTGTGGCTTTAGATAAATGATGGTTTAGTACTCATTAAGAAGTGAGAAAATATGTATTATAAAGGTGAGTTTTGATTTAAGATTTAGTCTTCTGGTATTGGTTTGCAACAAAGTGAGTTTAGAGAATTCCGGCCTATCTGGCATTTTTTTAACTGACTTGCTGTTCCACCACATTAGGTCAAATACTCAGGAGTATACTGCATATCTGTTGAATTATTGTGACAAGCTAGAGTTAAGACTTAATGCCACTGAAAACTAACTTAGTGTATTGATCAATATTTAGCATACTTTTGTACAAAATAGGATGAATCAAAGGGCCTCTAAACTTGCCATACGACACATTTGTAGAAAATGTTTACTAATTTTGAACCTTTTATATGAAGAATGGATTTTTTTTTCATTTGAAAAGTGATTTTTGATTATTGATACCTTTATCGTGATTAGATAGATTTTTTTTTTGTTTGAAAAGTGATTATTTAATGATTGATACCTCAATCTTAAATAAATTGACATTTGTCTGCCAAAATTATGTTTCTCAACATCTGACATTTTACCCAGTTGTAAAAATTCATTTTGGTTATCTTTTCCTGACTATAGCTCTTGGAATCTACAAATATTGTATGGTTGCTATCATTCGCATTGTAGTATTCTCTGTACTGTTGCTTTGGAATAATGTCTTCTTAAATAACTAATCATACTTTAGCAATGGGGTAACTTGAACACAATAAATAAATCAAAATGTCAAATTCTGCATCACTTGTACAAAGCTTCATCACTTAACAGTTCTTTCATCTCTCAAAAAACACAAAATAATGCAGTTTTCTTTTGTAGTTAGGTTAATGTTGTGATTACAAACATTTCAAAATGTTCCTTGATCCTGAAGTGTATCATTTTTTGATCGCTTTTATTAATATCTAACACTCAAATGTAAGCAAAGAATTTTTATTGCTTTTTTTAGATTTCCACTACTACTTTTAAATGTTTTAAATGCTTAATTTGATGAATTTCAGTGTAATAAATGTTTACATTGAAACTTAAACGTAATAAATGTTTCAATCAAAATTAATGAGAAGCCACTGTAAATTTTAAAATTAGCATGTCTCTACAATTTAATTGAAAAATATGTGAAGCTGTGTGTGCATAATAAATGAATATTAAATAAGCATTTTACAAACTGACATTTTTATGCTATTAGGTCTTTGTAAAAATTCATTTTTTTAGCTTTGTAATTTAAACCTTAATAGAAATTAAAGTATTTTTGTACAATTTTCTACCTTATCTAATGAAATTTAGTTATTAGAAATATTTATCTAAGTACAATATTTAGGAAGTACAATATTTCTACTTTTTTGGATACATATATTGATTTTCTTTTAAAAAATTATCTAAAAGATCAATTTATATGAAGATTTTTAATTAGATTGGAATTTTTTGACAAAAAATATTCCTCTAACAAAATAAATATGTACTTTTCTTGCTGAAACAGTGCATAACGTGTGTTAAAATAAAAAAATAGCCAGAGGCAGAGAGGGAAAAGAAAATACTTCATGTAGGCCAAAAAGAATTTTGTAGGATAAAAATTGCAAATAAAAAAAGTTTTCGAAAATGAGGTGGGGGGGGGGTAGTAGAATTGTTTTATTATTCTTTTGTTTTTATTTGAATTTCTGAAAATTTCTAATGATGTAATGCCAAAATCTGCATTTACTTGCTTATTTTTATGATTTCTGCAATAAATCTCCAAAACATAAAAACCATTGGAATAATACCAAAAATCAACAAATACAATCGTTATTTTGGTGTAATCCAAAAATCATCTATTAAACTTGGGCATAACAAAATTAATGAAAATTATATCTTAAATTAAGTTTGGCTATTGATAATCAAAACTAAAAATTATTTTTAGATTTTTAGTACTTTTTGTTTCTATTAGTTAACTATATATTCATATTTTATGCTTGCCATGTAAATTTTATTATGCGTGGCTATTTATTTGGAATTTTTATTATGCACTTTTTATGTTCTTAGGGCTTTATGCTATTTATTTATTAAAATAAGATATTAATTTATCAAGATTCTTTATTAATTTTTTTTAATGAAATAGTTTTATAAATTATCAGCTGCAATATTTTACAGTCAAACCTTGCTTAATACCATTCATAAGGAACAATCCAAATTATAAAATGTGATTTTACAAAAGAATAATAAAGAAATACTGTGACATTGTATGTTGGATGCTTGTATATAAAAAACCCCTATATATTTTTAAGGAAGAGTTTTGTTTGGATAGCATTATGCAAATCCAAAGGGTTCGACAAATTGCCTTTCTAAATTTAGTCAGTAAAATTTTGTTTTTGATCAAGATTATGGACTGAATAGCATTAGCCAGTGGCAGAGCCTAGTAGGAACTATTGACAGATTTATGAAATTTCTTTCTATATTGCAGCAGATAGCTGCAAAAAAGATTTGGTCAAATGAATAAGTAATATATGCAATAAAACAACAATATTCCATTGAACCAAGGGAAATTATTGCATCATAAGTTCACTTAAATCAGTGAGTTAGTATGCTTTCTACAAATTCATCTATTAATAATATTGTGTCTAAGTTTTGGCAAATTTTGGAGCATATCCAAATATTAATATCTTTATACAATATTTTGCAAAAAAAGTATTGTAATTAATAAATTATTTATAATTGATTACTTTTTCTGGACTAGAGCAAAATGTATTATTTTGAATCTTTACAGTAAAATATCTTGTTTCACATTACAAATGTTTCATATTATGAATAAGATTCGGGAACAAATTATACTCAATTTGTGAGGTTCCAATGTACTAAAATTGTCAAAGATTAAAAATAAATCATTACTGCCATTTTAACTGGGAAATTGTTAATTTCATGTATTGTACTTATTTTTAGATCCCATTTTTCTCAATTTAAGTATTTAGATTAATAAAGTTCGTTGTGGTCTTCAAGCATGAATTTGTAAAATTCCCCCATTTTTTTTTCTTCTCAATATTATTAATTCTTCCATCACTCTGGATATTTGAATTTCAACCAATTTTGCTATCTTTAATGAAGATTTGTGTACAGACATTACATATACTGTTGTCCGAAGGTTAATATTTACAGTTGTAGATTTTGTAGAATCAAGTTAATCATTTTTTTAAAATAAAAATAATTGCTCGCGAAGACAGGCTAATTATTTCTAAAATTGGAAATAATCCGTATCTATGCTTTCATGTGGATACAAATATTGAAAGTAACTTTATGTTGAATATCTTTAGTCAAAAATTATTATACAGTTAAGACTGAAAACCAAGTATTTATACTTTTATTAATTAGATATATTATAATAGGGAGGGACCCAATAACTACAAGTGAATTAAGTCTGTGTATATATATATAAGCACATAATTTTCGTTGAAAGCAGAAAGCTAATTTTTAAAGACATAGATGACACTTTGTATTTTTAGTTTGTTTTTATTCCATCATGGGAAGCATGCATTATGAACAAGCAAAAGCGATGAGAACAACATAAAATGAAATGACGAAAATCCAATAAAACTTTTGTCTATGTGATTATACACTGTGAGATTTTAATAGTTATTTTTGTAGCATGTCAATTACATGTAAGATTAATAATGATCTTTCAAAGGAATGTGCTTCTATGGGCAATATTTGTATGGGAATCTGTCGACTTTTAGCTGATTCAGCAATTTTCTAAAGCTTCTGTGGAATTAATGAACTAGAATAAGTGGAATGGATAAGGAAATAAGTGAATATTTTTTAAATAAAGTTACTATGGGCAAAATTAAGATAAAACTTTGGAAATTAATTAGGGTTTAATTTAATTTTAAAGTATCATTCAATATATATTTGATAAAAAATTAAGGTGTTTCCTTTTCGCCTTAACATTAAAATTTAAAAATGTGGTAGATCTTATTTCACCAACTACTGGTAAAGACCAATTCGTATAATGCAGGTGTTTACAGGATGCTTGAATGCCCATTGATGTTTTGACTTGCATTCATTTTGTGACAAAGTATGAGCCCTAAGTGTTATAGACATCTAACCGTTTACAAGCATTTTCTATGCAATTAGACAATCATTAATGTTTTGATCTACTATGATGAACTCTGTCTACCATCTTGAGAAAACCAATTATTAATATTGAATGTAATAATTCATATTATTGAAATTTGTCTTACACAAACAAGATTTGAAATGCTAATGAAAGTATTTGTTAAAATGGTTGGTCATTAAAATTGTTTATTTAAGTTCTTATTTGATATGGTATATAGGATCAAGTATCAGAGAATGAGTCCTCTTTAAACAAAGTATTTGAGATATGTTTAACTCCATTTGAATTTGCAGTTATCATTTATTTAGATTGTAATGAAGATTGTGTTTCTAAAAGTTTTCCATTATCAAAGTTTCAATCAAGGATTTTTTTTAATCTTTTGTGTCATGTCATTTAATCTACAAGTATATGTAAATTTCCTTTAACTTTATATATATATACATAAGACCAACTAACACAAGTAGAACAATTTTAAGCCTTAATTTTATTATCAATTATTTTAAGAGTAGTAAATTTGGATTATTATGACACCTAACCTGCTACAAATTATTAAAAGGATATATATATATATACACACAAACAACATACGATAAATATACAAATCAGATTATTTTATATCTTTGAAAAGTATAGTCGGAATTTAGTAAATTATGTCATTCATTATTTTTAATAATTTAAATATATAATACTGGAACATATTTTTCTATAAATAAAGATGCATTTATCTTCTGATTATTTATTTAATATTTTTCTGCTATTTTTTTAGTTAACATATTTTTAATGTTAAGTATTATAAGTGTTGAATTTTTAAATAAATGTTATCTTAAAATGCTTTTATTTTGGACAATTTATTAGTTTAATTTTCTAAAAACTGTAAAGTATTAAATTTTTAAATAAATATTATCTTATTTAATGCTATTATTGTAGAACATGGTAAGAGCTGGAATATCGACATAACATTCTTGAAATGCAGTGGTAACAAATACTGAAATTTACTGTGATAATTGATATTAATAAAAATTGAGTATAACATTTACAGAGATAAAAATGTATCTAACAAAGGGTGGCTTCATAGATTGGGAGGTTCTAGTTTAGTATAAAACTTGGATAATAAATAGTATACTTTTAAATTATTAATATGCAATAGATAGTCAGTTCTAAGAAGTCAACCTTTAACTTTATACCAGTAAGTTTCCACAACTGATTTGCCAAATAGGCTAGATGATAATGTAGCATCTTTTCTAATGAAATTGTCAGGAGTCAGTATTGCTTGGATTATTTATTTTTTTGAATTTAATAATTTTATATTAAATACAATGCTGCTTAATGTGATATTTTTCAGCATTTAAGAATTTTGATATCTTAATCAACAGATAATGATAATCGAATCAGGTAACATCAGCTATATTTTTATCATATCGAAAGGAATAAGGGAAGAACATTAACGTGTGAATTACAAATCTTTCTCAAAAATATAAATATTCTAGTGTTGCTTGTTGATAATTAGTCTTTAAAGGTTCACTTATATGCTCTCGACTTGCATTTTCTTTAAATTTATTGAACTATGATTCTCAACAATTTCAAATACTCAATCCATACCTAGTTTTTTTTAAAACATTTCTCAAAGAACCTCTAAAATTTAGAATTATGCAGTAACATTGACTTACATAATTTTTTAAATTCATTATAAGAACTTTAAATCTATCTTTAAAAACTGAAATAACTCCTCTTTTTCAATTTTGTTATTTTAATTCATTTTCATGTGACAGTGATTTATGGCTATCCACCAGATCTGGAAGCTCTTCTACTTGAAACTAATCTAGATTTTTCTTTTATTTCAGACAAAAAATACAACCCCCTGGGAAAAATAATTTGTAGGTTTTTTTTTTTAAAGTGGAGCAAGAAATTACATGATCATCAATTGTTAACAACACTTGATTTATGTTCTTCAAGACTAATAAATTAAAATGATATAGGGAATTAATACTGAATAAATAGTTATATGTATATTTAAATACCTCATTTTGGGTCCAGAGGTTTTTAATAATTTAAAGCAAGTGTTAGCATTAGCTATGATCATTTTAAATAGTGCCCACAAATATTTGCACAAAATATTTATCATTCTTATTAATATCATTTATGCCTAATATATATTTTTGCCTAAAATTAATTTTTTCAATAGCTGAATAATTATAAAATCTTTAAATTAGGGGTTAAAATAAGTTCTAAATTTGTGGAACTGGTTAGAACCACACATGAAATAGAGAGTAGCAGCTAAAATTTTTAATACATTGGGAGTTTATTATGAACACGATTATAGTTGAACAATCATGCCGACCTCCTGGCAGGGGAGTAGTACATCTTCCTCATGATTTGGAAGTCCTAGTTTTCTTCCTCTGTTCTATCTGCAAGATGTGTATGTGCCTCCTGTTAAAAGGGGCTGCACAAGCGAATGTCCAGTTGAAACAAAATGTGATTGATATGTCTATTTAGCTATGAAAAAATGCACAGTAAATATTCCTCACAGAAAGACACTTTTGAACTAACATGAAATGTTACCATTTTCTTCATTAATGGCTGGATGAAAAAATACTCTAAATTGTGAAAGCATGAAAAACCAATTGATAAATTGTATATTTTTTTCTGTGTATAACTGAGTAATTAACAAATAAATGCATTAGCATATTCATGATGTTTATTTTAATATGCATTGGATAGCTTTAGCCATTATTTACAGTTGTATTCTCTTTTTTAAAATATTATCCATTTTTCAAAATTTCTTTTGAGCATAAATGATTCCCTCCCATTGAAACTGATTAATTGCTTGTGTCAATTTTTTCAGGTTATACGTCAGAAATGCTGAAGTCAAGTTGCGGATAAATGAATTAGAATTATGTGCTCGATTCTTAGGGGCTGTTGAAGATTTGACCTTGTTAGAAGCAAGTGCAACTTTATTAGAATTAGTTTCAACACCAGTTAGTTCCGATGCAGCAAGTAGACTACATAAAAATAATTAAATCATTTGTAATTGTGCCTGTATTTTAGACAATAAAAGGTATACCATTTTATAAGTATGCAACTTAAGTAATACTTAATCAATTTTCTATTCAATATATCTTTCATACGCCACACTAATCTCTTAAAGATGTAACACAATTCAAGAAATCTCAGTTTATGTCCTATTACTTATAATTTTGTTCAATATAAGAAAGGAGATAAATAAAATACCTCTGGAAATATATTTCTGTATTTTCTTTACTTCTCAAAAGGCTTACTTTTTGAGGACAAAGAATTTATTATATCAGAAATTTAACTTATTGCCAAGAGAAAAATATTAGGAACTTCAAGATTTCCTAAACAAAATTTATTTTGAATAGGGATGAAAAGAAGCACTTAAATAACTAATAAACAAAATTACATTGTTTATACAAGTAATTTATTAGTTTTTAAAAATTTACTTGAAATTTTAGCTCGTAAATATTTGTCATGAAGATATCAAAAACTAAATTTGAATAATTAAAAGAAAGAAGTTCTAATCGTACAAGTCCTAGTCATGTCTAAAACATCAAGCTATTTCCTGAACTAAAATGATTTTTACTATTGGTAAAATACTTTAAATTTTAATACTAAAATTGAATCTACCCAAGATTAATTGTTGAATAACATGCATTATATGTGTCCAAAAGTACAACAAATATTAATGCTTACTGCATTATCAATATTACATCTTCTCGTTTTTATTTCACAATTTACATTATTGTACAAGACTTCCAATTCAATTCTAGCATTTATATAATGTTATGGTGATAAAGTATTAACTTTAAATCTTCTGGGACCAGGACTAAAATTACATCTTTTGATTTTATATTTGTTGAGCTTAAGATATTTAGAGATAACCAATATTTTTATTCATGAAGATGAGAACGCAAAATTATTCAGTCTTACGAATGGCATGTATGTGATTAAGACAATCCCGCCAGATTTATATCAATTATCTTAACATAATAAACTAGAGGAGTTAGCAATTTAATTACACCATATATCTTAAATACCATAAACAGATTAATGGTATTTTAATTTTTATTAAAGTTTTTTTTTCTTTTTATGTGAAGAAAATGTGTCAACTGAAATTAGGAAAATAAGTCTAATCTGAAAACACAATTTAAAATTATTTTAATCTGGAAAATGCATGATTTTTCGGTTAAAATGAAGATTAGTATGCCCCTGAGTTTGCTACCAATATTGCAAACCAATAGAATGTTCTTCTAGGAACCTTAACGCTCAATCATTGTTACTATTTTTAACAATGATTGAGTTGAACTTGAACTACAACTATTTTAAGAAAAATAATAAAAACTATCAATGAAAGATTTTAATTTTGTTCTTGATTATAATTGAAAGCCTTTTTGCAAACATTAAAACACTGCATCACATGCTCTAACCTTTTCTCTGTGTCCAACAGATTGGCACAGCCGGTCTCGAAAGGGACAGTTGGGGGTGGAGAGGGGGTAAATAAAAATATTGCGACAAATGGAAACTAACCATTCCACAGAAAGTGTTTGTTTACTTTACCCACCATCTTTATTGGTGACTGGGCACAGCAAGGAATACACCAATCGTCTTTTTTACCGATTTTTCATATGTAAACTGAAGTATATTAAATATTTAACTGCATATTATATATATATAATAAAGGTAGATTAATAATTGTTAAGCTGAACAGATACTTTTCCAACTTTCATAATAATGTAAAGTTATGTTACACTATTATTAAAGTTAAATCAATTTGCAGTAGTACAATCTGAGTATCTACATTTTTTTTAAAAAAACTATATTTTAGAATAACATTTTGAAATACATAACATTAACAGATAAAAAAACAATTACATTTATTTATCTTCATTAAAATTATATTTATCATTTGAAAGTTAAATAATAGTCATGCAAAATAGAAGACAATATACAATTGTTAACAGTTTAAATAAAATTGTTAGGAAAACTCAACAGAAGATTAGATAGGAATGTAAATAAAAAAGTTTATTTAGAATTTCAAATATTGATAGCAGGTTACAAGACAACAAAATACAGAAGACATTACAAGACTGTATAACATAAAAAGGTAACAGAAAGACTTTTATTGGTCAATAATTCCATGAAGTCACAGGTAATGATTTATACTACTCAAATGTTCATATTGAAATGATGCTCGAATTGCAAATGATAAATGGTTTGATAAAAAATACAAACTTATCTACAATGATAGGCACATTAAAGATGGTGAAAAAAATTAAGAAGCTGCAACATCACGGAACAAGCCAATAAGGTAATAACACTTGCTAATCTCCAGAAGAGCCTCGTCCATTTCTAGAAAGAATTCTACTTTAGCAAATATGTTACTTAAATAAATATTTTTTTGATAAACACCCATAATGAATTACATGTACCTGCTTCTGGATCCAGATCGGCTTCTTGACCCTCCAGCATGTCCTCTAACAGGGCTTCGACTTGCAGAGCGGCTTCGGGAGCGACTCCTGGACCTGCGTCTAGGGGAACGTGATCGTGACCTACGTGAGAGAAGTCAAATGCTTTTAATTTTAGGATTTACATGTTAATGGTACCACTGACTTACCTGAATTTCATTGAACTGATAGCAGGACACATTTTTAACAGTATAAAACCTGGAACCTGTAATAATTATAAAGCAAGTTTCCCGATTTTGTTGTAGGTTGGTCCACATTTCGAGATTAACATTTTAATCCTTAGCAATTTACTAAATTTATTTATACCAGCTCAGCTACTTGAATAAATGATTTAATGTGTTTACTTATATTTATTTCATTTAGGAAAAGTATTTTATAATCTTAAGATTTCAACAGACTAGTAAATATTTCCACTGGATGCAAAATTTCAGTATTTTTTTAAAGGATTATCAAAGGTTCTATTTCACAAAATTAAACTTAGTTGTGTTTTAACATTAATTTCAGCACAATGCACTAAAATATGTCTGAATATGCGATATGTGAAAATTTTATGTTTCTCAAATTTATGCCAATGAATTTCCATTAATTAAACCCAGGCTTTATTAACTTCAACCTTAAAGGGCTTAAAACACAGATAAAGAAAGGAAAAGACAAACCTCTTGTTATTATAATGTACAACTTAAAGTTGATAGCGCTAAGTAGTGAGCACATAGGAAACCGTGCAGGAATTTATCGAAGAAGTTGCGCAGGTTTGGCTGAAAAACATTAGATGACCCCCTAAGTGGTGATTTGTAGATGAAAGACATGTTGTGAGCTGTCTTCCTTAGCAGTGACGAGTCGAGGTTACATAGCGTTGTTTAATAAGACGAAGTGTAGTAACTTATGTTGAGCTGGTAACTCATTGTTGAATGCTGATCACAACAATGCAGCTTGATCGATAAAGTTGGTTTATACACTGAGGCTGCGTTAGCCTATAAAAGTTAAATAATTTTAATATCACACACTCATAAACAATTTCTTCAAGGTCACTTATATAATAATAACCTTGAAAAAGTTAATTCCATTTTTGCTCTAAATAAATTTTAAAAAACGTTTCTTAAAACATGTTAGTATTCTTTTCTCATTTTCTGCTTTAATCTTTAAAATTTAAAGAGCAAAGCAGATAATATTTAGAAGTTATTTCTTTATAAGAAATAAGAAAACAATAATTTTTACTGTTTACCTTGATCGTCCTCGCTTAGGGCCTCTACAGTCTCGAGCATAGTGACCACGTTCACCACATTCATAACACCTTTCATCAGGATTGTAACGAGGGGGTGGTCGGTATGATGATCTAGACTTTCCACTAGATAATTCAACTCTTACACGTCTTCCACAGAGTATCCTGAAATATGTAAGCACTTTAAAATTAAAAAAAAATATTAATAATGTCTCAAATTCTTAGAACAAAGAAAACGTAGTTTCACTTCAATATATAATGTATCTGAGTAATTCGAATAATTTATATCCCATTTAAAAACGCAATTATTAATTTTAAACTCAAGTAAGGTTTAATATAAAGTCCCAAATAAAATACAAACAAAACAGTTGAGTATAACTATATTAATTAAAATCCGAGAAATATTTGGGAAAAGTTTTGACAAAAAGGAAATAAAACAACATGAGTATATGCTTAAGAATATAAAAATAATAATTCCTTACTTTCCATCTAGCCCTCTGACAGCATCTCGGGCATCACGTGAATCTTCGAATTCAACAAATGCAAAACCAGGAGGATTTCTTGCCACCCATACATTTCTCAGAGGACCATAATAACTGAATGCATCTTCCAGTTCGTGACGCGTGCCGCTATTTCCAAGTTCGCCAACATATACTTTGCAGTCCAAAGGACCGGAGTTGCGATATCGAGAAGACATTGCTAAAAACCTGAAAAAAAATATATGAACTAAAAGATATACATGCGATACACACATTGTTAAGTAAACGAACGGAATAACAGAACATAATAATTTAGGAGATTTAAAATAACAAGGAAAAATTAACAAATAAAGCAATTCTTATATACCTTGCTCTCTAAAGAGATTTAAAAGAGAAGATAAATTAGCTGGAATTTATTCGAATATTATATGATAACACACAATGGCCGGATGCTCACGATCTGATGATTCGCAAGAAAATGGCGCCGTCCAACAATTAATGGTTATATGATAACAATTCTTTTTTATCGATAGTAAAAATTTAAATGGAATTAAATTTTTTTCTTATTATTTTTATTATTATTTTCATTGAATGAAGTTTCAAATTAAATGACTAAATATCAGAAGTTTTATAAATAATGAGATTCCAGAACAAACAAAAGAAAAAGAAAACTTCAAAATTGATGCATGATTGATATACAATTGAATTATTGAACCAACAATCATCTAAAAACTAAAAATATTTAATTGCTTTGTGATATTTTAAAATCCTTTTCTTAAGTATATTCTAAATGAAAAATATTATTCTAAATTAATATACTGGCATCATGTTTGAGTTTATCATTTTATAGCAAAGTTGGCAACGATTTGCGTTCTTTCCGGATTCCGACAGAAGTCTCATTTCACGTGGCGCGGCGTTTTCTGAATACGATAGTAAATTAAATTAATACAATTTTGTTACCTATTTGGAGGTGAGTAACATACGAATTCTGTTTATCCAGATTAAATTGTAATAATTTAAATGCAATTTGATCTAAAACTGTTGTAAATATTGTATTAGTGAGACATGGTCTGCCGTGTTATTTTTTCTTGTTATAATTATTATTATGAAGTTTGTCTTTCTAATCGATTCATATTTTCATGTAAATTAGAAAATTGCAAATTCTATTCCTGTAATCCGCGAGTTTAACATGCTAAAATGAATATTTTTAACACTTTTATTGTTAGGCCTAAGCACGCACGAGCATGCCTACTGGCTCTCGTAAATGGCATATCAAGTATGGTGGACAATGAAGAAGCTTCACTTACATTTTAAAATAGAAACATCCGTATGAACTATATTGAATTACTTTACTTATATTTCAGTATTATCTCGTATTTGAAATTGTGTCAAATTGTTTGTAAAGAATTTGTTTCAAACGTGTATTTTCATTAAACGTGTTCATTATTGCGCCATGTTTGATAAGATTTTACTATGCCTCGTTTCTTTTGCGATTCATTTAAATGATGGAATTTTTTTTTAAAAAAAAATTGAAAGCTTATTTTTTCCCCACTGAAATGAATGTTTGATGCATGAAATAATTAAAAAAAATTTTTTTAAAGGCATATTTTTACTACTAGGTATTGAATATTCCTACTAAAAATTTTTTAAAAAAAAATCGAATTGAGGTTTTTTGTTCTTAAATATGTTGCCTGATCTGTCCGAATTAGAGCTCTTATCTTACAGTTATCATGGTTCTGTCTGTTATGCGTTAAAGGTTGTACAAATTCGATTATGATCTCAAGCAATTTTCCAATTTAATAAGGTGAAGTCTATAAATTTTAAGTACTCCACATCAAAAAATATTCATAAATATTGATTATAATTTTTAAATTATCCCATAATGGATTAAAATGTTTCTGCCTATAGAAATCTTTTGTACAAGTTCATTAGACATGTTTATAAATAGGGTCATCATTATTTTTTATATGTAAATATAAATATATATATTTGAGATTTTAAACTTTTGCATAAATTTTCAAATGTGGTTTTCCACATTCTTGACATAATTTAGTTGAAATGTCTATGTTATGCTAATTAAGGAAAGAAAAAAAAAAGTTATACAAATTACTGTTATGTTCTCCTGGTGTTTGAACAGTCAGATTTTGCATAAAAGTGTAAAGCTGTATGAATTATTAAATTTATAAGCTAGAAAATTAGGAAGTCCCCAAACAGTTTGAAGTTAGTTTCTTGGAACTGCTTCACTATTGTGTATTTTATATTTTATTAACAAATGTTAAAGGGGGAACAAGGAAAAAAAAAACCCAAAAAAACTTGTCACAGATTTTCTATTTCAAACTAAGTTGTTTGACTCATTGTGAAGATTGAATGTGGCTGATTACAACTGTAGTATTTTGATATCTTTTAATTCTTTGATATAGTTGCTCTGAAGTAATATATTTCATTGGCTCTTAGCGGAGATATCACTTTAACAATAAGCATACCGTCATACACATTTCTAAATAATATAAATTTCTTAAATTAAAGTTATCTTGTTATGGATTATGTAAATATATACTACTTAGGGTACAAGTTTTTATATATTTTTTTTTACTGTAACTAGTCACTATTTGTTATATGCGTAATATAGAAAACAAATAAAATCTTTTGTAAAGTACATATTGATAAAGCACTTAAATATATGAATGAATAGAAATCAGTAGTAACTCCTTATCTGTGTGTATACATTGTCTTAATTTATTAATGAAATTATTTTCTTTACTCTTTCTGATTAAAAGGAGATTAAATTTTAAGAATTTCTTAATAGTATTTCTTGGGGCATGGAAATCGGTAATATATAAGGTATGAAAAAATGTTTGTGAAGAAAAAAAAGCATTTATCATCTTAATTTGCATGTAATTAAATATGCAAATAAGCATATTTGTAATTAATCAACTTTCATCACTCCTAATGTTATATTAATTTTCAAAAACCTCGAACCAAAATTATTGTTTTAATGATCAATGTGAAGTATTGAATAAAAATGAATAACCTGTAGCATAGGTTGGAATAGCTCCTCAATCATATTTTTCTTATTATAAGCCTATTAGTCTTAATACTGTAAAAATATATCTAATTGGGAAATCCTATTTTTTAAAATGGCTAATATGTCCGATTGTATAATGTTTTAAAAGTAGTAATTGGTAAATCTGTATCGTTTAGTTGGTTTTACAAGTTTTCTATCATACAAATTGACCATGGTTGACGAAATAAAAAGTTGAATATTTTTTGATGTACTGTGTTTTAAATGGGACTTGTATTCAACCTGGCATAATCCATCCTTAGAGACCACATATGTGCTGAAGCAAATATACATTCATCTGACATAAACACTTGCTATTTTTTGGTCTTTCTTTGGAAAAATGCATGAATTTATTGGGATGCTATAACTGGTTGAATGTAAACAATTTTTGTGGGTAATTAATCTTTGTAGGGTAGCTTTTCATGCTGTAGATGTATTAATATATGTTAACTTAATGTTCTTAGTTTTTTAAAGAAAGATTGATGATACATGAATATGTATTAGTTTTTTTTAATTATTAGAGATAAAATATTTTCTAAGAATTAAAACTTAGATGATTATTAAATTAAAGAATTATTTAATTGTTCTTTTCTTTTGGTCGGAATTGAAAGTATATTTTAGATATTTTTTTAAGTCTTTGTAATGAACTTCTATCATATGGATTATGGAAAACTTAAGATAAGCTTCTGACTTCATGGTTAATTTTTTTATTTTCAATTAGTGCTTTTGAAATATCTTATATATAAATTGATCATATGGGATGAACTAAAATGGATATTGGAAGTGGGCAGGAAAGTAAAAGTCTAATTGATTATAGGTGCAGTGTAACTGACTAGCTTGTAAAACAAAGGTAAAAATTTTGTTCAGCATCTTCATTGCCTATTAAATTGGGTTTACATTCAGATAGTACCTACCAAATCCAAAAAGACCATGCATGTGTAAAAACTATGCAGTAAAAAATATTTTTTATTTTGGAACAAGTATTTTCAATTGCTCATTCTTTTAACATATTTGCTTTCTTCTATCTGGAACTTGACTGGGTTTTTACAAATTGGTTTATGTAACTACAACTTATTGGTATGTATCAGAATGCCTTGCAAGTGTTCAAATCTTCTCTTTAATGGTTGTTGACATCAATTATGAAAACTAAATGCACAGGTACCATTAGTAGAATCAACTTTAATAAATACAAATATAAAATATAATTTATTGCCAATCATTAGGAAAGTGCTAGTTAATGTAAATCAAAGCTATTACTCTTTTAAAGGTTTATCTTTTTTCAAACACTTTAAAAATTTATTTATTTCTGTAAAATTATTTTAACACTGAAATTGGAAAATGAATTTTAATAAAAAAATCACAACTAATAGAAATAATAGTTGATTTTGATTAAAAATGTTTCCATTCATCTTAATGGCCTTTTAATTTGTAACAATCTTGAATTGGACAGCTTGATCTTATTTCAAGTTTTTAATGTTAATCAAATTTTAAGGCAAATGACTAGATATATCTATTATATAACCTGTATTTGGTATAATCTCAAGTTACATGGTTTATATTGTGCTGTGTATTAGTCATGAAATTTGTGATTAAATTCTTAAAACATACTGTATGTATTGAATTCCATAAATTTGACAATATAACGTAAAAATCTAATATCTATTCTAAGACAAAGTAGTAGCATTAATGAAAAAGTTTAAAGAAAAAAATTTCTCATCATTTGGTATGCATTGAACAATAATGATATATATTTTAATAAATTTGTTTAAATATTATCAACCTTGAAGCTAATTTTAGAATGAAGAATTCAATTCTTTAATGTGCATAATATTTTTATCAATAGTCTTAATCCTTGCCGATTTTTATTCATATGTTACCATGCCACCTTCACATACAATTGCATGAAATTAGAAAGTTTTTCAATTTTAAATTTAATTTGTATATCCATTTATTTGTAACTCTAATGTTCCTGCGTATTAAGGATTTTTTATTTCTTTATTTTAGGGAAATTTAGAAACAAAATTATGAATTTTTAGAAAACTTAAAAATATTTCATCTTATGGATAAATAACTAAATATTTTTATTAAATAAATTCATGCTAATTGTAAAACTTAATTAAAATTTTTTATAAAACTAAAACTGTCTTACTATTACTGAATTGCTCTTTAATTGGGCCTTTTAACTGATGAATGCTAAATAGAAAGCATTAAATAGGTGTGAATTAGAAGAAAACTGTGTTAGATATTTTGTTAACTGTCCCATTGAAGGAAAACATTGCTACCATACATGCCCCTCTACTTTAAATGTGCCGAATTTATAAAAATTTTCCTAGTATTAAGATTGATGAACTGTGTTACGACCTTAATCTTTTTAATGAAGAGTATTGTTTATCTCCTGTGTCTTCTGCCACTTTTGATTGGAATTCTTTGTCTAATCAAATGCCAGATAGAAGACTATATTAAATAATCCTGAATAGGAAGCAGTGTTGGAAATTTTGCTAACTACTGTGCCACTGAAGGGAAACATTTGAATGCTTTCTTCAAATCTGTTAAATTTTTAAAATTAATTTGTGGCTTTATCTAGAAAAATTGAAACAATTGTTAAAAATAAGAATAGCTTAAAAATCTGTTGTTTCTAATGGTTTTGTTTAATATTAATGGTCTTCTGCCACTTTTGATTGGATCTAACGTCTGATTGAATGCCAGATAGAAGACTATATTAAGTGATCCTGAATAGGAAGCAAGTGTTGGAAATTTTACTTACTACTGTGCCATTGAAGGGGAACATTTGAATGTATACGTTTTCTTCAAATCTGTTAAATTTTTTAAATTAATTTGTGGCTTTATCTAGAAAAACTGAAGCAATTGTTAAAAATATGAATAGCTTAAAAATCTGTGGTTTCTAATGGTTTTGTTTAATATTAATGGTCTTCTGCCACTTTTGATTGGATCTAATGTCTGATTGAATGCCAGATAGAAGACTATATTAAATGATCCTGAATAGGAAGCAGTGTTGGAAATTTTACCTACTACTGTGCCACTGAAGGGAAACATTTGAATGTATATTTCATAAATATTCTATTTCAAATCTTAAATTTTATTTAAAACAATTTGTAGTTTTCTTTATAAGGCTAAAAGATATTAAGAAGTTGAACAGTGTAGAAAATTCTTTAATAGTTTTTTTAGTTCTTTTATACACTTTGTATTTTATTGTCTTCTGCCACTTTTGATTGGATATGTTGTCTGATTGAATGCCAGATAGAAGACTAAATTAAGTAATTCCTGAATAGGAAGCAGTATTGGAAATCATTGCTAATAACTGTGCCACTGAAGGGAAACATTCCATAAAATACATTGTGTTCTGCTTTAAATGTGTTAGAGATTCGGTATTCTTAATAGTTTTTGCTTTATCTTATTTTATTAATCTATTCTGATTGTGTTAAAAGTTATGAATGTTTTACATTACATGTATATAATATTTCAGATATTTGCTTGATGTGTCAAAAGAAAATGTTTTCAAACAATGAATATAAATGGCATTTTCTACATCTTTGTAATCAAAATGCTGCAGCCTTTTCTTCTATTTTAAAATATTTCAGATTTTATGTATATGCTATAAACCTAACCGTACTATAGCTATTTTTACATATTTATAAGTATTGAAGTAATGTATAAGTTAATTTTTAATGGATCATTTTAAGTAATATATTTTATAAATCAACAAATGCAATTTGAAAAAAAATATTCATATTTGTAAAAATACAAGAAAATAAAAAAATCTTTTTTTTACTGCAGCTTTATTTAAAATTTAAATTTAGTAAATTTGAATGTTTATTAGTGTTTAAAATAAAGGACATCTTTTGGAAGACTAATAGATATTTTAAATGTGAAATTAATCCTATCTTTTTTAAATTAATATTTTTTAATACTTCAACTTTAAAATATATATTTCAGTTTTTAAATAAAATATGGTATTAAACGAGCTTGATAAACAGCACCAAAATCATTTTGATTGTCAATCTATTTTTTTGGGGGGGGAGGGAATATTAAATCCAATATGGCTTAACAATGTATTATTTAAAATTAATTTGATATAAAGTAGAAATTCTTAACTTAGTAACATCCTGTATTCTGGAAAAAAACAAATAATCATTGAAAACATTTCACATATTTTGTATTAAGACAAAATTAATATTAAAAAAAACATTTTTCTGTGTTCATAAATGCCAATTTGATATCAAAATTTATATAATTTGTAGATCCAATTAGTTTTACCATTGGTTGTAAGAATGTCTTGTTAAAATATATTATTTATAATAAATATAATTTTTCATTTTAAGCATTTATTTTAGATAGTGTAATTTTCTTTTATTTTTTTCATTCTATTCTTTATCATTTTATTCATATATTTATACTAATAAATTACTTTAAAGGTTCTTAACAGTTTCAAGCAAGTAGAAAAATGCTTAAATTGAAATCTTAATTATTTAAGAAAAATGATTCACTGATAAAATCATTATTTATTGTAGTTTTAGTAGGTAAAAGCCTTGTAAACCCTTGCTACAAAATTTTAATCTAGTTTTAGATAAGTTGCACTAGTATTTTAGAAAGTAAATTCAAGATCTTGTGATTTATTTCCTTTCATATATGCCTGAAATGGTAGAACTGGATTCAATCATTTACAAGATGATCTTTTAAGTTGTTAATGTAGAGATATGGTTTAAAGGGGGGTCAAATTAGAGTTAGTTTATTAGTACAGCATAAAAACAGTCTGAAAGGAAAAGGTATGATGACTAAGTTTTGTTTATCTGTATATTTATAAGATTTTGGTTTGATAAAATTTTGAAGAATAGTTAACATCTGTGGTAAGATAAATTATATTTTTTGTGCTAAACAGAATATTGCCATTCAAGCATCAAATTTACTAGAGTTAACATTTTTTCTTTTTTTATAGGTTATTAAAACCTTGCGATTTCTAGAAAATGCCCTTGGCTAAAGATTTACTTCATCCAAGTCCCGAAGAAGAGAGAAGGAAATGCAAACTAAAAAGATTAGTTCAACACCCTAATTCATTTTTTATGGATGTAAAATGCCCTGGTTGCTACAAGATTACCACAGTTTTCAGTCATGCACAGACTGTTGTACTCTGTGTGGGTTGCTCCACTGTGCTATGTCAGCCGACAGGAGGAAGAGCACGTTTAACAGAGGGTTGTTCATTCAGAAAAAAACAGCAATAAAATTGTATAAAAAAATGTGAAAAAAATCGGCAAAAAAAAAGTCGTAATTTGTTTTTTTATATATACCAAGCACAGAATAAAAGCGCTGGTATACATATTTTGTTGTTTTTGCTTTAAACTTATTTCATGCATGCATACTTCTATTTGATCAATAGCCTTCATTCTTGAAATGGTTAGAATTTTTTTTTTTGATTTGTAAGAATTTTTCCAATGATATTCTTAAATACGTTTTTCAAATGTGTCTGAAATTGTCAATTTTAAGACTTATCCTGGTCATATTTTTGAGATTTGTTGGTGAAGAACGCTAGATATTTTTCTGTTCATATTAATTAAATGAATTTACTTTTTTTCAATGTTGCCAAATCATAAAAATAGCTAGCCCATCATTATATTAAAGCTATTCTACATATTGAAAAAGAACTTTTTTTGAGGTATTGAAAGCAAAATGTAGTGATATTGAAAAATTGGCAACTTCAAATATGAGACTAATTTATCTATTTAGTTTTCATTAAAAACATCCAAATTTAATCATTTAAAGTTTATTTTAAAATATAACCCATTTTTGAATAAAAATTTTTTTGCTGATAATTTTGTTCCTTTCCTTGATTTATCCTTAATAAAACCTTTATTTTGAAACTGGAGGGTTTAATATAATTTGAGTTGCAGGTTTCAGCTTTTCCAATTTTCTTTTCAATAATTTTGAAAACTTGTTTAATATTGTACTATGAAGTATTGTAATTTTATGGTGGACGATTGAAAGTCTATTCAAAATTCAATTTAATGATACTATCAAAATAAAAATTCTTTCATTAGTTGATCATATAGATTCTTGACTTGTATTCAAATTGGTGATTTGTCTATCTACAGAAAATTGTTTACTTTGGAAGAGTCTCTTCAGTTTAGTTAGTCGTTTGTTTGCATAAAATTGACTTACTGAGTAAGAAATAGCATTTGTTTTAACTGAGGTGTTTTCCTATTGTACATGAAGCATTTTTTTGAATGAATATATTTTGTAAAATATTTAGGAGAGTGCTACATGATTGATACTTGTTTCTTTCATCAAAGGGTTGACTGCAGGATGTTTCCTATAGAAAATCTATTTTATCAATATTATAATGGGAGATTAATATTGTTTGCTAAAATTTCCAATATTGTATGGAATTTGTTTGGTTTTTGTCGATTTTTGAATATTCTCATCTTGGGATCAGTAATTTTGGTTTCGTACGGACATGTCTCTTGGCATCTGCCATATTTTTAAGTTTGTAAAACCTGAAAAAATGATAGGAATAAACTACGATTTTTTGTTTGTTTATAAGTTGTCAGTATTTTTTTTCATTTACTTTACTAAGAAATTAATCCTTATATTAAAAATATTTAATAGTCATCTTTAATTAGAGTTAAAAAAAATCTAGAATTTTTTTAATACATCTTCAGCAGCTTTATTTGATTTTTCAATCTGAATGAATCACAAAACTATATATTGATCTGCTATGCATATAAAATATACAAAAATAAATAAGTAAATTCTTGTTTTAAAACTTTATTGAGTCTGAAGAGAAGAATGTTTGTGAACTAGAACACTTTATGAAGCATTGCCTTAAAACTATGAAATAAACTTGTGCGGTTTAAATTTGAGAAAATATGTCCAGAAAAAGTGTCTACTTTTTTGTGCATAGAGAAAATATTCTTACTGTGGAATTTGAACTCGAGTTTTAGACAAACCTTCACATTGCAGATTATTGTAGTTGCAAATTAGATTAAGTTCAAAAAACACATTTTTGGGATAAAGGTAATTCAAAAACCTGATGATAAACAATTTTGTAGTACTCATTGGTGCATGTGATAAGATATTTACACCTTTGATTTTTCTTTGTTATTTTCTGTAATTCTCAAAAATTTGGAAGATTTAGATTGTTTTTTTATAACAAAAAGAAAATTTTCTAGTTTTTAAAGTTCATTTGAAAAGTAATTGCGATATTGCTAGATATTAATATCTAGAAAAGAAAAAAAAAAGCACTAATTAAAAAGTTTTGGTCTCGGTATTGGAACAGATCTGTAGACATTCCCATAAGGGCATGAACATTCAATAAATCATATCACTTTGGGAAAAAAAAGGGTATGCAGTTATTAATTTAGGTTCACTAAAACCTAGTTTTTTATCTGTTGGCTATAATATTTGGCAGAGAAATGTATTGATTTTAACTAAACTTCGAAGCTTAAACAAAAGGGAAAAGCTTATGTCGCTTACATTGTGTTTGTGCAAGCTCTTTACAAACTATATAGTTTGATTTATGCCAACCAAATCTTGCAAATACATACTTTTAGGGTAGGAGAGTCGTTTTTGAAGCGAT
This sequence comes from Argiope argentata, assembly GCA_026289955.1. Lineage (NCBI taxonomy): Eukaryota > Metazoa > Arthropoda > Arachnida > Araneae > Araneidae > Argiope > Argiope argentata. The sequence goes on along the minus strand of JAOUZG010053459.1, from coordinate 3,921,080 downwards.
TTTCAAAAAATTATTTTTTTGATGATACCCAATTTTTTACTGTATAATTTTTTCTTTCAATATTTAATAAATTCATTGAAATATCTTAAATTTATTGTGCAACAATATATTTCACTGTTGAAAAGAAACTTAAAAACCGATTGCATGAATATTTCACCTTGTCTTTTGTCTGGTCACAATTTTTTTTTTTTTTACTGGGATCAGAATAAGAAGATAAGATACATTTTCCCGTGATGAGTGGGTTTCAATGTTAGTTATGCTTGTAATTATTTTTCTGACATTTTTTTTTTTTTTTTTTGTATTTACAAATGAGATTTAACTTCAGAATGAAGAAATGTTAACATTTTTTTTTAATGCTTCCATTTTAAAATATTGCTGATTTTAACTGGGATATATAATTGAAAAAATAAATATGTGTACAAAATAGATAGAAAAATAATAAAAATTCAAGGGGCTAAGCACAGTGAGGAAAACAGTGTAAGGTTATTTCTTAAGTATATATTAAGTAAAAAAAAAGTTGCTGTTATACAATGTTTCATGGACTATCAACATTAAATAAAAGATTATTTTATATTAGAAGAAATACATTAAATACGAAATAATCTTGACGTATAATTGCTACTGCATGTGCTACAAACTAGGCTTGTTTTGCTTTACTTCATTATGCATCTTATCTTCAAATTGTATTTTTTGTTGTTTACATTAATAGAAAATGGGAAGCATTTCTTGATGTAAATGATAATTAATACTAGTAATATATGAATTTCATAAATTAATGCTAATTAATGGAAGTAATATTTAAATACTTTGAATATTCCTTCTGAGATGCTACTTTGACAGTAATATTAAATTATAAATGTGATCTAAGAAATAATTTGAATTATTCTTTGTGAATTATAGGATTAACGTTCTGTTAAACATTCCTTCAAATTTAATACAAAAACACCAAAACTTTAGTCTGTCGAAAAAAATTACAGATGTTACAAAGCCATTAAGATGTAATTTTTTAAACAATATATTAATAGAAAATTATTCATTTCATTTCAATAACCTGATTACATATTTCTTTAACGGAAATGTACTGAAGATATAATCAATGTCTCATGAATTATGGTTGAAGGTAAATTCCAGAAACAAAAGTGACTGTTCACCCATTAAGCTGTCGGGAAACAAAGCATCTTTTCAAAAACTTCAAGTTTCTCCAGTAGTCTGAGTTTAATTCTTTTAATAAAAAAACTATTGCTCTAAATTTGCTCTTGAAATCTTATATTGATCTCAACTGGTCTTCTGCAAACTATGGGCTCATTGTGAGATAACCTGACTTTATAGCAAAATGTCTGCAACATGCATGTTTTTAACATGGGGGGGGGAATGCTGAAGAACATTTGGTTCAATTGGTGCTTAAAAGCCATTTCTAATAAACATTTAATTCCCAAGAGATTTAAATCTACAATGCGGGAGCTGTAATGTCGAAAGATTATTTAATTAATTTTAATTGATGGGAAATGCAGGATCATTAAATAGCTAAAGTTGGCAGTTGCTAAAGAGGCTCTTGGCTTTAAAAACTTTCTTTAGCAGTTTTAGAAAGTTATTTAGTTTTATACTTTAATTTAAGGACAGGGACAAGACAATCTATTTTATTCAAGTAAAAATCAAGTACTGATTAAATTAATTTTGGAGCTTTTATCTAATTATCATTATCCTAATTACCAGATAATTTTTGTGCTATTTTATAATTCTAAAAAATTTAATCTTTTCAGTTTAAAAAAAACATCCCCACCTTTTATAATGTTATTTAGAGTGTTTTAAAGAAAGTAGTCTGATTCTTTTTCTGTATGAAATATTGAAAAAAGCTCTTTAGAAAGGGACTTTCGACTGTAGTTTTTCAAAATTTGTTTCTTGAAATTGCTAAATAAAAATTAAATTAAAATTGATAAAGAATTAGTGGAATAAAGAAGCTTCAAGATTTGCATTACCCGAGAGTCCCTGGCAAGTTTAAAACAGCTCTAAATTTTTTCTAAAATTGAAAATAGTTACATTTTTTTCTGAATCTCTGAAGAACATATAATGCGTATAGTAATGTAAAAATCCTTATTTTTAATTCAGTATTTCTCAGCAGTAGATTTGAGTTATGGTTCACTAAATAGCGCATTTGAAAGAAAATTAAATTTGAATCCAACTAACATCTACAAATTTTCACAAATGCAAATGATTAGTTGATAAAACACTAATGTACTTTGGTGTTAATAGGCTGTTTCTTTTTGCACTATTCCTAAGCACAGTGTACTTGCAATATCTCACATAAAAAAATGAGAAGTTATATAATGAACAAATAATTTGTCTTTATCAGAGGACAGATTTTTTAAAAAACACAAACAATAAAATTGAAATTAAATCTGCGATAATAAACAGAAAATTTTAAATTTATAATGGCGCTTTTACTGTTAAGCTGATTTTTTGAAGACTTAAATTGCATGGGGACTTAACATTCGTGGATGAAAGCTTTTTTTACTACTTACCACATTTCAAGAATTGTTTTTGCAACTATTTCCTCTTTACAAATCATTTCAATAACATTAACCTCATTTAATTATACTTCAAACTTAAGAAACTTTTTTTAATTGTCTCTATTTAAATAACATATATTTCAGTACTCGAGAACTTTTTGGACTAAATAAACGAATCAAGAAGAAACAAAACAAAAAACTAATAAAAACAAAACTTTCATTTAATGCAAATAGCTTTATTTATCTAATGTAATGCATTTACTAAAATCTAGATTATTTTTTCGAAGTGGATATAGTATTTATAAGAGAAGAAATTCATGAATTTTTATCACACATTTTTGAAAAAATTTACTGAAAAGAAATTCATGTTTCACATAAACCAAAGTGAAAAGTATTCAGGTGATATCAAAACACAAGAAATTGTGTTAAACAACACGTCATTAAGTACTCCAAATTGTGTTAAAACATCATGCTAACTTTTGCCAAATGTGACACTTTTAGATATTGTAACAAGCGGGCGAACGCCGCTGAAGACGCGAGAGGGAGAGCGATTGGCGACAGCGTCAAAGAGCTTGGCGTCATACTGGTTGGTTTGGCGAAAGGAATAGTCTGGCAGCCGCTAGTTCTCTCGCGGTGATTTCCGAAGCTTCGCGTCTCCTTCGCCCGGCCATATAAGGGACGGGCTGCCGCAAACGGCAGTTCCTCTCTCGAAAGAGAAGCGTTTCGCTGGACTAGCGGAATCTCGCTTGTTATTAGTGAGCTGCGTTTACGTTTGCTGTTAACATTGTATCATTGAGCTCGCTGTGACTTACTGTTTGCTGTACTATACGATAGCTGTTTTGTAGTCTGTGTTTATTGTGCGTAAGGCTTGCATTTACGGTGTAAGTGACTGTTGACTGCTGGATTGTGTTTATCTGAGGTTTTACTTTCTCAAGTCATCCTGTAAATAGCTGTAAATAAATTTGCTTGTGCTGTCCTCGAGTATAGTCCATTCAATCCGAACCCGCTACGCTAAAAACGTAACAATATCGTTTAAAATGTTGCAACCTCTTCCAGAACTGAATGTTACCAGTAACACAACCGCCTTGTAAACGAAACCATTGATTGAAAATTTTATGACATTACGTACAGATCTGTTATAGAACCATAAATATATATTATTTTTATTTTTATTAATCAGTACGGATGTTTGAAGAATGTGAAGCTCTTGCCGAAATATTTGAAGCAAGTTGAAATTATGCTCGAGTTTTTTTTATTGATTTTTTAATGTGTTGAAATTTGCTTTCTTTTCATATTCGTTTTGAGTTTATTTTTTGGCTCCACCTTTTTTTCGGCAGGATTGTGCTGGCGCTGGGAAAATCGGAAAAAAAAATAGGTAATTTAAAAATTGTTTATAAAGGTGGGAAAATGAACGGGATTTTTAAAATTTCCTCAGAAAAGTATATAAAATTTTAAATTTCTTTATTTTTCTCCCCTTCATCTAAAAAAAATTCTGATATTGTGTAGGATCGCTTTAGCTTTATAAACTAAACAGCATTCGTGATTGTTAAATCGCAGAAACTGATTCCTTTTCTATTCAATGCCTTTTTTTTCAATTCCTGCTATTAATTCACACTCTTCCTATATATATCTTGTTTAAATTTTCAATCGGTTATAAAATACTGTTTATTCATCCACTTGAAAGTTCAAATACGTTTTTTTAAAACCTACAGTGGATGACAGTTGATGTTATAGTTTTTTTTTTCAAACATTCATTCATTAATAAAATTAATTTTTACTACTTTAACCCTTTGCACTCCAATGGTGCCTCTGACTCGCCATTCAAGGTTGTGCCTCATTATGACGTTTTATTTATTTATTTTTTTCAAATTTAATTGTTAAAAACGATTACATAATGGTTAAGAGATGTATGTAGATTAATTTTTCAAATACAATTTAAAAGAATTAGGTATATTTATTTTTGATACAAATAAACAAATATTTGTATTAGGTGAATAATTTTGCATCTAATTATTTTTCGGAGTGCGAAGGGATTAAATAGAATTTTAGCAGTTTGTATTGAAAACTGAAATCAACAGGCTCAATAGATAAAAAGCAAGGATTTCAGTATTTTTCACGTGAAAATGAAGAATGTGAGTTCAAAAATATAAAATTTCTTTATAAATTGTTTATATTAATTTTTATTTTTTAATAAAATGTAACTTTAGCACCCACTATTAACTAAACAGGATTAACTGTAACCGGAACTGCTGCGCCACCTAGACTGGTGAGCGAAAACGCCAACGAAGCCCAAGCAATGGACATGAACACATATCTAACTTTTCTTTGTGTTTGTGTTAATTTTTGAAATTATCTTGTGTTGTGTGTAACATAACTTTTTCTAGTAAATAATTATTACACAAAAACCTATTTTATTAGAACCCCCGAACACATAACTAAATATAATTGCTTTTTTTGTTGACCTAAGTAGGAATTGAACAACATTTTTTATATACATTATTTCTTTTTAGATTAGTCCAGTTTCCAAGACTGGGGTGGGGCGATATTGGGATAGTGACTACAGGTATTTAAATACTAGTGAAGCTACTGAACCTGATCCATGGATATATTTTAAAGTCTTTGAAAAGAATATTAATAAAAAATATTTGAATTCGTGTCCAACAATGTTGCTATTTTAAAAGCGGCGTCTTTTTGAAATCTATGTTTGTTTAAAAACAACATAACATAATGTGACAAGCGAATGGTTGATTTGCTTACATGTTCAGAATAAATTAAGATGAAATGGGAAATTTTCCTGAAGAAGCAAAAAATGCGAGCACAAAAAGAAATAATTATAAAAACTTTATTCATTATTGAAGAAATTCGTATAAGTGATTTCAATTCTTATGTTTTGGAGTTCGAAGTATTTTTTTTTTTTTGATTTTTGAGAAGCTGTAATAATATTTCTTGTATTGTTACTTGGCAATACAGCATTTGAATGTGGATTTAATGTGAACTAAGATAAACGTTGAAATTTTCGAAGGGGAGTTTTTAATTTGTGAAAGAACTGTGTATGATAACATAAATTTTTATGGGTGGATTAAATAAGCCAATTTAAAAAGACATTTGCTATAGCGCATATGAAGTACCTTGACATTTTAGACATGCAGAAAAATATCTTGAAAAAGAATCCAACAAACATAAAGCAGTTTTGCAAATGAAATTGTTGCATAAGAAAGAGAGAGAGAGATAAAAAAAGACTGATATCTGAAAAATCTGCAGAAGTTGATGCTCAAATAAATAAATTTTCGCTCATGAGCGCATACAATGATTTGTAAAATTTTTTGTTAAATAATCATTAAATGGTTTGCATCATGATAGTATAGAAGATTAGCGAATAGCGCTAGGCCCAAACTCCCAATCTCATGGTTAGTAGCCGAGTATCATACCGATCAAGCAAAAAGGACCCCTCAGCTCGAAGGTTATTAATTGGCTTATATAGCAATCACCACAATAGCAAGATAGTTTGTTTGTTAATTGTGGAAGACTTTAAATTGGAGAACTGAAACGCTCAATATATCTCCCTCCTTCCTTAACATTTATTTCATTTTGCTTTTCCACCGATAAAAACTAGAGAAATATTGTTATTCTATTATGATTTGCGTATGAGTGCTGTTTACTTGTTTCCTGTTATACTACATATACATATGTAGCGATTGTAGGTCGCGGTTAGGACCCGCGACGCTATAGCCAGTAGCCGAGTAACATAACCATAATACCAAAAAATCGACTTCGGTATCGTAGATATTATCTGGTTTATGAGGCTAGCGCCACATATATACAAAAAAGAAAAACTGATCCCCCTTCCAAATTTGAGTGGCAACTCTTGAATGTTAAAATACGAGTTTATTCTAACATTTAAGAACTATAGTACCTATATCATCAATGAAAATTCGATTGCAGCATTCTTTTACAAGCCTGGAACAAATAAAATAAAAATGTTGCAGGGGATTGGCATTAAAGTTTTAAAAGTTTTGGGCATTTTTAAAAATAAATAAAAAACAATTAAATGATAAAACAGTTTATAAAAAAACTTTACTATAAATTTTCTGTCTGATATTTCACTTTTTATCATTTATCAATCTGACTTCTGGTTAAATCTTTTTTCAGAACCTGCCTTCTCGGTGAAGGGAGCAGGGTGCAAAAGAACCAAAGCCCTACTTTTTTGTGAAGTATTATATCTACCTATCTATATATATATTCATTTCTTAATTTTCAATTTAGGTTAGCCATAGTAACTTCATTCTAAAATATTCTCCTATTTCCTGATTCATTCCACTTGTTCTAGTTAATTAATTCAACTGAGGCCGTGTAAAATTGCTGAATCGGCTAAAAGCCACTGATTCTCATGCTCCATATGAGAGAGATGAAAATTGTCCAGGCATTCCACATTCCTTTAAAAAGATCCATGTGTCTCCCTCGCCTGTTAGGCATGTATTGTGGAATTGAAATCTGATTCCATAAGGACTGTGAAATTTTTTTTCCCTATCAAAATCTTGCTATTCAAGACCAGGGATAATGATTTCCCGTCTCTCTCTCTCTCTCTCTCTTTGCACTCATCTCTTTCTTCATTCCGTGTTGTGTCATTCTGTGTCGCGCACGTCGCTTTTGCTTGTACATAATGCCAGCTTCCAGTGGTGGAATAAAAAGAACTTAAAAATTCACCCTGTCTTCTCCATGATTTCGACCACGACTCTGCTATCTGCTCTCAACAAATCATTTAAAGGTTTTTCATTATATATATATATATATATATA
>JAOUZG010053459.1:3896485-3908335 GCA_026289955.1 Argiope argentata | reverse complement strand
TTCTGATAGTTTGCTCGGCTTATTCTGATAGTTTGCTCGGCTTATTCGTCAAATAAATTACTTTGGGTGCATATGAATTATAATTTTCTTGTATTGCTTTGCGGGAAAAATGCAAATCAAAAGATATCAATTGAAATTTATTTTCAGAAGTATGACTGCTTTCATTCCCGTACCGATTCCTCTCCCCAAACTTTTTTTAATGCAATGCAATTTAATTAAAAAATTTTAAAAATTAAGCAAAACGACGGGGGGAATAGGAATTTCGAATGGGCTTTGTTGTTTATCAGTGACGTTCTAATTATGTTCTTTAGAGAGCGGCAAATTTCCTTTTCCTGTTAACGAAGTAAAATATATCAATATTCCGTCTTCTCGATACATGCGTGTTTCTTCAACACAATCCAGACACGGCCTGGGTTTGCAATCCTTGGCTCTGCATTTAACAACCTTGCCGTTCTTGCACGAAGTTTATCATTTTTTATGATCCTTCTCTTTTATAAGTGCACAAAGATAAATTGTAATAACCTTGCCTATGACAGAACTTCTTGATATGTATGATCACTCTAAAATCTTTATTTTTTCATGGTAAAATTATCCTCTTTATGTTCAATCTTTGAACATAAATACAAAATTATTAATTTTCGATAATCTTTTGATTCAGGAGTGAAAATTGGTAATACTGTTTAGTTTAAAATATCATTAAATGTTATTTTAAATTGTTTAGTTTTAAGTGGCACCCCATTAAATAAAATTCAGCTTTTAACTTCAAATGGCTGCTTGTCAATATTATGGTTTACCAGATTTTCGATACAAACTTTTCATGCATATTTCGGATATGACAAAGCGATTGTAGCATCATTAATCGAAATATAACTACAGCTTTCTCAATGGTCTTTGGAGCTTATTTCTTAATTTAAATGGCTTTGTAAACTCTTGGCAATGAAGTTGAAAAAGTTGTTTGAAACGAATAAGCATCTAATTGATACTTAAAGCTTTGGATGCTAAAATGAATTTTAATATAGAAGCAGTTTTTCAAAATCTTCAAAAATTCGAACTTTTATTTCATTGAGTCACTTTAGTATTGCAAACGATCATAAAAAAACTTTGTCTCGCATTGATTGTATGAAAAAATATCCCATTTCCCATTTATTTCACTTCATAAAATCACGCTCACAAAATTGTATTTTCTAGGTTTTATTGGCTGTAGTTAATAACTTATTTTTTTAAAATCGGAGTTTTTGTAGATGCGATAGCAACGCGTTATTAAAACCTGCTCGTGAAGATAAAATTTTTATTTTTCGCCGAAGGATTTTTGTTGACGCCACAAACCTCATTCCCAAATCAATATCATGTTCTGACATGATAAACTTTCTAATGATATGAGTGTTTTAACATGTAACTTAAGTTCCTATTTTTAATTAAAAAATATTTTAACAATATTTTTCAATTTACTTGACGAAAAATAAAAAAATTAACACGCACGAGCACGTTTCGCGTTCATAAAAAATTGGCCTTGATCTCAACATGTTACTATCATTGATAATATCTTCAACTATTAAATCTGCTGCTGTTTCAGTAGGAGGCTTGTTCATGGCAAAGTGCTATAAGTAACAATAACAGCAACAACATAACATAACAATATTCTAAATGAAGTAAAGAATTATATTCTGTAGCTAAATGAAGTAAAGAATTATATTCTGTAGCTTAAGTCAACAATTGCTCTGCTGAATTATGAATCTCTCATTTTCTGCATCTTTTCAATTTTCTCAAATATATTTTACAATATATTTTCGAGAAACTAATATTTCAAATAAAAATTTCACTCCAGTCAACTAAGTCATTAAAGCTGACTGATTTATTAAAGTTTGAATGTTATTTTTCTAAAAAACAAACGATTTTAGACCTTTCCCATCCACTTTGATTTAAAATATCTATTAGTAATTCAGTTTTAATTAGGGATTCATATTGTAATAACATAGGATATCCACTTTAGTCAGGATCCACCATCTAATTTGGGACACACATCTAACTAAACGGTCTAAATGAAGTAAATAATTATATTTTCCTTGTAAATTGATTCAATAAATGCTCTGATGAATAAGAATTTTTAAATTTACGTCTATTCTGCCTTTGGAATCGCATTTAACAAAATCTCGAGACACTAAGACCTAAAGAGTTTCACTCCAATCAACTAAATCAATCGCTAAAGTTGGCAAATTTATGAAAATTTGAAAAGCATGATTCTATGAAAACGGGTGATTTTAGATTACTTTATTGACCGTCTTCTGTACAGCCGACCACCTCGCCACCACTGAACGTAGCAGTATCGACAGGATTTGTTGTGGCCGACTGTGGGTTGTAGCAATGTCCATCCCTACATTGAACGAATCTGTCAAACTGATATTCTCTTCGAGGTAATCGACCCCAAAGTGGTCATAAACTGACCACCTCCTCCTCTACAAACTTTCAAACAGTTGGCAAACAATCGAAAATTTTAGAGATTACGTCCTTCAGAGTCCTAAGATTACTTGGTGCCATCGGTACTGAACTGAAGTCATTGTTTTCAACTTGCAGATGTTTTCCATGTCCGGAGATTTCTGTACATTCCTTTAAATAGTGGTAAACAGTACCGATTCCTCCACAAATGCATTTTCCTGCGTTCTTCCAAATCTTTGGAAATATGCAGGGAATCTCCCATGTCCTGATATAATTTGGATTACCAGTGGATGGCATCTTATTTTTATTTCTGGATTAGGAATAAAATCGTAAGTTACTCTTCCCTTTTTTGACATATACCATCTGTCAATTTATCGACCGTTTCAAAGAAGCTAAGCATATGTTTTTCAAAAAGTGATTAGCTTATATTAAAGTGTTAATTGCTCTCAAATTGTAAAATTCGATAACTTGTAAGATTTGATTGCAAAAGATAGATGCGTTTATTTAAAAGTTGAAGCATCAAGAATATTTAGCAGAATTTGATTTCTTAGGACCGAAGGACTGCCTAAAATTTAAGCTTTAAAAATATACATTAAAAAAAATTATAAACTGAAAAAAAGTATTAGCATCATTCAAATCCTTTTGGAAATGAAACATACTTAATCTTACAATGAATCCGGTTAATTTTTGAATAATTAATGCCTTGAGGATATTTATGAAAATTATTCTGCAATGCACATATGACTCCAGTGCCGAACGACTCTGCTTTCAATTCTCATTTTTTTAATTATTTGCTTGGTTTCAGTACAAAAATATCTTAATTGAAGTTTAATAATTTCCACTTTAATTTGAAATTGAATTTTACGTAACCCGTAACGATCTGTAATACGATGAACAGAATGTCTTAAAACTTATATAATAGTATAAGTGAATTATATGATTATCAAAATTTAAAGCTTAAAAATATTTTTCTGGAAAACTTATGAGAAGTTACATAAAATATTGTACATTTTAAAGAACATTAATACTGGAGAACTGGCTGGTTGCCGAAGGCGCCTAGTACTTATGTTAAAGCTCAGTGTGTGTATGTTGGTGCTCTATTGGCGGGGAAAAAACCTTAAGAATAAATCAATTATTGAAAATTAAACATATAAAAATATGGTTTTTAGCTCAAGTCTTTTTGAAATGAAATAAATATTGTTATAAATCTTATGTAAATATTTATGAATTTTTGTGTAAATATTGTAAGTAGTTTGACTGTATAAAATGAATTGTAATGGAATAGCGCGTCAACGAGAAAAGACCGTTCTAAGGGGATTTACAACAGAAGATTGCTATATTTGATTAAATTGGCGATGTAGGTGTGTTGGCGACTTAATGAGGTAGCTAACGGTATTTACTACACGCTAAAATGTGTAGTAGAAGCTAAGAAATATTTGTTCTTAGAGAATGCTGGAAAAAGTGAGCGCTTTCCGTGGCCGCCTAGCCCACTTAGTGGGACACTATTTCAGGCTCACCTTAAAGGTGGGAAGTGAGATCAGTTTGGATAATGAGCTATGTTGATTGGCTTAGCTTGAGAGAGCTTCTTTTCTCTCGTTTACGTGTGCAATTAGCGGATTAAATAGTTAATTAAATGTGAATTCGTAACTTGTGTTGCGAATATTAACCCTTTGTACCCCGACACATAATTAGATGCAAAATTAGTCACCTAATACAAAGATTTGTATATTGATATGAAAAATAAAAATACATAATCCTTTATAGTCAAATTTCTTTGAAAAATTAATCTACATCTCTTAACCATTATGTTTTTAACAATTAAATTTGAAAAATAAACAAATAAAAAGTCAATGATGCGCAATCTTGAATGGTCAGAGGCACCATCGGAGTGCAAAGGGTTAAAGTATTAATTTTTTTTATTATTGAATGATATATATAATATGCTGTGGTATACATATACGTTTCATTTTTTTGCATTTAATTTTAAAAAGCGATTCAAACTCATTATAACCCCTAAAAAGGAAATTCAACCTTCTACTGAAGATGAAAGAAACGTTCGGTTAGTGAATAACAGAGACATCGCACTTGGGGAAGGAGAGTCTTTTGATGAGCGAAATAACTGTCTCTCTTTAAATCGCACTGTGACTAAATTGCGGAGACTGATTGAATCTGCCGAGGAGCGAAATGATCCCCTATATTTTGTCTAAGGGCATAACATATTTTTACCTTTGTAACAGTATAAATACTTCTGAATATATGCAATAAAATTGTTTGAAGATATTTTTGATAATTTCTAAATATAATTATGTTTGATTGATGTTGCGTAACATGCCCATCTCATATTAGGTGGAGGCTAGACTTAAGTTCAATCCTTTGCAGTCCGAAAAATAATTAGATGCAAAATTATTCACCTAATACAAAATTTGTTTATTGCTATGAAAAATGAATACACATAATTCTTTTAAGTCGAATTTCTTTGAAAAATTAATCTGCATCTCCTAACCATCATGTAGGCGTTTTTAACAATTAAATTTGAAAAATAAAACGTCAAAATGATGCACAATCTTGAATGGTGAGTTAGAGGCACTATTGGAGTGCAAAGGGCTAATACACGTTTTTCTAGACAATAAAGTCTGCATCTTCGCATCGTTCTATGAGAATTACTCTTATCAATATGAAATATATTTTATGAAAAGTTTTTTTATGAAGAAAAAAATATGGTAAAGGTTACTTATAGTGTGCCCCTTGCCGCGCCAAGGATGCCAAGTCGCCAATAAAGATGGCGGACACTGTAAACAAACACTTTTAAGGGTTAGTGACGGTTACGACTTTTCGCAATATAATGATGATTTTTTTAATCGATAAGCATTGTCTTTTTATTATTATTTTTTCAGGCCCGGTGCCTTCAACAGATGCCTCCGGCATCTGTTGAAGGCACCGGGCAGAATTTTTTAACTTAAAAAAACATCCTACGGCTTCGCTATGCCCGGGAGCGGGAAACTAGTAGCTTCGCTAGCACATTGAACATAAGGAATGTTCGGATAACATGAACAGTAAATAATAAATAATTGAGGAAGACAAAGATGCAAAAAGAATGGATTTAATAGGAAATTTTAAAGACATAATGTACAAACTTGAAGTATTTAATTGGTTATAAAAAATATTCCAATCACCCTTCATCCATTTATCTGGTTCGAAATGACCACTGACCTGTCATCCACTCTTGAATAAGCGCCGAAAAAATAACTAGCGAAGAAAACAAACGACAGAGCTTTAAAAGAATGACGAGAAATGCGAATAGTTCTATTGTAGACGGTTTTTAAAGAAAGAAACCAGACGACTTCGTAAAGAAGTAAAGCAGACGATTTTGTGAAATCGCATACTGAGAATTAAAATGAGTAAAGGAATAAATATTTTATAATCGCATTAAAAATATAATTGAAACTTATTAACTATACAAAAAATCTGAATTATAATACAGATCAAAAATAAAATATTTAATTGATATTATTTTATTATTTTGAATTAAAAGTTTTCAGAAAAGAGTTGAAGCTCATATACAACTCAACCATTGTAGAAAGAAGTAAACAAAACATCATTAGGGTTACTACAAAGAGCTTTGTATTGGGTTGCCATATTGGCGACAAACTCGGGGGCACACTAATGACCATTTTAACCAAAAATATATATATGCTCATATATATAATATAAAATTTGATATTTACAGTAAAATCAGCTTTATTTCAGGCAAACACGATTTTCTTTTCATGTCAGTGTCCAGTGGCTAATTTGTAAATTTTTACTAATTGAAATACATGTTATAAAATGTTCTAAATGAAGTTAATAATTATATTTTACGTATCATGAGTCTGTAAAAGCTTTAATTTCGAAATGTTAAGCTTTTATCTAGATCCTCTGCTTTGTGAATCATATGTAACAAAATATTCTAGAGACACTCATATTTGAAATAAGACCTGCAATCCAATTCATTAAAACAGATGCTAAAACTGACTTGTTAATGAAAATTTGAGAATGAATATTGAATAAAAATGGGTGAATATTGACCACTTCATCAACCATTCCATAGCTGATACACCAATCGGTCCTCATTGTTTCTCCAAACTGATTGACCTGAAAATATTGACTGTTCTAAACGGTTCTATTTACGACTTTATAAATAGATCCGATTTGATAGCAAAAGTTAGAAACGTTCATCTGCTTCGTTGAATGAGATTCCTTAGTGTCAAAGGACTATATAAAATTTAAGTTTCATAGTTTTTGTGATATATTTATAGAATGAAAGATCGTTATTGAATATAGACTATTATTCACGTCATCTAAATTCTTTTGAAAGTAAAGCTAAAAACTCATTTTCATGATGAATTTGCGAGATTTTTGTTGCATAATTTTTGAAAAATTCCATGAATTACGAAAATTATGTTTTAGTACATTTAAAACTGCTTTCAACTCGCATATTTAAAAAAATTTAAAATATTAATAGCAGTTTAATCATTTGCGCTTTAAAGTGAAATTTTATGCGAGCCGACAGTAAAGAAGAGATACAAAGTACAATGAATAGACCGGCTTAAGCTCTCCTGAACAGTGTGAATGAATTATAAGAGTATCAAAATTGAAGCATTAAAATATTTTGAAGCTATTAAGAGACAAGTGAAATAAAATATTTAATTGAAAATTTTAGCTTGCATTAATATTCACCTAAGACGTCTGGTACAAGCATACATTCTGATTAGCAAAATATAAAGCTTAAAAATAGTTTACTAAAAATATCGAGAAACCAAATTACAAAAAATATTGAGCAGAAAACATTAGCGAGCATTAATTTTGGCTATCCACCTAACCATCAAAGACGGTGAATATCATATAAATTAGTTTGAGGATTAATAATAAATGCTGAAAAAAAGTTTTATTAAAGTTCTATTTAATCACCTAAGAGAACATAATTTTTTGGTACTTACGTATTAAACCGTCGATCTTTATCGTCAAATTTGAAGGCGTCACCAATAAGTTGCTAAACAGCCAATAATGTTAAAAAAAACGGTCCTTATTTTTAAAAAAATTGTTCAAACCTTAACTGTCATCCGCCCGCCGTTTTGTTGGTTTCGTTGGCATCGACGGTTTATCGCCAAATTTTAATCCGTCGCCAATGAGTTACTAAACCGTTGGCGTCGACGATCTAATACGTAAGTACCAAAATTTTTTTTCTGACGTAAAATTGTTTTGAGAGGAAATTGGCTTGCTGATTAGTTAATTCATAATTCTGATTACATTTCATTGTTTTAAAATATAGGTTCGAAATGAATTTATCATATTTAGGATAAAAGCGTCACATTTTCTTTTAAACTGCTCAAGTGAATTTGTGTTAAAATTCTCAACTCAGGAATTATTTTCGGTTGAATTCTAATTTAGTATACTTTTTGAATTTGGAGCCAGTATTGCAAACCGGAAAAGTAGGAGGAATAACTTTCATACTAACCCTAATGCTAATTTGTTTTCAGATTTTTTCGCTTGAGCTGTTCATACTACACGAATTTTGTAAAATTAAAAATCGACAAATAAACATCTATTAAAGAATTTAAAGTGCATTTTATAATTGAAATTATTATTACAACTAATGAAACATTCAGTTAATTTTTGAACGGAATTTTGAACAAATATCTGTTTGCAGTTTTTACAGATTAATATTATTGCAATTAAAATCGTTTGAATACAAATTTTGGCAGAACAAGAAAATAAAACTAAAAAAAAGATTAAAATGAAATTTGATATGCATATTTCAATGTATCATGTCAGAACATCATTTCTTGAACGGCCAAGCACCACGTGCTCGCGCAAGTTAAATTATGTTTTTATTCATTTTCATTGTTTCATCGATTGAGTCATTTTAGTTCTGCAAACGATCCAAAAAACTGTTTCGCATTAATTGTTTAAAAAAAATGACACTTTTACTATTTCATTTCATACAATCACGTTCACAAAATGACATTTTTCTGGCTTTTATTTGTTGTAGTGATGAACTTTTTTTTAAAAAAAAAATCAGAGCTTTTGTAAACATGATGGCAAAGTGTTATTAAACTCATTTTTTAAGTGCTCGTGCAGATAAAATTTTCATTTTTCGCCTACGGATTTTTCTCTACCTCATTTCCAAAATAACATGTTCTGACATAAAAACATTTTTGTTGTTGGCATTTTTGGCGAAATAAAGGGCAAATTCAACTAGTATTTTACATCATTTTTATTTGAGAGCACCCTCTGATTTTTTGTCTAAAAGTCCTAGCGGGAAAAGTTAATTGGGCCTTTATTATCTATAGAATTTGATATTTTGAACCACTTGCAAAAAGTAAAAAAAAGCCTGAGATATGCCATCAGATTGGAGTTTCCATTTATAAATGCGACCAAATGCATTTCTTGCACTTGTTAGGAAGTCGGATAGTTTTATTAAAATTCTAAAGGCAATTTATAAAGAGATGAAAATGCTCTTTCTTTTTCTAATGTTTTATTTGTTACTCATTTCAGTTTGTTGGAATGTCTATCTTCATCCTTGGTTTGAAGATGAAGGATCTTATGTCTACTCTATTGCTGATAGACGTGCCGCTGATAGCGCAGGCAGTAAAAGCTGTCATCGCAACTGGATTCTTTATATCGGTCACAGGCATCACGGGTATGGGAGGGGCTTACTACAAAACCTTGTGGCTGATACTTCTGGTAAGTATTCTGCGCTTTATATACGCTTTTACTGGTATAAGTTTGTAGCTAGTGAAGGTCGCGGTACGAACCTGCGACGTTTGGGCCAGTAGCCGAGCGATATACCGATCGAGCAAAAGGGACCCTTCAGCTCGAAGGATATTATCTAGCTGATAAGGCAGACGCTACAGTACTCCCCCACCAGTGAGTCGGATGGCAGACGAACGATTTGGTGCGTCGAATTAGCAACGGCTTAAGAGGCGGCTTTGATGCGTTGAGTTAGCGACTTCTTTGTTGGCTGGTAGATGGCGCCACGACTTTGCGGAAGGCTGCGTTGTCAAGGTCACCAATGTAGCAAGTGAAGGTCGCGGTACGAACCTGCGACGTTTGAGCTAGTAGCCGAGCGATATACCGTTCGAGCAAAAGGGACCCTTCAGCTCGAAGGATATTATTTAGCTTATAAGGCTGACGCTACAAGTTTGTAGAAATATTCATACATTTTCATTTTATTCATATGTTTTTAACTATCACATTCAATTTCATTAAACATATATTACTATTCAACACTAAAAATCTATTTTGTTCAACTCGATCGTCTTCCAGGGATATTCTTTTGGAGAAAAATCAGTGCAAGATGCGATTGATTCAATATGTACATTTTTCACGAATATGCCGTTATAAATTTAAATTGTGCGCCATACAATTGAAAAGAAAATTTTGCAATGGGGACATTTAATGACATCATAATTTTTGGTGTTGTCATTCTTTAAGCGACTGTTAATCTTGTGTATAAATCAAATAAAAAAAGATTAAAATGAAATCTATGAATATTTCAATGCATCATATTAGAAAATAATTTCTCGAACGGCCAAGCACCACCTACTCGTGCAAATTAAATAATATTTTTATTCATTTTAATTGTTTCATTGAATGAGTCGCTTTAGTGCTGCAAACGATCCAAAAAACTTTGTCTCGCATTGATTGTTTAAAAATAGCATCCCATTTCCCATTTATGTATTTTCATATGATCACGGGCTCAAAATGACATTTTTCTAGGTTTCATTTTCGGTTGTCATTAACTTATTTTTTTTAAATCATAGCTTTTGTAAATGGAATGGCATCACGTTATCAAAAGCTGATTTTTTTTGAGACACTCGTGCAGATAATAAAATTCAATTTTTCGCCTACAGAATTTTATTTTTCATCTATTGATTTTTGTTGAGCCACAAACCTCATTCCCAAATCAATATTATGTTGTGAAATGATAAAAAAAAAAAAAGAAATCTACGATAACAAATTTTAAGTTTTGTGAGAATTATTTTTAAACCATTATTTTTCTTTAGCAAAAGCAGGTAAAAAACATATGCGTTTAAAAGATGTAAATGATGATGAGATGTAGATGAAGATGTATGCTTTATTCATTGCTTACAAGATTTCAAGCTTCAATTATTCATTATCTTCAGTTTTTCAAAAAAAAAAAAACCTAACGAAAACATGTTCTCACATCATAAAAATGAAATTTACTATCGCAAATTTTAAGTTATATGAGAATATTATTATTGCTTAAGTTATTTAAACCGGTTTGAAACAATCATGACACTTCTCTATCTCCCCTCCCCACCACTCTCTCTGTGTAATAATTTGGAAATCTTGTAACGTTAGTTGACAATAAATCGCTCAAGGTGGAAACTTTCTGCATTATTTTCTAATAACCCTAAAAGTGAAAAATTGCCAATTAGTTGTCTACGCATTTTGCGGCTTCCGAAAACTAAAACAAGTTTTCGCATGATAAAAATCCGAGGTAGCATTTTTATTGCTATTCTCTATTTAAAAAAAATGCAATCTAATTACATCTTTTTAAAAAATACTTCATTTTAAGCTTCAAATTTAGTGCATGGTTGATAATTTACTACAAGGTATCTGAAACGATAAAGGCTTATAATAGTGTCTATTTATAAAAGAGGCATATCTGAGTTATTGAAATCAGATATTCTTTTTATAATTTAATCTCCAATACCAGGTGCGTTTCTCAGAAGTAAGAAAATGAAATTCAAAATTTCCTTATTTGCTCTTGAAATTTTACCAACTTGTTTCTGGACCTTCTATACAATGATTTATGCTTTACAATTGCGGGGGGAGTAGAAAAACGTAATGTTGCATTCTGTAATACATGCGTTAAATTACTGCGCAGCTTCAAATTCAACATTTTTATATATCATTTTTGGGTTAGTTTACGTATTTAATAAAGAAACTATTATGAAGTAGTTGAAACTTAATTTCAAATTTTCCTTAACCCTTTGGACTCGGAAAAATAATCCGATGCATAATTCTATGTACAAGGGCTTGTTTATTGCTCCAAATTCGTGTGTGTGTATGCGTTTAAAATTGAATTTCTCCGTCTTTTTACCATTCTGTAGATATTTTCAATAATCAAAATTGAAAAATAAATTAATAAAACTTCAAATTGGTGCACTGTCTTGAATTGTGATCAAGAGGTACCGGAGTTCACAGGGTTAATTTTTCGGGCACCCTTATTTTCAAAGAATTAAAGCAAATGTATGATAAATATTTTGAAGCGAAAACGTAAATTTTTTTTGTCAAAATTAATACGCATGCAGGGTAATATAACAGCAGGTAATATAACACATGCAGGATATAATCTTTTAACTTTAACTTCAGCTGGTAATCTTTTAACTTCAGCTGGTAATCTTTTAA
>JAOUZG010053459.1:3884656-3896475 GCA_026289955.1 Argiope argentata | reverse complement strand
TTTAACTTCAGCTGGTAATCTTTTAACTTCAGCTGGTAATCTTTTAACTTCAGCTGGTAATCTTTAACTTTAACTTCAGCAGGTAATATAACACATGCAGGGTTTTGAATAAATACGAAAATACAGTACCATAATTTTAAAATTAATTTTATCCTTTGTTTCCAAATTTTGAATTCAAGAAATTCGAAAAATGCTTCAATATCATTTCAGGAGAATATTTTTTTCTGTCAATACTTATCCTTTAAATAGGAGACTAAATAGAATGCTTTGTTAATGTGCAGAGATTTGAAATGGAATTAAATTTCTGTATTTACCGAAATATACATACTAAGAGATTAAATGCTTTAATCTAGCAGATTTTTTTTAAGATCGTCTGCAAACTTTTGAGAATATAATTAAAATATCATTTATAACATTTAATTTATTCAATAAACGTTTAATATATTTAAATTATATGGTCTTCAAAGAAGTTAAGGAAATTTTTATATCAAATAATTTTTTCTTTAGCATCTTGTTGCTTTGGGAATCATTGTGTTAATGGAGTTTGGTCTTGGAGTTACACTGCTTATCGTTAGGAAAACGGTAAGTGAATTTTGAAATTACATTTTTGCTATGAATTAAACTTTAACAAAGATTTTTTATTGATATTGAAATTAGTTTATCGGGTTGGTTGTCGTGTAACTGTAATTCACACTTGCTAATTAAATGATCCCTACCTTTTAGTGCAGTTACTAGATAAAGCATAGGAGCAGCTAACTAATTGCAGACGTAAATCATAGTACCGAAAGTATTATCACTTAGTAAAGAGAATTTATTCTTGAATATAATCACTGAGAAATAAGATTGGGGAAATCTTTTCAACACAGAAATTAATCATAAGGAGATAGATCTGTCTCACGCGATCAAACGTCCAAATTATTACTGATAGTTTAACATACATTGAAAGTGCGGATTCTTAATCTCTGCATAATAGGATACTGTATTGTTTTTGTCATTATCCAGCCTCTTCATCGCCGTTTCGTGGAAACTGTCATTGGAAGCCAATAACTTCTCGCAACGCGTTGGAATTGTGAACTTCTTATACATGCGAAATAATGTTCCTGTATTGAACTTCTCAAAAGTTAGCCCGTTCGTCACTGTGTCTTAGTAATCGTCATTATAAATGGGAACTGTAACCGGTTGAACGGTAAACTCGCTAAATTATTGGGTGCATATTTATGCTCCTTAATATAAACTAAATGCATTCATAAGCGAAATCTTCGCTTTATAGTCGTGGAATAATACTGTTACGAAAAATTCTCACCGAGTTCGCTTTTATAGTGGGCGTATGGTGTGAAGACACAATCAGCAGGTCTCAATAGAATATAACACCTTTATTTACACAAAGAAACCAACACAAAGACGACAAATATGTACAACCGAAACGAACACATGATAGCGTACAGCATCACACTACAGGAGACAGTAGCACACAAATAGTAATCCACCACAGCACACAAAAGGACCTGACAGAATCCAGCAGGAGAGAGGATTCTCGGAGTTTCACTCTTCGGTCTTTCCAAACGGTTGAAGTTATCACTGTTTCCTTACTTTAGCTGTCGACTCATTCCATTCGACTGGTTGCTCCACATATTATACGTCAGTGCTTCCACAGTAGACAACAGGACTCGGCACACGGTTCAGCACTCAAACTTTATACAACGCTGGTACTCCGCCGTTTCTTTGCTACCCTCTAAAAGATGAGTTACTACTCCAACTCCGCTTCTGCTCATTTCAATTCACACGCACGCATACTGCATAAATTGAGGTCTGCCAGCCTTTTATAGCTCTCGGGAGACGAACCGAGAACCTTCTAGGCCATTCAGGGTGCATCTCGGTTTCTATTGCACGGATTGTGTAAATTCTCGAAGCTTCCAGCATTATCCATTTCATCACCAAATGGTCATCAAGCCATGTCATTAATGCGGGAAACAACAGAACTGACCTTAAAACAGTCTTTCTTACGATTACTTTGTTCGTGCCTGGAAGCAAAATTACAGGTTTGTAACAATGCGTTCTTGGCGACGTGTTTGGCCATTGGTGATACATTTAAGAAATGTATTCAAAATTAGTCCACGATGACTGATAATTGTCAGTTACTGTTTGCGGATTTAGTAGTAGTTACAAATTGCTTTTAATAAGGGGATTAAATGGTATTTTTGAGAGAAATTGAGCCTCATCTTTAATTTTAATTATCTAGTAACAAGATATAATTTGTTATTTTCGAGAGAGGGTGTTTGGATATATAAGTGAAAACGGGGTCACCATATTATTCCACGGTTGACCATATTCATATGCTGATCATTCCCTTTACTAATACAAATGAGTTTGATTTGAGATTATTCTCCGAATATTACCAACTTAAAATGTATTTTGCCGGCTTCGTGGTACAGGGGTAGCATTTCCCTAGTGATCTGGTTTTCCCGGTTCGGCCCTGGTTGTTCTTCTGTGTGCTATCTGTGAGATGTGTGAATGTGCTCCCTTGTAAAAATGGGCTTGTGCAGGCGAATGTGATGAGTGAGTAGCTAAGTTGTGCTCTTGGTTCTAGTTGGCGCTACTTCAAAACAAGAGACGCTCATTTCGGCTTAAAGCATGCATCAGCGTGCTTATCCACGACAAGCGCCATTAGAAACAACAATTTTGTGATGGTTAAACTTTATATTTGTTTATTTTGTTTAAATCGCAAATACATTAACTATAATTAAAGAGCGCATTTTCTTTTCCAGGTCGAAAATTACCTAGCAAATAAGGAATGCAGTAATGTAAGTATAAAATTTAAATGTCTTTAAAGCTGTTGATTGTAAGAAAGGACAGCTTTTTCATTTTACGTTTTGTTACAGAGCTGTGCGGCTACTTTAGATAGTTTGGTGCTAGATTATGCTTTGCCATCGGCTGGTCTTATGCTGACGATTATTATTGTAGAGGTAAGATTTACGTTAGTAATTAAAACAAGTAATATAAAAAAATCTAAGTCAATTCTTAATTCGGTCAACAAGGTAAAATTACATTTTAGCTACTTTTTATTAAATTGAAATTAATATAAACAATTGATCAAAAAACCATACCTGGCCAAAACAAAATCAAATTTGTATCCGTTGAAAATAAATCAAAACAGACTCGGAGCACAATCAGAACACTCAATTGACGTTGAAAATTCAACTCCAAATGAGGCAACGTAAATGCGTGAATTTGCTACGGAGTAACGCAATACAGATTAGAAATTTTTAATTTTCTTTGTTACGATTTATCTTAATTCAAAAGTGCTCCAGAATGTCCGAAAGATTGATTAGTAAACAATGCTTAATTTTAAATGCATCAAATCTTAAGAAAATAAACAGAATCGTTTGAAATAATCGACCGAAAACACGTTAAGCCTTTACCTCATTAGCGAGGGGAAAAACAAACTGAATTCAATACTTATTTGGCGGTGGGGAAATGAAGAATTTTGGCGAAAAAGTTTTAAATCATTAATAAAAAAATTAATGAACTAATATTTGAAAAAACTGCATTAGCATCAAACGTCATCCATCCAAACGTTATTCATCCAAACTTCAACTTGATTGGATGAATAAGTCTTTTATTAACGATTGAAAATTTGGACAAGATGTATATAATATAGGGAGAGTGCAAACTAATAATAAGAATTGGAAGAATATTAGTTTAAAATTTCTTTTTACATTTTTATTTAATATTTATAGACGAATTTTCTCATTTTTTAGTTAGTTTTGGCAACTTTTTAGAGTAACGAAAAACCGTTCTGGAAATTGTGTATAATTTCCAGAACTGTATATGCTTTATTTTAATTAAATTTAAGTGCTTCTGAATTTGAAAAATTACAAGATTTAATACGGATGAATCATGAAAATATTACATTAAAAGTAAAAGATAATAAAATTGTCTGAAAAACGGTTTTATTTAGAGTGATAAAACAGAGGAAAACTATTTTAAAGCCAAGGGGTATAATCTCTCTCCGGATCTTCTCTCCTATTTCCAAATAATGATAAATTTTGAACAAAGTCGGGAATTCCACGAGTGACTCGATTAATAAACGTTCTTTGCTTCATAGTAAAGAGAAAGGAACAGAGTATGAATTTTGATCATTCCTATCGTTTTTTGACCAAATGGAACAAATATTTGACACACTTTTTGTATATTAGTAACAAGATCACGTACCAAACTTCAAATAATTCGTTTTTTTTTAAGTCATCGTGTTTACATGCATACGAAATTTCAGCCACTTGACGCATTTTGATTCAAAGTTACGTAAGGATGTATTCTTCGAACGCTAAAACTGCGTACTAAATTCCTCTTAAGTCATTGCATTTTTAATCATTAACGCGTTTTTACTATTTAAAGTCTGTTTAAATATCTATTATGTCGGAACATGTTTACGATGAGGTTTTTTGGCGTCAACAAAAATATCCGTTGGCGAAAAATAAAAATTTTATCTGCACGAGCACCTCAAAAAATCAGTTTTTAATAACGCGTTGCCCTTGCATTTACAAAAGCTCTGATTTTTAAAAAAATAAGTAAAGGACTACTAAAAATAAAACCTTGAAAATTGTCATTTTGAGCACGTGATTATACGAAATGAAATAAATAGGAAATGGGATATTATTTTTCAAACAATCAATGCGATACAAAGTTTTTTTGGATCGTTTGCAATACTAAAGTGACTCATTCAAGGAAACAATTAAAATGAATAAAAATATAATTTAACTCGCACGAGCACGTTGTGCTTTAATGAGGGTTCAATGGGATGAGGTTTTGAGGGTCAACAAAAATGCGTAAGCAATGAATGAAATTTTAAATTTCAACTTTCTCAAAAATAGGCCTTAAAAGACTCAAAAATATTGGTAAATAGCTGTAATTTCGAAATAAAGACCATTTTAATCTCCAATTTGCCACTTGTTGATTTTTTCAGCTTTGACTTTATGAAAGCTTTCTTTAAACTTGAATAAAATAAAAAAATAATTTAAATTGTTTGATTAATCCATACGTTTACAAAAATCTGCCATTTTTTGTTGAGACATTTTCTTTAAACATTAATAAAAATCTTTTTAAAAGTAGATAAAATTGTTTTAAGTAAAACTTTTCAATGATTAGCCTTTCAAGAAATGATGTTCTGACACTATACATTGAAATATGCATAGCAGATTTCAATTTTTTATTTTTTTACTTTAACAATTAAAATTAATAATTATGATCTTGTATGCTAAAGATTTGTCCACACTGCTTGAACAATACAATAAAAATAAATGCGTTTTAAACTTGCTGAAGGCCAAGTTACCGCGTTTTAGAAGCATGCGAAGAACGAAACTATAGATGGTCAGTTTTGGGTTCAAAACTTAATAGAACATTGCAGATGCTAAATATGTCTACCACTGTTTTTCTTTTCCATTTAATTCTTTCCGTTTTTTAATTGTCGCTTTACCTATACTCTTATTAGACAGACTGTAAGTAAATTTCGTTCAAAATTTTATCGAAATCTATAGTTTTGGCTTAAAGATTGCATGTCGCATTCCATTCATCCATCTCAAGGCGTTGTTGAATTATGTTCAAAAAAATTCCAAAAATGTGTTTCTCTGACTTGGAGCGATTCGTCAAACATGATTCGATCATCACCAAACAAGGCGATTCGTCAAATATGATTCAATCATCGCCAAACATGGCGATTCGTCAAAATCTCGAAGGTGAATTTTGTTGTCAATTTTCAATAAATATCAGTATGATTCTTGAAAACAGCACATTTCTTAGACATAAAAAAAGAAACGAACACATATTGACGGTTACGCACACAGCATCTGGCTGAGGAGTTCGCTGAAGAAATGCGCGGGAACGAAGCTAGAAGCGTAATCACAGATATTCCTACGCGAGAAAAATAGTCCACTCGCTTTATCCCAACAAATTTTTTGACGATTATGTTTTTTCTTCGTATTCGAAGTCGGATCTAAACTCTTAGGTGCTATATGTTTGGAAATTTTTAAACGCAATTTAGAAAATTTAGCTTATAAATGCTTAGTAAAATCGATAGGATACTTATTTTTAATTTGACTCTAATGGTAATTTCAGCTTAAAATATTTCTCAGCTCCTTATCCTTTTTCAATTTTTGCCTTCCCCCCACGTTTGGATTACTTAATTTGCTTACGAAAGCATTGTCTTTACATTTTATTTTATCCTTTTATTTTAGATTTCTGATTTTTTCTATCTCTAAAGTTCTTAATTCAAATTATCTATTCAGTGTTAGTTTGATTTCCAGCTCTTTTTCAAACCGCATTTCTGTCAAACATTTTAAATGTCGTGATATTTCCTTTGTAATAAATGCCTTTAATAAATTCACTAAACGATGTGACCTTTCAGAAATGAGTACATAAAAATGTATAAATATTTTAATGCGAGTGATGATAAAAAATTTTAAAAAAATGTTAAACATCTGTTATTCAACATCATAATATAGTGAGTAATTTGATTTTTATCATGCCAGAACATGATGTTGTTTTTGGGATGAGGTTTGTGGCGTCAACAAAAATCCGCAGGCGAAAAATAAAAATTTTATTATCTGCATTAGAATCTCAAAAAATCCACTTTTAATAACGCGTTGCCATTGCATTTACAAAACCTCTGATTAAAAAAATAAGTTAATGACTGCCACAAATAAAATCTAGAAAAATGTCATTTTGAGCGCATGATTATGTGAAATGAAATAAATAGGAAATGTGATATTTCTGTAATAAATGCGAGATAAAGGTTTTTTTTTTTTGGATCTTTTGCTTTACTCAAGTGACTCCTTCAATTAGACCATTAAAATGAATTATTGAGGAAATGCGTTCAAGTTTTGATGTTATTTCATAAATTTTTTGGAAAACTTGTAGAGCTTTGCTGCTTATGAAGCTGTTGCGATCCAAATTTGGTAACTCTGCACAAATGGTTTATCTTATAGAAAGTTTTGAACGGTTTTCATGACTTCATGACATAGTTTACATACAGTGGCTACCTATAGTATAGGCATTATCTTTTTATTTAAAAAAATTGTAGATGTTTAAGAGAACATTTTTGTGTTTTGAAAAGACTATTTATCTGTTCGATTTCATTCAAAATTTGATAGATTATAATTTATGTATTAAGAATTCCAGTTCATGCTCATTACACTGTTTAAATAACTAGGTGGTTATAGTTGCAGGGGCATGAAGTGGTGTTGTGTATTGAGAATCAAGTGAAACATCTCACCCATTGATCCCGTTGCATTTTTGATTTATGTTCATATATGTGCAAACGATTAGGCATATTCAAACAGTTAAAAGTTGAGCGTTTTGCTGCATGCTTCAATAAATAAAGACAAGGCATACTATTATAATTGTTTACTTTCTCTTGGAATAAAAACTTAAAATACCGAAATATATTCTATAAAGAGAATTGAATTTTATTATTCTATGATTAAAAATTAAAGAATCTTCTTTCCATCGAATGATTTTCTTAACATTTCGCTAGACGCTGAATTAAGAGTGAAATACAGCAATCTGGATAAAGGAAAAGGCCGCTTTATTCCAAAAGATACCAAGCACAGATAGAAAAAAAACATATCCGAGATGTACACAGAGAACACCATCAAAAACGGTATATAATAATCGAAATCTTACTGTCGATTCATTTTGTCTCGTACTAAGTTCTAAAGATTGTTCTTTTCAAAATACTTTTGGCTTAAGTAGATCATATTTATATTGGACAATAGGTTTGAAATTGCATGGAATTCTTTAGAAGAAATTAGTTTTTTATTCTTACGGGATTATGCCATAATTCTTGCTTTTTCCTAAGCCTACTTTTCGCTAGCTTATGGTTAAGATAGGAAGTTACTGCTTTGCCCTCCGTTGAGAATTTCTAAATCTTCCAAATACAAAATTAATAGGGCAAGACACATTCTTACTGATACACAATTATAATATATTGTTACAAGCGGGCGAGCGCTGCTGAAGCATGCCGAAGTTGGCGACGTTTGACGAGGAGCTTCACGCCAGCCTGATTGGTTTGGCAAAATGAATAGTCTGGTAGCCGCTGGATCGTTGAAGATTCGCATGCTTTTGGGCACGTGCTTGCTCGGCTTATATTAGGGACGGGTTACCGTAGTTTCGGCAGTTTTTCCTCTCGGAAGAGAAGTGTCACGCTGGAATAACGAATTACTTTTCTCGCTCGTTATTAGCGAGCTGTGTTTACGTTTTGCTATAAACGTTGCATAATTGAGCTCGCTGTGGCTTATTGTTTACTGTGCCATATGATAGATGCTTTGCAGTCTGTTTTTATTGTAAGGCTTGCATTTACCCTGTAATTAACTGTTGACTGCTGAATTGTGTTTAGATGAAGTTTTACTTTATCAAGTCATCCTTTAAATACCTGTAAATAGTTGTAAATAAATTTGTTTGTGATGTCCTCAAGTATAGTCCATTCAATCCGAACTCGCTACGTTAAAAACGTAACAATATATACAATATATTTAAAGAAATTATCACGTTATACCGTGTTATATTTTTAATTACGTGATATTCAACTGTTATAAGCTAAAACTCTACCAGTATTATGAGAAATTTCTAACATACTTTATTAAAATGATTAAAAAAAACCTCATTTAAATGTGTATGCATATTTTATACAGCAAAGGAAATTTTACAGCTTTTTGAAGCAATAATTAATGTGAAATTGGCGTGATCCGTTGAACTATGCATTGAATTTACTGAATTTTCATTTAGAGTTGTAAACTTTGTAGCGAAAATAAAGTATTGATAAGGAATAGTAGAGTACTTTCTCGAATTTATCTTCCCCTTAAGTTATCTTTGAAGTAATCTTTCATGAAAGAGAAAACTTGTGATAAAATACAATTTAAATTTAGATAAGATCATTAATATCTCATCTCCTTTATCTTCTATATAAGGAGAAGGGACTCGAAATGCTATCGGCAAAAAATGCGAGCAATCGAGCTAAACAGTATGAATGGCTAGAT
Source organism: Argiope argentata (assembly GCA_026289955.1). Classification (NCBI taxonomy): domain Eukaryota; kingdom Metazoa; phylum Arthropoda; class Arachnida; order Araneae; family Araneidae; genus Argiope; species Argiope argentata. Next base: position 3,887,446 of record JAOUZG010053459.1, on the reverse strand, counting down.
TTTCAAACGTTCCTTAAATCGATGGTTTTTGTGTGTGTGTGTGGTTTTTAATTATTTATCTTAAAGAAATTTATGATGAAACGAACAACGCGTTTCCTATACAATATTTTATTCATTCGCTTTCATGGTTTAAGTTTTTGATGTTGGATAATCTAATGAGATATTTGTTGGCTGATTGGATAATGGGTGCAATTCATAAATGCGTCATGACGTGTTAACCTCTTAACTCTCGGGGAAATGACGGGCTGGGGTTTCGACCTGCATTTCTCGCGCCCGTGATATTTCCGAGCTGCGGTGTTCAATAGTAACGCGACAAAACGATTTAAACCAGTTCATTTCTTTTGCCCGGAAGTCATTTTATTTCTGATTTTATACACCAGATGGCAGTAATTATCTATTTTAAATGTAACTGTAGATAGTTCATTTTCAACCAGGTGGTAGCACTAATCGAATATGTGTTCTTGTGATATGCATTTTGCAATCTTAACCCATAGCCCACCCAGTTACTTCGTTACACGTGACCCAGTTGAATACGCGTGTTTTGTGTTAAAATATATATTTTTAACTAGCCGCCTTTGGCGACCAGTCAGTTCGCCAGTATTAATGCTCGCTAAAATTTTCATATAATATTTTATGTAGCTGTGTCTCATAAGTTTTTCACCGAAATATTTTTAAACCAAACAAATTTTGGTAGTCATATAATTCATTCGTGGTATTATTTTCTTCAGATGTTCTGTTCATTGTACTACTCACCTTTCTCTTTCTATCCGTACAATAATTGTCCCGGAATTGCTATTTTACTTAAATGATGGAAGGAAAGGTCTAAAATTCTACGTTTTTATATGATAATGAGATTACAAATTTTCATAAATGTAAACACATTAACCCATCGAGCGTCGGCTGTCTTGCGTAAGAATGTTCTTAAAACGGCAGCGGTCAAAATAAAGGTTGAACACAATTTACAAGAAAAGAAATTGTCAGAACGTTCCTAAACCGGCAGGGTATGTTTTGCTTTCCCCCAGCAATTAACCCCGGGGGGTAAACTTTCCTGGGTCTGGACTCTCAGGTTCTCCTAAAAGCGGTAGATTGTGAACAGTGTCGAGTGATAAATCAAGTTGTAATTTGAGGGCAGGGCAATTACTATGCGGTTTTTCAGATAAGAATTTGGTTTTCGTACTAAGAACTAAGAGCTTCTCTTTTAATCTGCAATGTTTTCAGAAAATAGAATGTGTTCAAAAATAAATAAATAAAAAATCCAGCAATATGATTTTATAAATTTGTATAAAAAATTGAAAAATTTGTTTAATGAATTATTTAGAGGAATTATCATTCATCAAAATGTATTACGAACATAATACTTTCTTTTTGCCAACACTCAGAGAATCTTATTTTAGTTTTTTTCCGATATTTAGTTTTAAGCATTTTGCTGGCATATTTGGCATTGGAAATTAAAATAAAAGGATATATATGATAGACTAATTAAAATAGAATATAAAAAATTTGTTAATATTTTTTTATTACTTAATATTAAAAATACTACGTTCATTTTGGAAAATATATGGCTGTTATCAAAAATTTTAAAATAAAAATGTGGATATTTGTTTTCGGTTTTTTTAAATAAAACAATCTTTTGTCAATGTATAGCAAGTAAATATTTTAGTAATAATATGTTTATTAAAATATTATTAATTTAGATATTTTTGACTTATTATCTTATTTTGAAATAATTAAAATGTAAGTTGAGGTAATAAGTTTTTAAAGTTAATTTTAATATTGAAATAAGAAAAAATAATAAAGCACCCATTTATTAAAATGGCTTATATCGTTTAAAAATTATCATTTCATTCTTATTTTTAGTACGTGAATATTTTGAATGTAAATTTATTATATCATTCTTAAACTTGTCCCAATTATTTGTAAAAATTACTCACAGTTTACGCCGTAATATTTTCATAAATCCATGCATTTTTCTGCCAACAAATATTGCTAAAAACTTTTTCTTCATTTAACTTCAGCAATGGAATCAAAATTTCAATTGTACCATTTTATTAAATTACAACATTATGAATTTTTGTGAAACTTCATAAATTGTGAAATCTTGTAGATAAAAAGGAGACTTAGCTGCAAGTATCGACCAATTAAGAATTACCCCTTTCAGAACGTTTCTTCCATGTTCATAGTGTTTGGATAATTTAAAAAAATGTCATTTACAATATTTCTCTGCAAGTTAATTTCAAAAGATGGATGCTCAATAAAATAATAATAAAAAACACTCTAGAGTACGTAATCATAAATTCAGCAACGTTTAAAAACCGTGAGTGAAAAATTAGGTTTTTAGTTCATTGAAATAATAAAAATACTTGCTACAAATTTTAGTCCATTAATTAAAATAAAACAAACAACAAATTATAGATTTTAATGAATCTATAATAGTTTTGCCAGTTTGTGAATGATGATCAGAGTTTTCCATTTCAGTGATCATTTCTTCCAGTCATAAAACTCAGATGGGAGAAAAGTGGTTTAAAAATGGCAATACAAAAATTTGAATATTGTGCTAAATCATAATTAATATATATATATAAAGAAAAAATATATTTTAAGAATACAGAGGATTGTGATAAAAAAATACAGAGGATTGTGAATTTTTTACATTATAGAATTAATTGGTAAAATCTGGTTTGGGAATCATGTTGGTGTGGTAAATCAGCAAGTTATTGGTGGTCTAGGCATAGATGCATCATCGGAGTTCTCTTGATGTTAAAATCTTCTTATCATTTGTAATTATTTTTT
>JAOUZG010053459.1:3868531-3882340 GCA_026289955.1 Argiope argentata | reverse complement strand
ACACACACACACACACACACACACACACACACACACACACACACACACACACACAATCTTTTTTTTCCTTCATTATTTTTCTTTCTACTAACCCTTTTTTCCTTTTGTTATTCTTTTTTTTCTTCCCTGCCCAGATTTTATTTCGAGCAGGCATGGATTAAATATCCATGCAGACTAATAACAAAAGTAACTATTTTCTTTCTTTTTTAAACATCCCGTTATATATAAATGAGAACCAACTGACTTCGCGCATTTCTTTCTAAACAAATCATAATTTATTACTTCCTGCTATCTCAACTCAGTTGGTGGGGGGGGGGAAGGAAATGAAGATTTTTGGCGGGAAAGTGAGAAAAGAGTCGTTTTAACTATTTTCCACGCAGTTTTTTCATTTTTTCTCTCCATAAGAACCATCCTCGTGTCTTAACGAAAATATTAAAATAAAAATTAGCTGAATCGGTCGAGCCGTTCTCCAGTTTTGCGCTTAGCAACGCATTTCGAGTTGAATTTTTATTAATATAGATATTGTGTTCATTAGGGAGTGCAAAGTTTGATGTTCCAGAGGAGACGAAAACAATAAGAGAGGCAGGAAGGACACTCGTTACTACTGTCCAGATTCTAACGTTGGCCTCTGTATCTCACGCTTTGAGATTGACCACACAAGAAAAATTAACTAATCTTATATTAGACGTAAGATTAATAAAATTATATTTAATGTTTAAAAGACGTATTTCTTAAATTTTCAATGCTTGCTGGAAAACCAATTCAGTCAAAATAAGCTTGAATGTTGGTTTTTCATAAAATTTTAATTTATTAAAATTTCAATCTAAAAATATTGAAAGTTGAATGCATAAGTTATTCTTACACTTATTTTTATATAATTTTCTTAAATAGAACACAATTTTATGAATGTTTTCTTGAAAGTTATCCAATCGATAAGGGGTTAATTGTCTCTACTGACCAATGCATTTTTTTTCATATATAAACCAAATATGCTATTTAGTTTTTGCTAACTTTTTACTAGATGTGCCTCATAAATGCTCTGTAGGCCGTATAGTCTATTATTTATGGATAAATATATCGGTTTGTTATCGAAATTTGTTCATGAAAAGCGTCTAAGTCAAATTTATTCTGTGAAACCTGGAAATGGAACATCAGTTGATGTTCAAACAGAGATAAGAAAGGAGGGTATAGGCATGTTCCCTTACTGCCACCCCTTTTTTTAAATAGTCACGGTTTAAAACAAAGTTGGTTGGCGTGGAATTTGGAATTGGCCATCTTACCACTTAAATATTTGGACAATCGTTCTGCTTAGATAACAAATGAAAGTAGATAAAAGGAAAATTATGCAGTAACCTCAAAAGGAAATGGCATAGTTTATTTTAAAAATTAAACTAAATTTCTACTGTCGAAAAAATGACGCACTGATTTGTTCACAAAGCTACATGGTTAGCAGAAGTTTTTTAGAAGAGAGTGAAAGTCAATTTCAATTAAGACTACCTCCGGTCATGACTTTGACTACCTATCATTTTAAGAATATTCTTCATTCGCCTATGCATTTTTCGAAATCCAAAATCTTTCGCCATTAAAAAAAAGAATCGCATTGTTTTTCCTAAATCATAGACTTGGAGTAGACACGGACAATCGATTATCTTCCGGAATATATTGTTAACAAATGGCTTGTGCATATAACGCATTCCTGTGCTATAATCCTAGCAAGCCCATTCTACAACAGGACTGTTCCTGATATATTGCTAAACTTTTGCGCTTTATTTTTGTCACACTTGCAAAAGAAAATGAAATCCAAATTATATAACCAATGTTTTATTTCTTAAAATCATGTCAGAACATGTTGTGCTTGGGTGTGAGGTTTTTTTGGCTTCAACAAAAATCCGTAGGCGAAAAATAAAAATACCCGTTAACAAAAAACATTTTCTGCACGAGCATCTCAAAAAATCAGTTTTTAATAACGCGTTGCCATTACAATTGCTCTGATTTTTTTTTAAAAAATAAGTTAGTGAATACAGCCAATAAAACCTAGTGAAATGTCATTTTGAGCATGCGATTATATGAGATGAAATAAATAGGAAATGTGATATGTTTTAAACAATCAATGCGAAACAAACTCTTTTATGATCGTTTGCAATACTAAAGTGACTCATTCGATGAAACGATTAAAATGAATGAAAAATGTAATTTAACTCTCACGAGCACGTGGTGCTTGGCCGTCCAAGAAATGATGTTCTGACAGGATATATTGAAATATGCGTAGCAGATTTCATTTTAAACTTTTATACCTGATCTACTTTTATGTTTTTGGATGGTAATCAAGTTAGCTGCTTTTGATATTACTTTTCTCGAGGATATCCTTGGTTTTGAAAGGTTTTTGTTTAAATTCTGATTTAGGGGAAAGCGACTTTATCCAGTCGCTTCGGCTTAACTTATTAAAAATTTCTGACATTATAAAGTCGGCTGTGTTCTAACTGCCGGAGCGCAAGTTATAAAGGCCGGGCTTAAAACTCAACCAGTTGTTCTCTGATGTTAACGGTAGAGTTTTTTTAAAGTTTAGAAAGGTATAGTTTATCTAATCAACCATTTAGAACGAATTTGTAAAGAAATTCCTGTATACAAGATAATTTTAACGAAGAGCTTAAAGTCTAATAGTAGCAATTGTACAATCTTTTATCCCTTAATTTTTTCAGTTATTTTTTATTAAATTCGCCTATTTAACCTTTGGAACTTCATTGTACATGAAAGAAACATGAGCTCTTTAAGACTTTTCATTTATCTAAATTTCTACATAACTAATCGTCGCCGTGAAGAGTGATAAACATCTACAATATAAGATTTTGCTGAATTTGAAAGCCATCTAGAAATTTGAGTTGTAAAATATGTTTTAAAATCAATCTTTTTGCAATTCATTTTCAAGTTTTTGACTTCTGTAATTGTTCCTGAAGTCTGTTTCAATTATTGTGCAACTTATATTTATGCTTGCATACCAGAATGTTATTGATTTTGATCACCTTACAGGCGATAATGATGTACAGTGACATTAAATTGTGGTATCACATCAAGGAAGCTCCAAAACTCATTGCAAGTCCCATTGGCGATATGGCAGTGCAGAACGTTCAAATGCGAAATGGTAAGACATTTTTCACTCTAAAATATTTCTTGAATTTTTTTTCTTTCGTTTTCACTTATAATGGCGTAACGAACAGTTGGAAAGGGGATTAAGTTATGATAAACGATTGTTTTAAGTCTTCAGAAAGTGATCTTTGTGTGTTCGCATGTCATTTGTCATTCACTGACCAAATTGACTTCGCAATGGAATGCATGTAATTTCCATGAGAGAATCTTCATGTTAGTATTCCTTAGCGAGATTCAATGACCATTGCTATGACGTTTTCATTGGACAGAACCCTTTTGCTAATAAATGGCGTAGAAATGACATTTACTGACATTAAACTGTTCAAAATGCACATTTCTCAAAATTGAAAAAAAATCTTTACATTTGTGGTGAATACTATCTATATAAGCCAGCCAACGTCCCTCGGACCGAAGTGCACTTTTGGCCCAACGGATTTGGTACTGGACTACTAACCAAAAGGTACGGAGTTCGGGCCTAGCGCTCCGCTACACCCTAAACATTTAATGTGTACACCATACAGTAACTGGAACAACAGTAAAATTCTGTATGGAGCGACTTATTCCACACATTTGTATACAACCAAAAAAGGAAAAAAATATGCGGTAAGTAAATTTATCCCTGCACGATTAAAATTTTTTTCGACTATATATATAATATACGTAATTATGTATTTTTGTTATTTAATTAAAAATATATAGTTACATGTCATCAAAGTACCTATTCTTGTGGATCTGCTGCTGTTAGCGCTACGTTGACCTGGTGGTAAGGTCTCGACTTCGGAACAGGTGGATTTCAGGTTCAAGATTAGATTTCACCCCTCCCCCCATAGAATCTGCACGTTAAATACGTCAAGGCCAAACGTTTTTCACTGGTGTGGATGTTTAGAGAAGGATGTCAGCTCAAGTGTCGTCATCGTTTGATCACGATTCAAAATTGCGAGGTTCAACCCAAATTAACCCTAATATTTTAAAAGGAACGTTAATATAACTGAACTGATTCCATGAACTGTGATATTGATACATTGGTTATGAATTGCTTGCTCATGAATAATCGAGATAGAGAACTCTGATCGGTGAATCCTATTGCTATGGAAAACTTAAACGAAAGTCTTCACTGTTCAGAAATTCAGCTATTGTGCATTTCCCTCTGTTGTTGTTGCATACCCCCATTGGCCAGTAGTGCTAAACCAGATCCATGACTGGATGGGGAAAGATAGCAGTCTCTGTTAGTCACACGGGCCAGAACACCTAGTAATAGGCAGAGGATCGACTTGGCTCTATCACACACATTCGCTTTTTACAGGGGGCTTCGCCTTTTTACAGGGGGGCACATTCACACATCTCACTGATAGCACACAGAACAACCATACCCTAACCAGGACTCGAACCCTGGACTCCAATAAAACGAGGAAGACGTACTGCTTCTGTGACAGAAAGCCGGTGCATTGCTATCTACTGGGTCTTGGAAGTTTTTCTGAATTTGCAATGCTATTGAATTAGGATACGTCTTAATACGCTATTTCTCTTGGGAGTTTGCAACCTTAGTTCTGAAAAACCCTGTGTGATAATCCAATTTTAAGCCACATAGTATTTCTTTGATAGATTTCTAAAAGTATGTTTTATTCCTTAGTTGGCACACCTCTTCCAAGTTACTCAACGTCTCCCCATCCGGTCTTTTCGCCAAGTTTGATCTATCTTCCCAATCGCAGGCATCCCGTCTTTGCTACCAATTCACCCCTCCCACGTTATCCAAGTCATCTAGAAGCGGCAAAACCCCCTCAATACGACACTCTCTCACCCGATCTGCAGCAACCACCGACCTACATGGAAGTGGTACCGGGGACATTGACCAATCGTGCATCTAGAATGAATGAAATGGACAGACGACCTGCATCCTGCAATTCTGTGTAGAAAACAACTGATTGGTTGAACCTTGAAGTTAGCTGCAACATTTTCTTCAGAGACTGGAGAAAACCGAATGTGAAGGACGATTTTTGAATGAATCGTTTGTTTCAGCCCAAATGAATCGAGTGCAGGACATGTACATTCTTGTTGATTAGGTGATCAGGAAACTGAACTGAACTGAAATGAAAAAAAAACCCAAATTGGACAGTTTCATATGACAAATGTTGTTTTATAGAAAGTATCCTTGAGTTTGTGTCTTTTGGATGGTGAGAAAAACATAATGGTTTGCCTATCGGACACTCAGTTGTGGGAAAACTCGGCGCTTTCTACCTTTTAAAGCAACCTCGATTGCACTGGAGTATGTTTTTTTACTCAACTTGTATATATTTATAATTTCTAAATAATGTAATATTTATTATGTAATAAATAAATATTTTAGTAAATACTTCTATCTTTTTCTTAGTTATTGTTCTCGTGAGAGTTATCAGTGTTTGATAGAAAGGGGATAGAATTCGACACAAGTCTGAGGACAGTTAACACTTTGCTGACCGGTGACGATTTAACTCGTCTTTTCATGTCCAAACGTTGTTGACCGGTGGCGAGGTAACTCGTCATTGCACTTGCATTATCTGTTTCAATTTATCACACCGAGGGCGATATAGAACATTGCAAAAACTTGGCGTATCGTGTTTAGTCTTGTCCGCCCTATAACAGAAAAATTACTTTTCTTAGCATTTACATTTTTATTAGAATTTTAGTAAAATTCCAAAAACTTCAACCATGACGAAACGTAGAACGAAGAACTTTTTGATGTTCCAATTCAACAAAATTCATTGGAGTTTTTTTTTTAGAACGTTTTACTTTCCTATTCAGTTACAAAAAAGTAGCCGGTGATATGACAGTTTCTGTGTAAAATTGCCGGTCACCAAAGTGTTAATGATTGTGTACTGAGATAATCAAATCCTTGATTCTGAAACCCAGGTTAATCGTTACTTAATTTTCATCAGATGTAATAAAAGGAACGTAATTACAAGGAAAGGAAAGGAAGAATTCTATACTTTGTGTATGATGTATTTTAGATCAGTTACTTATTTCTGAATGTACTGCGATATTTTAACGGACATTAAATCTATCTAAAGGAATATTCACTAGTACTTAGCATAAATCTGTTACTAATTCAGCTTTTGTTTGAATGCAGCTGGAAAGCCATTTTTTAACATTTAAAAACAAATTAATACATTAAATTAAATCTAGTAACAAACTTAAAGAATCGTTTATCCGAACACGTTGAAAACGTCGGTTTTCGCCAAAAAATGACATTTTAAAACATTTTTTTTTAATTGTATAGACTAGTTTTTGAGCTATCCAAAATAGATTTATCTCTACGTTAATTATACTGTGTTCCAACCTAACTTGGCAGTAGTGTTATTTTACACATGCCGAATCGCAGTCGTTGTCAGGGAAGCTGAATTACTTAAAAGTGCTTAGTTACTAGAAATGCAGATCGCTGGCGAAACTTTATCTCGCAAATTTTTCGCCAAATAGCGAGAATAAAAATGTACGAGTGATACTAATAACGGTTGCGAACAAAACTAAGCAAAATTGGCTGGGGATGTACAAGGAAAGTGCCCCAAATATTTGACCTTGAAAACCGGTTCTAGCCAGAGTGGAAAGCATCATGTCAATGATTTGGTTTTATTCGTTCGATTTATTTACAAAATAATTCTAACAAGATAATACTTTTAAATACATGTTAATAAAAAAAACTATTTCTGTAATTTATGATATTATTTGATAAATTTCTGCTCATTTTAGTTATTTAAAAGTTAAAATTGATGGGAACTCTTTCTCAACGCGGCGCGTCACATTTTCTGTCTTTTACAATACTGCCAAATTAGGGTGAAATAGAGGGAGAGAAGTCAACATATTTTCGTATTGGTAGGTAAACCGGAAGTGGAATTTAAAAAAAAATCTGAAGTATCCATTCAAAAAGTCAAAAAACGTGTTAAAAATTTGTATAAACACAGATTTAGTTTTAAATGAGTTGCATATTTTGCACTGCAAAATGTCATTGAAAGTTTTAAGTGTTTAGAAAAAATTTGTATCTAAAGAAGTCTTTGTTGAACTCTGAATTCTCAGATTAGCGGCATTTATGTATGTAATGCCTTTTAATGAAGGTTTTATAGAGCATTTCCTGAATTTGTGATGAAAACTATATAAGCCAGATAACATCTTGTGAACTGAAGGGTCCCTTTTGCACGATCGGCGTGTTGCTCGGCTACTAACCATAAGATTGGGAGTTCGGGGCTAGTATTATCCGCTATCGTTCAACAAACTCTACAAAGACAGAATAAACGAATCTACGTGGCATTCCCTGCCAAATGCAAAAATTGCCAGAAAAAGTGGTTAAAAAATAAAATTAAGTTGAGGAAGAAAAAGGTTTGTTCTATAAATGTGGTGAATTTTAAGTTTGCATACACATGATTTATAATTAAAACATATTACTGTATACTTTAAATGCATTTTTCTCAATTGACTTTTACTTATTTGAAGTGGGGAAAAAATCACTCAAAATATAACTAGCATAGTACTTTGAAATTTGGTAGACTTTTTCCTTATACTATTTTCTAGGGAATAAACTAAAAGAATTTAGATTGAGTGAATATTTTTAACTTACATCCTATTGCTACAATAATAATTTAAATTTAATAAAAATTACATAAATTATTGATTGGTTCTAACATTTTTATTATAACTATGCGATTGTGTTTCATTCCCGAATGGAAACTGTTGTTTATTTTGGTATAAGTTTTGTTTGGATGTCAGTAATAGTTTTTGGTGGAGCCGTTTGAAGCTTTTAAAGAAGTTGTTTAAATTTACGCTATTAAATGCCAAATTTCAAACAGTTTTAAAGTTTATTTCATATATTACCTTCCAATTACTAATTTTAAAGGGTTTCAAACCCAGAAATAGGGTTCAAGTATGCATACACCATGTTTTTCTAAAGTGCTCCGAACGTGTTCGGATACCTTACATTCTTGTTTAAGCATAATAATTTGGTGAGTAAAAATATGTACGTTTGAATATAACCTCTAAAGATTTCCATATGTTAGAAATATAAATAATCCCCACATACACTATCACAAAAAACAAATCTATACATACAGTTAATTATTTTTCAGAAAGAGTAAAAATGTAAAATGAAATCGATTAATTTCTCCAATTTTCCTTTAAAAACCTGCAAAATACTCTACATTGCTGATCATAGGATCTAGAGCTCCCAAATTTGCTTCTTTTTTAGGAACTAAACTCATCAAGCCTTTTTTTTTAAATATGTTATTAAAAAAAATCAATAGCAATTTTGAAGTTTCTCTTCATTTTCCGAGTATTCGATTGCAAAAAAGGCTAAAATTGAAAATTACTTCAGCAATATGAATTTTATTTCTATGGTATTTTTCTTTAATTTACTTCTTTTTATTTCTATATATATTTTTCTTCAATTTTTCAAAAGATTTTTAAGTCTGATTTGTAATATTTTTCATTGCTTTTGTAACTAAATTTATAAGCACGGGTGTTATGGAGATATTATATATATATATATATATATTTAAAAAGTTTTATATACGTAGTATAGAGCGAGTGGAGTAATCGTAAAAAAATTAGAACACGGCATTTCAAAGAAATTTCAAATTTTGTTCATCCCTAAGTTCAAAAAAAAAAACATTTGTATAAAATTTCTCTGTCTGTGATGAATATGATGCAAATGCTTTGAGCTACATGTTTGAAATTTGGTATACGGTTTTCCCACAAATTTGAAGATTTCCATCCAATTAAATTTGGTTGCAATCTGCTTAGAGAAAGTCAAACTTTCTGGTTGTTTGAATATAAATTAACTCGTTGATTGCGAAACTAAGAGAGCTAGATAGATATAATTCAGTAATCAGATTTAACATTTATAGTGTAGACTCCCGCCAAATTTAGAGCCAATGCCAAAACTCTTAGCTGTCGATTGGTTTGTATTTTCAGAAATAAATACGATAATTCAAAAACACAATGACTTAAATTTATCAAATTATGTCTATGTTTTTGTGATTACAAGTGCAGTTTTGTGTCGCATTTTTTATTTCAAATGGTTGAAAAAAGCGTATTTGAGGCACGAAGCCATTTTTTTGATATTATTAATGCAAACCAGGAATTCATCGCCAAATAACTCGCCAAGAATGGCACTCTCGATTCAGAAAAAATGCTGAATTCAAGCCAAAGTTAATATTCCTTAACTATTGTTCGCCAAGGTAATGTACGGCTTTCTCGGGCATGAAAAGTCTATTCGAGTTACAAGAGAAAGTTCTCGGGAGACCACTTTCTCTGGTTAGCGTGTATTCGACCGCTGTTATGTTACTAAGGAAAAATATTAGAAATGGTATATTGTCAGATGAATCCATTTTAACGGATCATAATCCTGAGATATTGTGCAATAATAGAGGTTCGAATGACCTTAATTATTTTCTCCATTTATCCCAAGAAAAATTTCTGAACCGAAGACAAAGAAGAACTTAGTACGATTTGAAAGACAAAATAAATAAGCTATCATTGTTCAATGATAAGAAAAGATGAATGAAATTAAAAAAAATAATTTTGCTCTTTGATAAAATAGTTTGAAGGGTTAATAGTTTTTTTTTCGAAACTCATTTATGATTTCATTTTCACCACACATTTTATTTTGAAAATTGATGCAGTAAAAATGAAAAATGTGTTAACTTAGGATTAATATAAAAGAATAAAATGAAATCTGCTATGCATATTTCAATGTATCATGTCAGAACAGCATTTCTTGAACGGCCAAGCACCACGTGCTCGTGCGAGTTAAATTCAATAATTATTCATTTTAATGGTTTCATCGAATGAGTCACTTTGGTATGGCAAACGATCCAAAAAAACTTTGTCTCGCATTTATTGTTTTAAAAAATATCCGATTTTTGATTTATTTCATTTCATATAATCACGTTCTCAAAACGACATTTTCTAGACTTTATTTGATGTAGTCATTAACTTATTTTTAAAAAAATCAGAACTTTTTCCCCATCCAGTCATGGACCAGGTTTAGCACTGTTGGCCAATGGGGCAGCTAATTGGAAATAATGGCATTTTAAGAATTTTCTGTTATTAGCTTATGATTGATTTATTTGTTGGATAGAATAGTTATAACCAAATTCATGCAAGATAATTTTATCTTTAATCAAATTCATATTAGATTATCCCCCCGCCCCCGGAAATCAAAGCGTATAGATTGAAAAGAAACAGCTTTGTTTATCAATTTCCGCTAAAACATCGAATAATTTTGCTTAATTAGAGAATATAAATTTCAAAATCTTTCAATATGATGATCATATGTATGAACTGGGCAATAAGTCAGATTATCGGAAACTAGGTAACCTAAATATTAAATTATGAATATTAGAAAAGTACATTTATAATTGATATAATCTAAACTTGCATCTCAAAATAAATTAATGAATGAGAAGTAATACTCATAATAAATCCAATATCCTAACTTTTTTTTTATTCAGTGGCGGATTTGGAGTTTTAGAAGCCCGAGGCGCATTTCAAGTTGCCCCTCCAGTTATATTTACAGTATACACTCTTTGTACATATTTTTCACTCTGCAAAGCTCTGTATCTGATTTTGTGTGTGTGTGTGTTAAAAAAAGAGAGGGGGAGGCGAGACCTAGGTGCATAAAATTGAAAATTAAAAATTTTCCCATTAATTGGCAGTATTTAAAAGGATGATAAAGCTCAGGATGTGTTGAGGCTGTTCTTAAAAAAATATGCGCTATTTTGTACCATGGTTAAGAAATATTTTTCAGAGATACAGGCCTAAAACTTCATTATGCACTAAATCAATTATTATAGAATGGACCTGTTTTTCTCTTTTGTTAAGTAAAAATTTTGGATTTGTTTTAAAATTTTATCAAAGTTGCGAATTTTAATCAATTTATGTTCTTTTGACTTTCAGAACAATTATTTTGTAATTATTTCCAACTAATTAAACCATTCTAATAAACAAACAATACCTTTTATTGAAAAAACTGAAAAAACTAGTCGATTCATTTGCTAATTCATCTAATTAGTAATCCCTGAAAGTTTGGAGCTTTTAGCTATGTATATTATTTCGTAACTATTGTACAATTTTTTTTCAGATTTTTTTTTTAAACTTTTAAGAACAGCACTAATTATAAAAATTTAAACTTGTGATTATGAAGATTATTAAATTTCAGTAGAAAAAAACTATTTAAAAAAACGAACAATCGAAAATATTTTTTAAAAAATTAGTCGCATAAAAAAATATTAGCTGGACTTTTGATGATTTTTTCGAGTTGAAAAATTTCTCTCCTCTGTTAAGAGGAGAAAGTAATCAGTTTATTGTATCTTTTTGACCAGTGCCAATGTCTAACGATTTGTATTGTGAATCAGCCCTGATTTTAACCTCCAAATGTGCCAACATATATAATTCAAAAGTACGAAAATAGAAAAGCAAATTTATTTAAAAATTGTATGCTTATCAATCTTCACAATGATCAAAGTTCAAACACAGAAATGAATTCCTTTTCACAACACAAAACAAAATAAATATTTTTAAAACGTGAAACTTTGATTCGCTAACAATAGGAAGTTTTGGAGAAACTACCTACCTTGAGCAAAGAATTTCTAACCAAGGTCTCTAACTAAAATGCGTCATATGTCCTGTTGTATAAACACGTTCATTGCCTTGAGACCTTGAGAGCCATTCCTGTACATCATAGGGTTCGAGTGTGCAGGAGGGTGTAATACTCGATCTATCTCTTTAGTTTCGTACAAGATAAAAGATGTCGTAAAATGGCCTCTCTCCTGTTTGACTCTAGATTCTCTCATTCTCAGAATAGTTGGTTTTTCAACGGTACGGATATTTCATGATTATTTGAGTGAGATAGATGAAGAACTGGAAATGGGAATAAAAGAGTGTAAAAACGAAAGGTTTTGTTAAATATTATCCTGTTTTCCAGATATGTTAATATTATTATTTTAGAACTAAATTTTGAAGCCCCTTAATTTGAGGCCCGAGGCGTGCGCCTCATGCGCCTGTACGGAAATCCGCCTCTGTTTTTATTTGGTGTATCAATAGAAGACGGGAGAAAGCATCGGCGCCAGACTAGATGCTAATAACCTTGAAAGGTCACCTTCATTTTCTCTCATTGAAATATCTATTAATCAGGAAAAAGGATTCACAGTATAGCGACTGGAATTTCGGAATTTGGACTTATCCCGAGTATTTTTATTAGTATTCTGAGCAACTGATGTTTTGAATTTATGTTATCGAATGCAAAAAAGGTTATTATTATTAAAAACATTTCATTATTAAGGAAATGATTTTCTTTAATAACCAAGATACGAAATACAAAAATTATGCCTAACAAAAATCTGTACTAAAATTTAATATTATTTAAATCTAACAATAATATATCAATCGGGTGTTTTGGCTAACAGATGCATTCACAGATTTGTTTCTTTACTTGTAATTAAGGTGAGGAAGCTCTGCTAATACTTTTGACGATACAAATATCAAGTGCGAGCTTTGAAAGATCTTTCAACTTACTGAAGTTTATATTTTCATGTCTCAGATTCAGTGCGACAGTAAGATTTTTAGTTCTTTATAGTGTTAGCTGATTTGAACGAAATCAAACTCTTTCGGATCAATACAAACGAGAAATGCGGATTTATGACATCAATGGTGAAGCCATTAACATTTTTTGGAAGTAATGTATCCTTATAAAATATATTACTTTAGTTGCGAATAAGAACAATTTTGCATGCCATACACAACTTTATTAAGAGTTAATCTTAATTCGTCTTTGAACTTAATGTTTCATTTTTTGTGTAATCACATTCCTTTTTATTTTATGAAATATATTTTAACTTTGTTTCAGAGTGCTTGATATCAAATTTTATTAATTGTAAATTTAATAAAATGCACGGATTAATTCTGCATAGCATTATAGATATAAAAGTTATTTGGCTTCTGAATGTAATCATTTGCGTTAACACAGAAGGATTTCTTCATATCTTTAGACATTCCATGAAGTATTTAGGGGATACTATTATATAGTAATTAACTTTTTCGTTAATATTTGTATATATATATGCAATGCTATTTTAAACTCTCATTTCATTTGCAATTAATTTCCAAACTTTTGTTTCATTATAGTTCGTAGTAACTTCATTATAAATGTTGTATATTTTCCTGATCCATTCCCCTTTTTCCTATTTAATAAATCAAATGAAGTATTATAAGGATAATTCGTCATTGATTACTCAACGTGCCGAGTGGATGGATAATGAATCACTGGTGTAAGTATTCTTTTAGAGGATTCCTTGGAGGAATCATAAATCTCTGATTCCTGCATTTCTCTTGTCAAGGTCAAAACTTGTAAGAATTCCTTTCGGAAATATATTCGGCTGTTATTTCTGAGAATATCATAGTATATAAGAGCAGAGAGAAATGTGTCGTTCCTGTTAACCCTTTTTGTACGCTTTGTAAATCTTCTCCTGCCGTAGTACTGAGCACTTGTCACCTGAGATGGAATAAAAACGAAAGTATTAAATTCAACCTGCTTTCTCACTGATTTTTGGGCTACAACTCTGCAATATGCTTAAAATTAAAATCATGATATGGGTTACATCACACACACACACACACACACACACACACACACACACACACACACAC
>JAOUZG010053459.1:3849165-3864898 GCA_026289955.1 Argiope argentata | reverse complement strand
GTGATAATATTTTTCAGGAAATCGTACACAGCCACGATCGAAACGCCGAGGTACATTCCCATATATCCGCCAATCACACTGAAAAGCTCCAGACTCTAAATAAAATAGATATAGAATATTTAACACCATCAAATTAATCTGTTTGTATCCGTAAGCGGAATAATCCGCTTATATCTATTAATCATCTTTATTAGCAGAATAATACCTTCCAACGATATACACTATGATAAGTGAACAAATCAATGATAGATTACTCTGCGTCTGTTGATACTTGTGCGGTTCATTCTGCTTAAGGATATGAATGGATTAGACAATATGTTAATACCTCGTTTAACGAGTACTTCGAATAACGAATGATTTGCATATCACGCAAAACAATATTTGAATACAAATAATTATTAGAAATACATACAAATAATTATAAAAATACAAAATTAAATCTATTATCTCAAATTTCAAGTTATCATGTGAGAACCTTTTTTATTTTTAAGCTGTTATTATTTGTCTTAATTAATTTAATATATTAACAAGTTTAAACCGGTTTTAAACGATCACGAGACTTTTCTATCCGTCTTTATCTCTCTGTAATATATAATAATAATAATTTTTTGTAAACTTTCATTTTCAATTTTTCTAGCTGGCTAACAAAATTTAAGAGCTCTAACAATTTTGAGATGAAATGAAAGCTATGATGCTATAGCTATACTTGAATCTTTTAAAAGACGCATCTGTTCTGAAGAAGAATGCGTAATAATAAAGCAATACTGGTAAAAGCAGGTCAAATATAAGCTCATCTGCTTTCAAAGAAGAATTTTTAATAATAATGCAATACTAGTAACAGCAGGTAAAAAAATTCTTCAATCGATCATTTCTGGCTCCCGGAATATTTATTTTTTGCCCGTAAATTTCGGAGACATCAAAACCTCTTAACCAAAACCATATCATGCTCTCAGATGATAAAAAAAGATTAAAATGAAATCTGCTGTGCATATTTCAATTCATCATATCAGAACATTATTTCTTGAATGGCAAAGTCCCACGTGCTTGTGCGAGTTAAATTATATTTTTATTCATTTTAATCGTTTCATTGAATGAGTCCCTTTAGTATGGCAAACGATAAAAAAACAACTTTTGTCTCGCATTTATTTTTTACAAAAAGTAACACGTTTCCTATTAATTTCATTTCATTTCATATAAACACGTGTTCAAAATGACATTTTTCTGTGTTTTATTAGCTGTAGTAATGAACTTATTTTTTTAAAATCAGAGCTTTTGTAAATCAGAGCAACGTCAACGTGTTAATAAAAACTGATTTTTTGAGACGCTCGTGCAGATAATAAAATTTATATTCATCGCCTACGGATTCTTGTTGATGCCAAAAACCTCATTCCCAAAACAAAATCGTTCTGATATGATAATAATATTATGCTTCTTTCTCGTAAGATTTAATAATATGCCCTGAATTGTCTCATAGTATGATCGGTATCGAGAATACTTTTATTGAGTAAATTCCCATATGGTCAAAATACCTCGATCTGAATATTATTTGAATTATGCTCTGATGTCACAAGCTATTTTCTTCTGTATAATGCGCAATTGATTTTAAAGTTTTAATGGTGACATGCATTTGGGCATGAATATAAATTGATTCCTTTGAGTTTTTTCAATGGAATAATATAACTGAAATCAACTTAATAAAATATTTATTTTATATAAGATATATAAAGACTTTGGTACTTGGATATGTATACAAAACATTGATATTCAACTCAATTCGCTATTAATCGAAAAAATCAAAAAAAGGATGGAATTTTCTTTATAATAGCGTATTGACTATATCCCTGCTATTTGACAGACCAGGAAAAAATAAATTATAAACGAAAATTATATAACAAACAAATTGAATAGAGTTTGCATATGCGTTTATGATAAAATTTCTAAAGTTTAAATATTTGGTAAGCATTGTTTTTATCATCTCAGAACATGATGTTGTTTTTGGGATGAGGTTTTGGCGTCAACAAAAATCCGTAGACGAAAAATAAAAATTTTATTATCTGCACGAGCATCTCAAAAAATATGATTTTAATAACGTGTTACCTTTGCATTTACAAAAGTTCTGATAAAAAATAAAGTTATTATTAGATCAATTAAAATCTAGAAAAATGTAACTTCGATTACGTGATTATATGAAATGAAATAAACATTTTTGCCATTTTATTTACAAAAGCTCTGATTACAAAAATAAGTTAATGACTACGGCAAATAAAACCTAGAAAAATGGATTTTTGAGCACGTGATTGTACAAAGTGAAATAAATAGGAAATGTGACATTACTTTTTAAACAATAAACACGGGACAAATTAATCCCGTATAATAATTCATCCCGTTTGCCATACTAAAGTGACTCTTTCAATGAAACCATTAAAATAAATAAAAATATAATTTAACTTGAACGAGGCCGTTCAAGAAATGATGTTCTGACATGATACATTGAAATATGCATAGCATATTTCATTTTCATCTTTATATTTCATTTTTTATTCCAATTCTTGTAGCCGGAATATATTTCTAGTTAAGAGTTAACTTTCTTTAAAAATAAATTTAAACTTAAAAAAATACTTATTGCGAAGTTTGCAAGCATCTTTTCCATTTCTGGTGTAGTTGACTCTAAGATGTCAGTTTTTGTAGTAGTAATTTGTTCACAAATTCTAAAAGTGAGTTCATTACTATTATCAACTTCTAAATATGCATAAAAAGCCTGAAAACTTTTATCACATGGGATATTTAATCAGTTTTCTCTCTCCCATTTTTGAAAACAGATTGAGCAAATTTTTTTATATCTGTTATTCATTTTCATTTCTGAATTTTGTTTATATTGTATCCTAATAAAGAAAGTATTCAAGAAAAGAGAGAAAATTCAGATTCCATGTAGTTACGAATTAGAACAAATTTAGGCATTATTATAATTACTTCTATTATAAAATTGCATACCTCAAATTTAGGATTGTATGTGAGATTCGTGATCTCAAAGTCATCAAATGCTAATTCGATCTTTACGATCTGGCAGCTACAAAACAAAGAATAATTTACCGAAATTAATAAAAAAATATTTCAATAACATTAATTAAATATACGAATCTATTTAACTTACTTTTTAGTCCATATTTTGTCGCCTGTGCAGTTATGCTGAAAAAAAGGGCAACTTTATTCAGATTCAAAAAATCAAAGCCTCTGCAATAGAGCTTTTATAAAAATGTTGAAATATTATTAATTTATTCCTTAAAGAATGTTATTTTTAGTAATAAATTTTATCCTTCATCTGATTTTTTTAATAAATATGATGAAACACTGTTTAATATAAAGGTGTCTACTCTAATCTTGTTGATTCAATGTCTAAATTCTAATTCTTTAGAAATGGAAATAAACTTCCAATTGGAAAAAGGCTTTAACCTTTTCAAGGGCCGTGGGAAGTATGCTTCCAACCAGATTTTTACTAAATGTAGATTAGCCGCCTAAGTTTTACTATGGTTAGTATTACTAAAGTATTTACTATGTCAAGTATTACTAAATGTACATTACCCAGATTTTACTATGTAGATTAGCTCAAGTTTTGACAAATTTTGAAATTAGATACAAACTTAGATGTTTCAGTTCCTTATCTCACATACAATGGTATATCTTGATTTGTCACTCAATAACTAATTAACCATATTAATTAATTAATAACTATAAATTTATTTAATAAGTTAAATAAATTACTTGACTTAAGTCAATATTAATCCTAAAACTATTTTAATATACCATAACTAGAAAGAAATGGCCTTTGAAAGCGTTAAATGATGTCAACATTTAAATGTCGATTGAAAAAATAAGTATACTACTAACAAAAACCATTAGGTCCAAATTTTTATACAATTTTTATATTCTATAGATTATGCCTCGTAAAATATTCTTCACGCTCTAAAATTTTTAAAGAAAAAATGCACCTCACTTCTGTAATTAAATGTGATCAAGATATAAAATTTTGACTTTTTACTATTTTTAACCATTTTCATGATTGCTTCTAGAAAGAATATTTTATCAGTTACTATAACCTTTGGTCGATATGGCATTGATTGATTTAAAGTAATGGAGTTGAAATCTTCAAAATTTGGTTAATTTTTATTACTGTTTTTAAAAGTTAATAGAGTCAACAACATTTCGTTAAACAGATTAATACTTTCATGGGGCTTCTAAAGAAATTATGGACCAATATTTTTTCTGAAATTCATTTAGAGATTCTAAAATCATAAAATATAATTCTTTAAGACGATTAAAGCCTTCTTTTAATGTTTAAAAATAGCAATTCCCTCAATAAGAATTATCCGAACTTATTAATACAAAATGGAACAAATCGCTATTTGAAGGATTTCGAATTCATTATTACTATCCATTTAGCCGGCTTTCTGGCACAGAGGTAGCGCGTCTTCTACATGATCTAGATGTCCCGGGTTTGAGTCCCGGTTCGGGCATGGTTGTTCTTCTGTGTTCTATCTGTGAGATGTGTGACTGTGCCCCCTTTAAAAAGGGGATGTGCAAACGACTGTGATAAGTGTGTGGCTAAGTTGTTCTGTTGGCGCTACTTGAAACAACAGACGCTCCTTTCGGCTTAAAATTTGCTGATATAATCAGCGGAGGCTTGTCCATGGCAAGTACCATAAGTAACAACAACAACAACTATCCATTTAATTGAACCACCAACTGCTCTAATCATTTAGTATCTATTTCATACTTTGTTTTGGTGACTTTTGATCTCTCTTTCTGACTCATTAAAATTCCAAATACCCTGAGTTTCCAAATTACGCACTATTTGACATCGTATGTTTGAATGTATCATGTATAATCTCAAAAATTTGACGGTAGTATGATTTCAGAGCATAATGATTAAGGATGCTCTCATGAAATTGAAACAATTCTAAAAATACACAAAGAATTGTAATTGTCGAAAATGCATTATCTACATGCTTTTTTCCCCTACTTTTTAGATCTTGAATACGAAGGCACATTTCTGAACAATAATAATTCCAAAACTCTTCGATGTAAATATATAAAATCCGGCATATGAGTTCATTACTAAACTTTCAGATATGCACAAAATTTGACGTCTATCAATCGCTTATTTGCGTGAACTTGAAATGCTTGAAGCTTGAATTTCCATTTATGGCCTATACATCAAAATTGTAGATCTGAATCTAGCCTTGAGTTTACTCTCTCAAAGGGTAAATTATTTGTTCATATCAACTTGAGCATGATAATTAAAAAATACAAAGGCTATTTAAATAAATTTAGTACATGGCCTCAACAGTAAGATTGTAGATCTATTAGAAATTCTGTTCCCTATCACTTATTGTTGTAACTAATGACACTTGCCATGGACAAGCCCCGCTGATACATCAACAGATTTTAAGCCGGAGATATAAGTCTCTTGTTTTACAAATAGCGCCATCTAGGGCCGAGAGTACGACTTAGCTACTCACACGTCACAATCCTTTTTAAGGGGTGGACTTCATTCATACATTTTCATTCACTCATCTCAGATCGTAATTTAGACCTGGAACAGAGAACGATCACCTGAATCAGTACCTCATGTGGTATTACTCTCGACATGGAGGACTTTGCGAAAACGACAGATTTAACGAGCGCCAGTTTCCATACACTCGGGGAATATTTTGGTCGGTGAGCTTCAAACCCGTAACCTAAGGAGTATGAGTCCAACGCTCTACCAACCAGGCCATCCCGGCCCTTCTCTTTCTGTTAAAAATAAGAAGGTCGGGATAGCTTGTTGGTAGTACGTTGGATTTGCATCCCTTGGTTGTGAGTTGGAATACCCGCCGTCCGCTGACTTTCCGTGTATGTGTGTGTGTGTGATGGATGGCGCACGTATATATCTGCTGTGATCACAAAGTCCTCCATGTCGAGGTAATACCACAGGGGACACTGGATCAGGGGTAATCGGTATTAATTACGATCTATGGACGAGTGAATGAAATGCATGAATAAGGTCCGCCCTGTAGAAAAGGTTGTGATGCGTGAGTAGCTAGAGTCGTACTCTTGACTTTAGTAGACACTACTTCCAAAACAAGAGACGCTTCTTTCGGCTTAAGTCCGTTTAATCATCAGCGAGTTTGTCCATGGCAAGTGCCATTAGTTACAACAACAACATATATTTCTTTCAACATCTGACACAAATCTGAAATTTGTATAACAAATTTTATCCATCTAACGCAAAACGTTTTTGACTTGTCGTGCTCACAGACAGCAAATTTAATTCTCAAAATTTCTTTTTACAAACTCAGGCATGTTTGAAACGTGAAGATCACGTCAAAATTTTTAGTTCGAATTTTTTGGGCGATTAGAATATTTTCTTTATATTTTGTAGATGAGAAAGTATAGGTGTTGTTCATACTCACTCCTTTTATCTTCTCAACTAATGTCTGAAAAAAAAAGAATTAAAACTGATTAACATAGATATAATATTATGCTCAAATGCAAAAATGAAGATACTATTTTTAAAATAGCTGAAGTTAGGTTTAACTTTGAAAATTTTAAATACTTTCTAATTTCGTAAGATTAACTTTCAAATTTGGGGAAAAAATGATTTCGTTTTTACTGGATTTTATTCAATTTGTGCTCATATAAAAATTATCCATATTTTTTAAAAATATCACTACTTTTTTTCGGATTCACTAGAGGCATAATATTTTGCTTTGTTAAATATTTTTTTATGGTAATTCAATAATTAAATACATTTTCAGAGCTGAATTATTAGTTAATTCATTGATTTTAATTTTATTTCGATTCCATTTATAAAGCAGCATTTGATAATGAATACGAGAAACAAACTGATTGCGAGATTTCGTGAAAATTATTGTTTTAATATGACAAAAACTAAGGAATAAAAATTATAACACAATTAAAAGATATAAAAAATTAAGAAATATATTTATAATTGGCACTACTCGCACAACGTTGCTCGTGGCACAGCATCCAAGAAGAAAAATCAGCTTTAAACTTAAATTTAGCCACCACTCGATATGAGATGGGTATATTGCGCAACACCAGACAAACAAAACAATATATTTAGAAATTATGAAAAATAACTACGAAAATTTTTTATAGTATACATTCGCACATATTTAGACTGTTACAAAGGTAAAAAAAAGATATGTTCCTTAGACAAAATACAGGCGATCGTTTCGATGTTGAATTTCCTTCTTTTGGAATGAATAAGGTTAACATTGATTAATATTTGAATCTCTGCTTTAAATCAGATATAAACACAGAAATGTAACGCATATGCATATCACTGTTCTTGTTATTTGCACATGCGCAGTTTCAAGTTTTCGCGCATGCGCGGGTAAGTTAAAATCTCAATTATAAAATTCCCTTTTTTATTTTGATATGATTTTAAGGTATTAAAACCTTCCTCAATAAATACTTTATAAAATGGTGTAAATATTTCCAATATCTGTTACCTATTCCTCGAATTTTTGTGGTTCCAATATACAGACGCCTTCAGAGGACTTTATTTTATACTATGCATAGATAGAACTCAAATTTAGTACTTTTTAAATTCAAACACGGAGAAAGTAAATTCTATTGTGTTTAAAAAGAATCTACATTATTTACTGCAATTCAAAATATAAACTTGCGTACGCTGTTTAATGGAACGGAATTGATACTACTTTTTCTAAATGAGAATTTTTATTAGAAATTCAGTATTGCCAATGTAAATAAATAATATTTAACTTACAATATAACATTTAAATAAATATATTTAACTAGCATTAATTCGAAACTTAGTTTTCTTCTTTAAAATAACTAATTGTAAAATCCGGTATAGAATTTTAGAATTTTTAGTATAGAATTTTTTAATAAGAAAAATAAATCTAGTATAGAATTCTATAATTCTTTTTCATTCTATGAAATTCTCTTCTTACTTTACCTTCGTATTCAGTGAAATCTTGAGAAAAGAGAGTGCTTTTTTGATAAATAATGATATGTAAAAACCCTTTATATATCAGCTTCTTATAAATAAAAGATATTTTTAATACTTACTTCATTAATTTTAAAGGTTTTCATGATCTGAAAAATAAATGAAAAAAATTGATACGCACTTTAAAGTTGGGAAATGCATGTTAAAAGACACCTTTTAATACTTAAAGAAAAAACTTCTTATAAATTATAGAAAATGGCAAAAATAAAATAATCCAGAAGTTCATACAGTGTAAAATTATATTAATCACACAAACATTGAATTGTAAATGAATATAGTTTTAACAATGAAAGTTGTATCCACCTGGAAAAATGTAGACGAGTTAGAAAGTGGGATTTTTAATAGAATTTCTAGAATCAAATGCGAAAAAATAATGGATATTTAAAGAAAATAAAAATGTTAAGCGAATATCCGTGATTTATTTATAAAATTAACTGAACTAACTTAATATAGCTGAACCGAATCATTTGAGTTCGTCAAGTGATGTGGAATTGTATATTAAACGAAAGGGCATATGCTAAACAAACGGACCTGTACTTATATATAGAGAGATAGACAGAAAACG
The DNA here is from genome assembly GCA_026289955.1 of Argiope argentata. Classification (NCBI taxonomy): domain Eukaryota; kingdom Metazoa; phylum Arthropoda; class Arachnida; order Araneae; family Araneidae; genus Argiope; species Argiope argentata. Next base: position 3,856,298 of record JAOUZG010053459.1, on the reverse strand, counting down.
TAGATTATATAACTTACTATTTTCTGTTCAAAATAAATCAACTTCTCTTCGACGTCCATTCTGTATGCAACAAAACTGAAATTTCAATGTGAAATGATAAGAAAACAGTTAAAAATATAAAGTATGTATGTGTAGCAAAATTATTTATATGAAGCTCATGCATATGGCACATTAAATGCAAACATTTGATTAAATGTACGTAAGTGAGTGCAAAAAGTATACAGCACATTAATATGCAACAAGTATACAGCTCATTAATATGCAACAAGTATACAGCTCATTAATATGCAACAAGTGTATAGCTCATTAATATGCAACAAGTACACAGCCCATTAATACGCAACAGCACATTAATATGCAGCAATTATGCAGCACATTAATGCGCAACAAGTACACAACACATTAATATACAAGTATACAGTACATTAATATGTAACACGTAAATAGCGCATTAATATGTAACACATTTTTTAAAATTTACTATAAAAATTGCTTAAATTTATATAAATGAGTGCAAAAAAAAATGCCGGAAAGTTTGTTTAGAAACGTTAATGTGCTGTATAAGTGTTACATATTAATACGCCGCATACAAGTTGCATATACTTGTATAATGAAATTTTTTTTAACATAAAACTTTCTTCCTTCAAATTAAAACAGCTATGAATGAAAATAATATTAAATATTTGTAGCTCAAATGTTGTTCTCATGACCTTTCCGAGGTTCTCAATTACAAGGTCCGATCGCAAGCTTTCGAATAAATTAAAAGCCGAGTGTTGTTATTCGAATAAGGAGCTTTAATTTTTATTAGTTTCCTAGTGAATAATACGTCATTCCCTTTTAACAAGCTAATATAAGAAAATAGACATTATACATACTCGCAAGGCTGATTATATATTTGTTGCAACTTTGTACATTCCTCTACAAGCTTCTGATCTGTGAAAATAAAAAGTAACTTTTACTTAATCTGATTACAATCTTTAAAGGAATATTTTAAAATTATCTTATTAAGGAATAAAATAATTATACATTATAATTTATAAAATATTCTAACAAAAGGAGTAAAACAAATATACACTGAAGTGACAAAAGTCATGGGATGACTGTTAATATCGTGTCGGTCCTCCTTTTGCCCGGCGAAGGGCAACAACTCGACGTGTCATGGAGTCCACAAGTCGTTGGAACTCTTCTGCAGGAATATTGAGCCATGCTGTCTGCATAGACGTCCATAATTGTGAAATTGTGGATGGTGCAGGAGTTTGGGCACGAACGGACCTTTCGATGATGCCCCATAAATGCTCGATGGGACTCATATCGAACGATCTAGGTGTACGGAATGTTCATCAAACCAATCGCGAACAGTTCTGGCCCGGTGACATGGCGCATTGTCATCCATAAAAATCCCATCGTTGTGTGGGTACGTGTAGTCCATGAATGGCTGCAAGTGATTTGCATGCATCCGAACATAACCATTTCCAGTCAATGATCGGTTCAGTTACACCAGAGGACCAAGTCCATGCCATGTAAAAACAGCTCACACCATTATGCAGCCACCACCAGCTTGAACAGTGCCTTGCTGACAGTTTGGGTCCATGGCTTCGTGGGGTCTGCACCACACTCGAACTCTACCATCAGCTCGTACCAACTGAAATCGCGACTCATCTGACCACGCCACGGTTTTCCACTGATATAGGGACCAGTCGATATGCTCACGAGCCCAGGAGAGTCGCTGCAGGCGATGTCGTGCTGTCAGTAAAGGCACTCGAGTCGGTCTTCTGTTGTCATAGCCCAAGGAAAACAAATTTCGCCGCACAGTCCTATCGGACACGTCCCTCGTACATCCCACATTGATTCCTGCAGTTATTTGAAGAAGTTTTGCGAGTCTATTAACATTGACCATTCTACACAGACGTCGGCTGTCTTGGTCGTTAAGTGCAGGTGGTCGCCCACTGCGCTGTCCATGATGGGATGGGATGCCTGAAATTTCATACTCTCGGCACACTCTTGATACTGTGGATCTCGGAATGTTGAATTCACTAACGATATCCTCAATGGAATGATCCATGCGTCTAGCTCCAACTAACATCCCACGTTCAAAGTCTGTTAATTCTCGTCGTGCCGCCATAAATCACGAAAAACCTATTCACATGAATAACTTGAACACAAATGAAAGCTCTGGAAAACGAACTGCGCATTTATACTTTTTCGCTGCGATACTACTGCCATCTGTATATTTACATATTGCTATCCCATGACTTGTGTCACTTCAGTGTATGTCCTTTTACTAATAGTTTGCTAACACTTAGTTGGTGAAAAGAATAATTCCTCAAATCAACTTAAGGGAAAATAATCTTAGCTTGTATAATGATGGTAAAAATATTAATTCGTTCTATCCGCCTTTATAGTCCCATTATATAGCCTTTAGTTCGCATAGAGTTGGTTCTGCTTTACGAATTTTGTTGGAAAAGTATATATTTTTATTATGTTAGAACATGATGTTGTTTTTGGGTTGAAGTTTGTGGCATCAAAAAAATCCGTAGGCAAAAAGTGGAAATTTTATTATCAGCACGAGAACTAAAAAAATCAGCTTTTAATAACGCGTTGTCATCATATTTACAAAGGCTCTGATTAAAAAACTAAGTTAATTTCTACATCAAATAAAAACTCTAAAAATTTCATTTTAAGCACGTGCCTATACGAAATGAAAAAAAAAGGAAATGGGATATTTTTTTTAAACAATCAATGCGAGACAAAGTTTTTTTGGATCGTTTGCAATACAAAAGTGACTCATTCGATGAAACGATTAAAATGAATAAAAATATAATTTAACTTGCACGAGCACGTGATGCTTGGCCGTTCAAGAAATGATGTTCTGACATGATACATTGAAGTATGCACAGCAGATTTCATTTTAATCTTTATTTTAAAATTATGTTCGCATTTTTTACCTATGAGTTTTGAGCAATTTGATTATAAGTTCATTACTGCTATAAAATTAATAAAATTATCACTTAAAACTTAAAAATTCATTATTTTTAACTGTCTACCTTTTGCACTAAAAACAGATAAAATTACTTATTGTTAATCGTCATTTCTCCCGAACATTTTCTATTGCACAAATTGAGAGCACACAGTTTTATTTGAAATTGCCTACTACTACTATGTAGGCTTTAGTTACTAATAATCGATTTTTTTAAAAATATTAATAAGTCTTATATTAATGTGATAGTTCTGGTTACAGTTTTTAACTGGGTGCAGATTACCAAAACTTTCATTTAATTTTCAGTTTGACTCCATAAGGGCTTTTTAAAAAATTATCTAGAAGACATTTTATGTTTCCGTAATTTGATGTTGTATAATTCGTAGAAGAATTGAAGTGCTGTATATTATGTGTAATTTTTGTATTGAATTATATTCTAATGTTAAAATTTTGGATATACTAATGTAAAGTTTAACCACTTAACTGTTTTGCCTCAGTGCCGTTCGTGCATTGATTTATCGAATTTTGTTAGTTGTAAGCAAAAAATGAAACATTTATAATGATTATAATTAAATATTAAAAATTAGTTTGAATACATAGATAAGTCAAGCATTCAATGGATTTCAATTTGAACCAAAATTAAAAAATATATATTCTTAAAATAGATTATATAATCTTATTAGGAAGTAAAGAAATTAGAACAGTTAAAAGGTTAAAAGTTCGAGAAACGCCCTATATACCCTCATGAAAAAAGTGCATGACGACTTAGGGTTTGAAGACATAATTCATATGTCAACTGAAATCAATTTCTGCATGATAGTTAAAAAATTATTGTATCATTTAATAGTAATAATTGTTGATTTTGAAAAACAATACTTTATGTGAAGGGGAATTTTCATATTCGAATCTCTAACCCTGTGATTTCTAATCAATTGTCCATCGACGACAGATGATATACAAGAATTTCGAAAGAGTTTCTTAGAGCGTATGGTACCAGCAGATATGAAAAAAAAAAGGTACTTACGTATTAGACCGTCGATCTTTATCACCAAATTTGAAGGCGTCGCCAATGAGTTTCTAAAACGCCAATAATGGCAAAAAACCGCCATTATTTAAAAAATAGTTCTAATCTTAACTGTCTTCCGGCTTGCTGGTTTCGTTGGTATAGGTGGTTTATTGCCAAATTTTAATCCGTCGCCAATGAGATACTAAAATGTTGGCATCGACGGTCTAATACGTAATTACCAAATAAAGTGTATAACAAGGGAATGCCCTAATTTTCATGAATTCCCCTGGTGGGAATCTTTGGACCCTCCCATTGCCCATGAATCTGGAATGGTTTGTTCTCCTCCCCGAGGACGGAAGTGGGAATGGTTCTCAAGTGGTTCAATTTCTGGCCTAGCGATTCGTAGACTTCTATGGAAAGAAAACCACAGCTCTAAACAAATTAACTTGTTAAAATTCATGGTTATATTTCATGGATATACTAAATAAAAGTGTAAATTAATGATTTAAATCTATATTAATAAAAATGCAACTCGAAATGCGTTGCTAAGCGCAAAACTGGAGAACGGCTTGACCGATTCGGCTAATTTTTTAAAAATATTTTCGTTAAGACACGAGGATGGTTCTTATGGCGAGAAAAAATGAAAAAACTGCGGGGAAAATAGTTAAAACGACACTTTTCTTACTTTCCCGCCAAAAATCTGCATTTCCTTCCCCCACACCGAGTAAGATATATCAGGAACTAATAAATTATGATTTGTTTAGAAAGAAATAGGCGAAGTCAGTTGGTTTTTATTTATAGATAACGGGATGTTTAAAAAAGAAAGAAAATAGTTGCTTTTATTATTAGTCGGTATGAATATTTAATCTATGCCTGCTGAAAATAAGGTCTGGGCAGGGAAGAAAAAAAATAACAAAGCGAAAAAAAGGTTTGTAATAAGAAAAGTAGTGAAGAAAAAAAGGATAGAAAATAAGGGTGTGTGTATGTGTCACCATTATTTCCTTTGTGTGCGGCTTTTTCCAAGCTGTTTTTAAACTTTCGCATCTCTTGAAAACCAATTGTGTCTTTAGTTGTTTAGTGTGTTTACCTTTATGAAAATTAGAATCTTTTTATTCTAAAAAAACGTAGAATTTTAGACCTTTCCCTCCACCATTTAAGTAAAATATCAATTCCGGGACAATCATAGCTCGGATAGAAAGAGAAAGATGAATAGTACAATGAACAGAACATCTAAAGAAAATAATACAATAAATGAATTATATGATTATCAAAATTTGTTTGGTTTAAAAATATTTTGTTGAGAAACCTGTTATGAGACACAGCTACATGAAATATTATATGAAAATTTTAGCGAGCATTAATACTGGCGAACCGACTGGTCGCCAAAGGCGGCTAGTATTGAATAAAATTGATATTCCGGTCAGATGGTGAAATAAGTAAATATCATTTACCGATGGAGCAGTTTTTGCAATATTTACAGACTGTTGTGTTGTGAGGGTAATCGATTGAAAATGGCACACATTTCAAATCTTCGATAGAGTTTCGGTACTTGCATTCCTCAACAACCATCTGAAAAAGAAACGAATGATACTTTAGAAACTGTTTATTATCATGTCAGTTCATGATGTTATTTTGGGAATGGGCGTCAACAAAAATCCGTTGGGGGAAAAATTGAAATTTTATTACTGCACGGGCATCTTAAAAAAAATCAGCTTTTAATAACGTATTGTCATTGCATTTACATAAACTCTGATTTTTTAAAAAAAACAAGTTAATGAAAACAACAAATAAAACCCAGAAAAATGTCATTTTGAGCGCCTGATTCTATGAAATGAAATAAATAGGAAATGGGATATTTTTTTTAAAACAATGAATGTGAGACAAAGTTTTTTTTATAATTGTTTGCAATACCAAAGTGACTCATTCAATGAAACGATTAAAATGAATAAAAATACAATTTAACTTGCAGGAGCACGTGGTGCTTAGTCGATCTAGAAATGATGTTCGGACATGATACATTGAAATATGCATAGCTGATTTCATTTTTTATATATATTTATATATTTTGGCATATATATTTTTATAAGATTTAGAATTATAAAAATGTTTAACTCTTTGGCTGGCAGAAAATTTGCCCGCGATTCACATTTATTTACTCATTAGAGGATTCTAATTAGATCAATTATTCTCTATTAAAAAGATAGAAATAAACCAATCATCGATTTGGATTAATTAAAATTTTGGCAGTGTAGGTACTTATACTTTATTTTTCCATATATCTTTTTTCAAAACATATATTATGTGTTACAGTTAACAACTTAAAACGACAGAGTGGAATAACACTATGAATTATACATACCTTGTTGTATAGAATGCCAAACGCAATTCTGATAAATTATAAACTCATTGAGTCTGAATAAAATTTAAATATCTGTAATTTGAAAACTGATTGGTTGAAATGAGTCAATATAACTAGTTTATAATATAGTATAGACAGGCATGTTACATTGGCACTTTCTTAGCCCTTCTTTGCATGATGATGGAAATTCTCATCATGACATTTAGTGAACCAAAAATTGTACTCAAAACAGATGTACCGTAAATTAGCTGTAGCTGGCATTTTTTTCAGGTCTTGTGCGCAATAAGGAATATTGAGATAAAAAAAAGATTAAAACGAAATCTGCAATGCATATTTCAATGTATCATGTCAGAACATCATTTCTTGAACGGCCAAGCACCACGTGCTCGTGTAAGTTAAATTATATTTTTATTCATTTTAATGGTTTCATTGAATGAGTCACTTTGCAAACAATCAAAAAAACTTTGTCTCACATTCATTGTTTTAAAAAAATATCCCATTTCCTATTTATTTCCTTTCATAGAATCACGTGCTCAAAATGATATTTTTCTATGTTTTATTTGCTGCAGTGATTAACTTATTTTTTTTAAATCAGCTTTTGTTCATGCATCGTCTACGCGTTATTAAAAGTAGATTTTTTCAAAGGCTCGTGCAGATAATAGAATTTTTATTTTTCGTTTGCGAATTTTTATTGACGCCAAAAACCTCATCCCGAAAACAACATCATGTTCTGACATAATAAAAAAAATCAATTATCACAATCTATATAATTGGTTTCAACTCGTCATTGC
>JAOUZG010053459.1:3822747-3832935 GCA_026289955.1 Argiope argentata | reverse complement strand
TGTGTGTGTTATTTCAGGATATTGAGTTTTATATATTTAGATTGATATTGCATGTGAACATATTGATACTTTGTTATGGAATTAAATAGACTTACCAGCAACTAATTTAAAAATAGACCACCGCTGGATATTTTAAAAGTAAGTAATAAAGAATTCTAAGGCAAAACATTAAGATCTTTTAGTTCCTACATCTTTCTTTTTCTTTCTATTAAGGCAATAGAAGTTTTTGACAGCATCAACTTCAGAACATAAAATTACAGGATTCTAAATCAATATTGCAAAGGATTCTTTGATCCGAACCAAGTATTACAAAAATATATTTAAGCTTGATAATATTAAATTAATATTATATATTCATCATGAATGTCGCTTTCCTTAATTGAATCGAATTAAAAATTCTGCGTAATTATGGATACGGTAATATGTATAATTTTATTGGATTCAGATTCGCTGTATCTTATTTCAAATTTAGATATTTTAAAACCCTTTTTTGAAGCAAAACGATGAATATTTTAGAAAAAATCTTTAATTGAGAGCTGCTGGCAGTTGACGATAATGAATCTAGAGGCCCTACTCCCTATATAACAATACAGAATGAAATATCTGCATCAAAATGAGATAAATTCTTCACTGCAATCAAAACTGCAAGGACTTTTAGTTCACTAACTACAATAATAAAAAACAAAATTTCACAAAGAAGATAAATTTGGCCTTGTTAAATCAGGATTTAATAGCACAAGATAAATGTTTTTGCTTATTTATTTTTGTCAGAGAAAAGAAAGAAAAAGATTAAAATGAGATCTGCTATGCATATTTCAATGCATCATGTCGGAACATCATTTCTTGAACGGCCAAGCACCATGTGCTCGTGCGAGTTAATTTATATTTTTTATTCATTTTTAACTGTTTCCTTGAATGAGTCACTTTAGTATCGCAAACGATCCGAAAAAACTTTGTCTCGCATTGATTGTTTGAAAAAATATCGCATTTCATATAATCAAGTGCTCAGAATGTCATTTTTCTAGGTTTTATTTGCCGTAGTCATTAACTTATTTTAAATCAGAGCTTTTGTAAATACGATGGCCTCGCGTTATTAAAAGCTGATTTTTTGAGATGCTCGTGCAGATAATAAAATTTTTATTTCCAAAAAACTCGCCGCAAAAACAACATCACGTTCTTACATGATAATAAAGAAATTATATACATTAAATATCGAAGTGTATATATTTATATAGGTGAATTAGCGTTGCAAAACTGATTTTTATTTGTTGTATTAATGTTTTATTTAAAAAATGAATGATATCGCGGAAACAAATCAATTAATTAGAATGACGTTAGTGTGAATATCCGGTAAATAGCATCGTCCTAAGTTTAGAACTAAGATTATAAATCCATGATCTGTTTATCTTAAGGTGAAATTTCTTACCACTTAATTGAAACCAAAGTATTATATGTGTTTGTAGAAAATGCTTATAATCATATAAAATCATGATGTTTTTGGGGTCAACAAAAATCCGCAGCCGAAAAACAAACAAATATATAAGCGAAAAATAAAAATTTTATTATATGCACGAGCATTTCAAAACAATCAGCTTTTAATAACGTGTTGCCATTGCATTTACAAAAACTCTGATGAAAAAAATAAGTAAATGATTACAGTAAATAAAACCCTGAAAAATGTCATTTTGAACACGTGATTATATGAAATGAAATAAATAGGAAATGTGATATTTTTTACACAATAAATGCGAGACAAAGTTTTTTTGGACCGTTTGCAATACTAAAGTGACTCATTCAATGAAACCATTAAAATGAATAAAAAATATAATTTAACTCGCACGAGCACGCGGTTCTTGGCCGTTCAAGAAATGACGTCCTGACATGATACATTGAAATATGCATAGCAGATGTCATTTTAATCTTTTATTTATTATTTATTAATTATTATTTTTAAAAATTAAGTCAAAATTAAAAAATATATATTATGATCTATAATTTGTTAATGAGCTAAAGCCGATGTTTAATTATCAATATTCTGCAATTATCTTTGATATTATTTTAACTTTCTTATTATTTTATTAAAAAATATTTTGAGATAAATTATTTTAATACATATAGTTGCAATATTTTAAGCTTTATATATGCACAATAATGATCAGAAGAAATGTTTCATAGAAAAAAATATCAATGAAATCTCTAAAAGTAGTTAATATTAAAACATTTGTAAATATCAAATTACAAAAAACCCCTCTCCCTACAGAAAGTGCTATCTTCAAACTTTGGGAATAAAAAGTTATAACAGTGTTTGAAAATAAGATATCAATAATTCTGAAGCATTTTGACTAATACAAAAAACATTTTATACCATAATAAAAGGTATTCATTAATCACATCAATAAAGCTTTCGTTTTACAAATATTGTTCGATTTCGAGCAGAAAAAAGGATTTAACTATGTTATTATGAAAACAAAATCGATTCGAATCAACTTGGAATTAACTTCTATCTATACTAAACTTAACTATTTTTTCAATACTTATTTATCAACAATGAAAAAAAAGTATTCTTTTTTCTCCCTCTTTAAAATAACTGAACCAGAAGGAATAATATTCAGCAATACGTAACAATAAATTCTTGTTAAATAAAGTGACTTAAAAAAAGAATTTAGCAAAAACTTACTTAGCTTTCAAGATGGTTGGCTATTTCTAAAATGCCGTTTCTTTAATAAAAAATGTTTGTATTCCACTTCACAAGAAAATTGTAAACTCGATTAAAAGATCCAAAATAAGTAATATGCTATTTCTTAATTTGTTAAACATTTTCAGTATTCATATAATGAAGCTCAAAAATGAAATCTCGAAAATTTAGAATATCCATTTATAACGAATAATGCACTAACTGAAAATGGTGTTGCATCAATTTTTATTAATTGATTTCAATATGCAAAGAGAGTTTTCTTGTAACGTATAATGATGTTTACCAAAATGTATTTTTCGCAACAGAGGATTTATATTTTAAGTTTTAGTCTCTGATTGTTATTTTTTATTTATAGTTTTTGTTTTGTTATTTGGTTGCTAGGCAGAATCACCAAATGACTAATTTTTTCAAAAACGAATCTTGAAAATTTAGAATACTCATTTATACCGATTAAATCAGTAACTGATAGGCGATGTTTCATTGAGTGAATTAATTGATTTCAATATACATAAAGTATTTTCTATATCATATAATGATATTTATTAAAATGTAGTTTTCGAAAAAGCGTATTTTTATTTTAAGTTATTATTGTTATTTTTTTATTATTATTTTTCGTTTATGGTTTTGCTTTAACATCCGGTATCTAGTCAGAATCACCTGCTGACATCCAGTTGCTCGTCCATACTAACTTTTTCTAACAGAACAAAAGAATTGTTATTTAAAATAATTGAATATTGTTTTAATCTTGCTCAGAAATTGAAAATAAAAGATTTTATAGCTACAGATAAATCAATTGAAATAAATACATATTTAAAAATTCTTATAGCTTTTACTAACAATTCAGATGACTGAGTGTATATGTTGGAGCTCTAAAAATTAGACCGTTTGATTAAGAAATATGAAATGTGCCGTAAGTACACTTTAGAGGGTAAAAATTTGCATTTCGCTACAATTATTTCTGAAATTTAAATTTAAATTAATTAAAAACTAATCTAAATTTTGGAATTTTTTTACACGATGACATCTAAAAATATCACTGTGCAAAAATAATTCTTAAATCAATTTAAAATTTAGAAAAATTACCATTTCAATGATACCAATTTTTTTAACTTACAAATCAAATTTCGTTTTTTAATAAATTAAAAAAAGTTATTTTTATATTTTTCACATAATTATTACAAAAAATAATTAAATGTACAAATATATCAAGCGTGTATGTAAAATAATTAGCTTTAATCAATTTTTTGATAGCACGTCGAAAAAAGCACAAATTGAAAGATTAAGTTATTTCTTATTTCAAATTAAATTGGAAAAGTGTAATTTTCAGCACGAATCTATAAGAAATTAAGTAAACATGATACTATCTTTTCAAATATATGGAAGGCTCAGTAATCCTCTGAAGTTTAATTATTAACACAAAGCATTAAAAAAAACTACACAAGCGCAATATAGAAAAAAAGTCTACAGCCTTAATATGCATTTCCATGAAATCATATTTAAAAATAAATTTAAGAGATTCAGAAAAATTATATAAAGTATTTTTATATAAAAATTATGTTTGAGAATATTAAATATGTTACAAAGAATTATAGCATTAAAATGAGATTATTATAAAAATGTTTAATGTTATTTTTGAAGCAAAGCAAAATAATGCATGTAACTCAAAATAAAATGACAATTTTTTTTCTTTATTTATCAGTTATAGAAATTACTTGTATATACTTATTACTTCATTTTTTGTGGAATTTTTTTCATATTAATTTGCCAAACTATGTATTACATGTTAAGAAGTAAGTAATGAATTATGCATATAAAAAGGTTAGATTATTATAAAATGGCTAAATAATGTTTTTGCCATATAATTTAACATTAATATGTATATGCTTGTAATCAATATTTCATTTTCAGAATAATAAAAACGAGAATTAACTAATTGAATCTGAACTTAAATTTACATTACAAGTAATTTTTCCTTTTAAATTTTTTTCTGGAGAAAAATTAAAATATAACATGAAATGTGAAATAAGTTTTATGTATCTCAAAATTGCATGATTATTTATTACCATTATTGTTAGATCCATTATAAAGTTCCGTATGTTAGAATATATATTCTCTTTTGATTCTTTTTCACAAAATTTTAAAATTCAGTGTCATGTTATACTTTTCGCACATTTTCATCTTTTTTGAATCATTATTTATCTATTAAACGAATTTAGCACTTGCTATATTGCTTTTTATAATGAGAAGTAAAAATTATTTTTCTGAACTAGAAAATGTTAAATCTTTAATGCATTTTTGGTTATTCACACCCATTATGAAATAGTTTTTTTATTGCATATTTAGAACAAGTTCTAAGAGTAACTGTTTCGACAATGTGTTATTCAGTTTTGTATAAAAGCTATTTAAAATCCTTAATGACAAATAAACAGAGATTAAATTTCAAGAAAATAGATAACTATTCATAAAACAAAAAAAAAATACTTTTTTTTATTTTAATTTTTATTGATTATATTTTCTTATAGCGAATATTTCAATCGGAACATATTAATATTTATTCAGTTATCGTTTGGCTCTTTTTCCGTAGTTGCTATTTTAGAATTAATTACAAAATTCTACATAGAATTTTTCAAGTCATTGAAGACAATTTTGTAGCAAGATTTTTGAAGCTCTATTATTAATTAAATTAATTTGCTGTTTTTGGATCTGTGGAGGTAATTTGGAAAAAAAATTACTATTTACTTTTTCTTATAGTTCTTTATATTTTTTATTGGCAGGTGGAAATTTTTTCTTAGGAAGTTTTTTTTTATTCAGACATCAATAAGCTGGTGAGATGAATAATATTTATTTACTTATCATAAAAGTTTCAAAATTATTCAAGATCAATAAATAGTTTTTATATATAAAGGCGAATCAAAGTATGCCATAATAGTTGGTAACAATAATGAAATTTTATTTAATTGATATTTAGCAATTAATTAGGATAGCAATTCATGAGCCTACAATATACAGTGTATCAAAACATCAATCTTTTTGAAAATGTATTAAAAAATATTTTAAAAGATTCAAACGTTTCATTTTTTTCAGACGTGTGTTTCTGATTTTAATATTTTTCATTCTAAACTGTTATTATATTTGTGTGAGTTCTCTGTCTTTATAAAAATTATTTATAATCTATGCAATAATTACTACAGATGATATTTTTTATTTATTTTCCTGTTTATTTAAGCGTAAATTTTAGTTAAAAACCTCTCAAACGATTTTAAAATGCAGTTAAAATGTTCTGTAGAAAGCATGACAACATGGAAATAAATTAATAAAATAATTTTTTTTTTCATTCAGCGATATTAAAAACCGCATATTAAAAATTTGAAGCAATTAAGACAGTATTTTTTTTATTTACAAAAGCACAATAAAAAAATAGTATAAATATTTGATAAAAGAATTTCACTCTTATGTTGGATATAGATTAAAATTTATACATACAATTTGTGCTTAAATATACTTATATGTCACAAATTTCATTAATATAGAATGTTGCAATGTAAGACTGCTATGTTGACATATACTCGGATTTGTAAACAAGCAATTTCTTATTTTGGTTCAAGGAATATGGCTAAGATCCTGAGATCCGTTTTACAACGTTTATACCATTTTTTAAATGTGAATTTCATTAATGAGAAAGCTTAAAAGAAATTTTCAAGAAATTAGATGCACATTTAGGCATCATATAAATATTAGATTCCCTATTCCTTATATTCTCAAACATAGTTTTTTTTCTTTTCAGAACTAAAGTACTCCAATGAAGAATCTGAAATCGATATTAATCACAGTTTGTTTTTTGACTTTCCTTTTTCATACATTTTCTTTTTTACAATTTTATTGGACATATCCGGTTGTTGTAGACATCCAAACGAGAGCGCCCGTGGAATTTTCGATTCCAGCTTTTACATTTTGTAATAACAATGGGTAAGACTGAAATTTACGAATTATATTCAGTGGTACTTTAATAAATAGAATATTTATAATTCAAAATTTTCTATGATCTCTTGAATTTTTTATGTGAAATTTTTAAAAATATTTCTTACAATTCGAATATGTTTCTATTAATTAAAAGTTGGAACTAAAATTATAAGTAAGTTGTTCAAATTTCGGAACTACTTTCATTCATTAAATAGGCTCATTGACAGCGTATAGATAGTGTATATATAAAGTGGTGGACTTGACTCTATAAAGTTATTTCAGTCAAAAAAAATTTATTTTCATCTTTTGAAAAAAAATATTCTAAATGCGTTAAATGTGAATTGCAATTTATTTTTAAAGTAATCTGTGCAAACGGGTTATTTAAATTATTTCTTATTTTTTGCTTATTAAGATTATTTTATTTATAAAAATGGCTTAATATATACTTAATAATTAGTATATGTATTATTGATTGAAATTACCGAATATTAAATATAAATCTTAAATGTAATTTTTAGTTTGAAAATTGTCGTATTTCGCAACAGCCAGTTTTAGATGAATTCTACGACTCAGTTTATTATTCGAATTCGAAAATAACTCAAAGTTTAATAGAAATAATATACTTGACAGCATTATGTTTTCTCAAGTATTGTAACTGATTTAAAACTTGTTTGATATTGTTGTTATGTTTTGTGATAAAATATACATTTCTACGCAATTACCACTATAAACTGCAATTGCATTATAATTTTTTATGGTACTCATACCATGAAAGACTCATATCATCAACCAAAATGTCATCACCAGTCAGAATTTTGTTGTGCATATAAGCAAATAAGTTTACCGATCGTTCAAACTGGAGATTTTATGTCGATTGTCTTGTATATTGAAAAATACGATTTATTTTTACTTCGTACCCCCCTCTGGGAGGGCACCTAGAAATGAGGATGAGATGCTTCCGGAATGATGATTGGATCTCACCACCCTGGAGGGAACACTAATAGGTAGAAGTCAGACTGCTACCGTCGAAGATGGGACGTACTTCTTACAGGAAGGGTTGTACTGTGGCCGGTGATGCCTTAAGGACTCAACCACAGTTCCCGTCAGTTTTACTGTTGCGGCTGTTTGGCCATTAAGGTCTAGTGGTTTAAATCCGTGTGCCTACGAGGAGAGAGTCGTAAAATCTGGTATTACTATTGACATTGGTGAATAAAGATGATGGTTAAGCTCTGCGGCTGCTTATGTTTTTTTAGACATTATAATATCGTTTTTTCCACACTCATCTTCTCTTATTGTCCACTATTTTGATTTGCGGAGCATGTGTTGTCACTCTGTGTGTAAGGCGACATTATTTTGATAACCGTCGTATTTTTATAAAGGTTTAAAAACTGAAATCTTCGGTCGCAGTTGTTCCAGCTACCCTGGCTCCTGCAATCTGGCCTCTTTGAAAGTCCACGAGATCTGCCATTTGAAGCTTTTCTGGTGCTTTTCTGGAAGCTTCGGCTGGTGAGTTCAAACTCGCTGCCTAAGGGATGCAAATCCAACGCCGTACTAACCAGGCTATCCTACTCCCAAGATATTATATAGTCATTTTATCAATCGACCAGGTTTTGCTGTTATGGCATCATTTCAGACGACGTTTGTCATTAACATTTATGACTAATTGTTTGGGAATTGTTGTTCTGCCGCAAACGTTCCATTTATAGTAGTGCCTTCTTACTATTGACATTAACCCCGGGGGCATCGTAATTGAGGATGTGATGCTTCTGATATGGTGGTTGATTCTCGCCAACATGGCGGTTACCCTAATAGGTGGGGGTGGCTCCTCCCATCAGTGATGTGAAGTACTTCCTACGGGAAGGGTTGTAACGTGGCCCGTGTTGCTGTTTCGTCAGTGCGACCATTCAGTTTTATGGATTATATAGTGTGCCTACGGATGGATCGGAACGTCTGGTAGGACTTATTTTTACTTCGTAGTAATGTGACGCAAATCAGTTATGTATTTTCGACCTCTTCCCACCTACTAAAATGAGCAAAATTTTATATAGATCAATAATTTTGTTGTCAAGACCACATATCAAATTTAATTTGATCAACCGCGTTGATATAAATAAGAATAGTCAAAATATTAAATAGATGATTTGTTGTAGGATTTCATTCAACATTTAATACACATGTTGGCAATAAAATTGCATTCAAAATTTCATCTTTCTAACTCGTTTTTGTTTTAAATTATCACTTTCAAATAAACGTAATAATTTTATAGATATAATTCTTTTTTTCTTTCCATCTCAACATGGAGATTTCTCCAAAATCTCAGCGATATATGACATTTTTTTAACGAATATAATGTTTTCTTAATTCTCTTTATACAAAAAGTCCTTGTACTTATTTTATCAAAGAAGAATAAAAACAGTTAGAACCTATTTGTGACGACCCCTTTGACCCCTTCACTGATTTATTTTATTTACTACAAAACTAGATGAAGTCTTCAGATTTGGTCGAGAATTGAGATTAAATATAGAAAACGAGATTTTGTTTATTCTATGTTGTAGTTGTTATTACTTATGACACTTGCCATGGACAAGCCTCCACTGATTATATCAGCAGATTTTAGCCGATAGGAGCGTCTCTTGTTTCAAGTAGTGACAACTAAGGCCAAGAGTACGACTTAGCCACACACCTATCACAGTCGCTTGCACAGTCCTTTTTTACAGGGGGGGGGGCACGGTCACACATCTCACAGAAGAACAACCATGCCCAGTCCGAGAAGACCAGATTACGAGGAAGACTCACTACCTCTGTGCCAGAAAGCCGGCATTTATTCTATGTAATTTTTATATATTATTATTTCAATTATGAGCAACTAAATTGTTGTTTAAAAGGTGCAAAAATAAAATTAATCGATACATGGCATACGGGCAAACCAGTTAAGGAGTTAAAATATCTATTGTGTGTAAAAAAAATCGTAGTTGCTCATTAAAAAAACGATGGTATGCCTTTTCCTATCGTGTCTTTGTAGCTACATTTTTTCGGAACTTCCATGTTGTTATCCTTGAGCGAATTTTTATTCCTGAAAAAAAGAAATATTAGATAAGATCAGGGTATTAAATTGGTAATAGAATTAACGAAACGCAATTTTCATACGTAATTTGACACCAAAAGGAATGTTCACCACAATTCTTTTTGTTTTTCCTTTCCCAGGATTAAACCTGAAGCATTTTGCGACATGGGAGCTCGTTGTTGGGATTCTATGTTCACCAGGACACAGAAGGTTTGCACACTCTGGCCCACTATCTGCGAAAGACTGGGCAACTTGTTGCCTAGAGATTTTCGAGTATGTAGCATTTTTTGATTGAATCTTTCCTCCTTTATATAAACAAAGATTAAAATGAAATCCGCTATGCATATTTCAATGTGTCATGTCAGAACATCATTTCTTGAACGGCCAAGCACCACGCGCTCGTGCGAGTTAAATTGTATCTTTATTCATTTTAATCGTTTCGTTGAATGAGTCACTTTACTATTGCAAA
>JAOUZG010053459.1:3788673-3802747 GCA_026289955.1 Argiope argentata | reverse complement strand
TATATATATATATATAGTATCATTATTTTGAATTTTCATTTTTAATTTTTCTATCTGGCAAACAAAGTTTTGGGGCTCGATAGATTTTGAGATGAAATAGCAGCTGTGATGTCATTGTTCTTCATCAGCCTTTTAAAAACGCATCTGCTTTCAAAGAAGTATACGTAATAATAAGGCAATACTGGTAAAAGCAGATTAACCTTTTAAAAACGCCTCCACTTTCAAAGAAGCATACATAATAATAATGCAATATTAGTAAAAGCAGGTAAAAATATTTTTTTCCTGTAAATTTTAGCGATATCAAAACCTCCAAAACCAAAACAACATCATGTTCTCACTTAATATAAAAAATCAATATTTTTCTCAGCCAATAAGATACTAATTTTGTAATTAAACTTAGGCTTTCTCCCAAACAAAAAAGAATCTTTTAGTTTTATTTTTTCACTCAAGCAGCAAAACTTTTCATTTGATGCTTTGAACATAATGACAATTCAGACTTTAGCTCAATTTCGACAACGTTCGTCAATGCTTTTTAATATTTTGGGTTTTTTTTGGGGGGGGGGGGGGGGAGTAACACATTTTTATGATAAATTTTCAGAATTATATTTCGCCATGCTTATATTACTTTACAAAATATCACAAAAATGAAACTACTCTCTACATCTAGAGGATATCTAATTAAGAAAACGAGGCCTAAACACTTTGAGCACTGAACAGACCCAACCAACCGCACAAATTTAATTCTAAAGAAACGGTTTCTGTTTCAGATAAAGGGTTAATGATTTAAACCTAAAAAATCCTTATTGACTACTCATTTTACATCCTGCTCCCCCTGGTTTGAAACAAAAACTGGTCAACCTGGATAAAATTTACACAACCGTTTTGGCCAGATCAGTAATGATAGGGATAAAAAGAATATCAAGTATCTCCCGAAGTAATCACCGTATCAGCAGTATAATATCAAAAATTGTATTGCCATAAGAAATTTAAAATTTCATACAATTTTAAATATATAAATTTTTTATAAACATGTTAGCCACACATTCTTTTAGTATTCTTTTAGTAATGCAGAATACTAAATGGACTGTATATATGACTTTTTCAATAAAGTATCGACGAGTGCTGGCTTGGTTTCTGATTGATCAAACTAATTTCTATTCCATAATAATTACCAGCTCCATACTTCCCATTACAAGACGCTCAACATAGAACGCCAACAACCACACGAGACACAAACAAGAATGAATACAAAACAAAAATCTGAATTTATAAGAAGAATGGTTGCCACAATTGGCGAACTATCAGCTGACATGGCGATAATAACAATAATTTTGTTTGATATTTAACAATTATTATATTTAAAATGGCTAATTTTAGTTTTGTGGTGGAGTGAAGATCATTATTATCCATGCAGTGGAAGCAAGTGGATCCATGTTTTCGAGAGCATTTCTTTAATGATCTTATTTCACATAAAACAAACACGAAAAACCAGAAAAGACATTAACGTGCGCGCATCTCCAACAGAACGGCATCTCATCTCATTATTTTTACAATCGCAATGATTATGGGATGCGTACCTAATCAGGCAACTGCTATAGTTTCATTTAGGATGAAAGACAGCAAAATAAATCTAGAGGCGTGTAGTTCAGTTATGTACTGCTCATAAAGAATTGATTATTACAAGGGATTTTATTTCAGGAATGATTAATTCAAATTATATTTCAAATTAAAACGAAGTGATGCTATATTATACCGACACATTTTTTTATTTCAAAACAAGCAATTTGTGTTATCAATTTTTAAAGGATAAACTTTCGAAAACAAAAATCATAATATTAAGATATAGCTGCTACAGGAGTTCTTTTTACCGCCTCTAGATATTAATAAATTGAATTTTTGGATAAATTATTATGATAATGATTTAATGTAATCAATGCACTGACTTCTTATCATTTATATGAACTTTCAAATATAAATATCGGATATGAAATTATTCTTTTTGTCTTCACTAATATTAAAATAATATCAAAGGTAGCTGAAATTCCTTAGTTTCATGTTAAGTTTTTGATTGCTTGATTGATAAAAAAATGTAATGTTCGTTTCTATTTCAGTTATGTCCATTACAAATTGAAACTAGAAGAAAAAAGCATTTTGATTGATAAAGCTATCGTAAGTAAAGCTAAAAAAATATGATTTATTTTAAAAATTAAAATTTGAATTTTTTTTACATATTTAGTTACAAAATGAAAACCATAATGTGTTGCAAAATGGATAAATTTTGATTGAACCATGCACGAATTGCCATTTTGGACAATATAAAGAAATAACAGATAAAAAGAATAAAATTAAAGAATATAAATAAAGAGTTGTTTTTATTGCTTTCGTTTTTATGCATATAAATATAAAATTTTAGCTATCTAACCTAGTAATAAGTATTATAAAATTAATAGTTATGGAAAAAAATTACTGTTAAACCTTTATGGTTTAATAGTGGAATCGGAATGGGACATCTTCAGCCCCTGACTGATTCATAATGTACACTAAAAAAAAACGAGAGAACAAAAAAACCCCTATTTTTTAAGGTATCGAATACTTTTAGGCTTATAAGTGACTTGTTTGTATGATATCAGCGGGAAAAATATTATACTTCGAATTTTCAATTTGAACTATATATCTAAACTGAAAACACACACAGACACACACACAATGAAAATTTATCATTATTGTTTCTTACTTAAAATTTTCAAATGGTGAAATTTTTCATTTATTGATTTTTAGAAATATCATTACTGAATAAACGAAATATTCTGAAGACAAATCGTTTGCTGCAGCTTAGAAAATTTAACTCGCGTATTGACAAAAGCAACTCTACACTGTTCACTATTTCCTGACAGAAATAAAACAAATCTGTATTCTTTTGCATTTGTATATTTGTATTTCCATAGTAAGATAACAATCTAATGTTTAATTATATTAAAATTATTTTTCAGATTAATGCCAAAAATAACAGTAGTAAGGTAAGTAAATTCAAATTTATATCATTTTTTTAAATTTCTCATAACTTAACAAGAAAAATTTCATTGTTAAAAAATGACTTCATGATGTCAACGACCTACAAATTTTAGATATCCTGATATTCGAAAAACACATTTCAAAGTTGCATCTATTTTTGAAGATACTTATTCGAAAAGGGACTAATTAAAAAATTCACTGGTGAGTTCTTCAGATATGGGGATGTGAAGTCACTGTAAAAATAAGTAGATATTTTTTTCCAACTCGGTATAACAATGCTGTATAGTTGAGTTGCCCCCGTTTCGATGTCGGATCGTAAGACGGTGGACTGCACGTAATTGAAATCTTTTTGCACTCAGTTCTATGTTTGACTTACTATTGTCACAATCTGATTATTTTTTTCTTGTATGCCTTAGAAAGGAGGGATAGTTCCAATTGTAGTTGCTCAAAAATGGAGCAAATTTAACAGATAAAATTAAATTTATTGCAAAATTAAAGATTTTAATTAAACTTTGCTCAGATCTCTCAAGGAGAAAATATTGTTTCAAAATGTAAATTCGATTGTCTACATAATAGGAAGAAATTAAAGATCAAACTTCCATTTTTGTTAGTTAACAAATGCATTTTCGGAGAGTTTTTTTCTCTGTCCTAACTGTAAGATTACCCCTTAATACCGTAAATTATGTGAGTCAATAATTTTAAAATATTGAGAACTTCTGTTTCTGAAGAGGATATAATTGAATATAATATTTTGGAGGATTTAGAAGGCCTACCCCCACACCTTTTAAAAAACAGGAAAAGAGGAAATATATTGTTCCTACAAAGTATAAAAATATGTCGCCCTTTTCCCCATTTTTCTAGACAGGTTTGGTTTTTTGATCGTAACCCTTAATTAAAGATATGTATTTTGAAAATTCAAATTTTTTTAGTTATACAAGGTAAACAACAAAGTTCTTGCCTTTTTCGTCTTTCCATTGAAAGAAGTGAGAATAAGTATGCAAATTCGTGTATGACGCGATTGAGAAACCGTCAGTCGAGAGTAGGAATATCAGTTGTTATAAACGCAGGTTCACTGCTCACATTCATCAAACGAAACTAGTACAGTAACGAAACAAAATGGACGTATCGAAGGAGCTTGCTCGGGGTTGTTTACGACTTCAAAGTGGGCATATCAGCAGCTGCATCAAGTTGCCGAATATGTCAAGTGTTTGGGGATAGTGCTGTCAATGAACGTACGGCAAGGCATTGCTTTCAAAAACTCAGGTCGGGAGATTTGTCCCTCTGTGATAAAACTCGAGCATGACGACCACAGACCTTGGATGATGAAGCCCTGAAGGCGGCCATTGAGGAGGACAGTAATCAAACGTGTGGTGAACTTGCCAGACAATTCAACACTTCCAGTGAAACGGTTAGACTTCATCTGCACAGCTTACGTAAGACGTACAGGATGAGCAAGTGGGGTCCTCACACGGTCAAGTGGCTCACAATGAGTTGCTGCCAAAGGGCCACGGCGGACCTGCACTCGCAGCAATTGGAACATGCACAACATACATTGCATCAGAAGGAGCCAGCACTGGTTAATCGAAAGGGCGTACTTTTATTGCATGATAACGCGATACCGCATGTCGCACGGATGGCCAGGAATACGATACAGCGACTTGGTTGAGAGACTTTGGGCTATACTCCTCACTCACCTGACCTTGCACCATCAGATTACCACCTCTAAATTCCCTGAACAATCAAAAATAAAATTGATTGATTGGTAAATCCTTCACCAATCAAGTAGACGTAAGCCAAGCTTTCACGAACTTCTTTGAGTCACCCCCCCCTAGTTTTAGTGAAAGAGGATTAAATAAAAGGAGACACGTTGGCAGAAGGTGCTGGATATTGAGGATGAGTACTTCAAGGATTAACAATAGACTACACTGTTTACATGTCATGTTTTTTTGGGTCATTAAAAACCGGCAAGAACTTTTTTCTTTTTCTTTGTAATTATGTGTCTCATCATTTTATCTGTCTGCTTTGCATATTTGCTGAATTTATTATTCTTCATACTTGAGATTTTAGATATTTTTTTGTATATTAATATTCTACCTTACACTTATTTTTAATTGAAGTTAATAAGCTATATTCTGACTTTTATAATTCAGTATGAGAAAATGCTGGGTGATTTTAGCCTTTAATCCCTTTTAATCATTTCCCACATACCTATAACACCCTGAAATTTCTTATTTACCATATGTTTAGTGCAGCATAGCCAAACATGGTTCTTGCGCCAATAAAATGAAACAAACCAAACCAAACTAGAAATACTAATTATCTTTTAAACCAATAGCTAGAATTTTTTAACTTGATAGATTTTATATAGCAATAACTTAAGTTTATTTGAGCCGCTAATCTATTTTACATCAAAAGGAAAAATCGCATATCAAATTTGGAAACTTTGTTTTTTGAACTATCGATATATTCGATTGATTAAAGATGCATACATTGTAGAAAAGGATTTATCGGATTTAAGGAAACTTAGAACAGTGAAATTCATCAAAATCTCCAGACTGAATGGATGTAATTTTTGCATGATTACAGTTTACTGTAACCTTATGCACTTTTGTGAATGAGAAAGTAAGAAATGTAAATATTTGCGCCGACTTTTATATCGCACTTTTTTAACACTTTGACTGCCAAACCAAAATTGCAAATGTTCACCACGGGATCAAACATTTTTGTGTGTAATTTATATTTTTTCACCATAAAACTACATATAAAAGCAATATTTTTCAATCTGACTCATTTTGAAGCACATGGGGAGATTTTCATCCCGGCTACCAAAAATGATAACCAAAGCACTTCACGAAAGTTAGAAAGAATTCTTCAATGAGGGATCAGATGCCACAACACTAAGAAAAGGTGTTAAATGGTACAGAAAACTAAGGTTAGAATTGTTAGGGGTTGCAGTAGTTAACGTATGGGTTGCATATCGACATGTAACTCAAAAATGAAAATTCGTAAGTTTAGAGAGAGCTTGGTTTTTCAGCTGCTTGATATGGATATACATCACGATTTTGATGCTCAAAAGAGTAAAAAAACAACAACACACCATTTGATTGGTAGGGTCCATGAAGATGGTAAAAAGTTGCGACGTAAATGTCATATGTACTATATCAACATTTCTAAGACAGAGGGTCGTGAACTGGTCAGAAAAAAAGCAAAGCTAACTTCCACATACTGTGAAAATTGTCCTGGCCAGCCTCCATTGTGTCGTAAATGCTTCAATGCCAAACACTGAATGTAACTTTATTCCAAAATAAAGGAAGTAACATACTGTATTTATCTATTTTTCATTTTCACAAACTGTAAATATAAGTATTTATTATCACATACTGCATATATATTTATCACATACTCTCTCTCTCTCTCTCTCTCTCTCTCTCTCTCTCTCTCTCTCTCTCTATATATATATATATATATATATATATATGCATCTTTTTTGTTGCATGTTACAAATATTTCATTTTCTACAAAACTTAGCTCAATAGAATCGGCCCATATATCAATTTGCACAAACCCATCGTAGTGGGGCCAACAATCAAACTTCAATACGATTTTCACGTAACTGATATCGTTTTTGTTAGCCAAGGCCTAAAGTGTTGCAACCCCATGGCTATCAGGTAAGATAGCCAATGTCCCAAAGGAAACATCACTGGATATCACATACGATAGCCATGGCAGTCAAAGTGTTAAAGAAAGGGTTTCTCAATATCTAACAAATGTCGTTTAAATTTTCTCTTTTTACATAGTTCTTATAAATATCAGAATGGGAGGAAAGGAATTTTTGTCGTGGATCGTTCATTTATGTCAATCGTTTTTTTCTTCATGGAATATCTCGATTACTTATAAGTAGTGTCTTATCCTCATTAAAAATTCCGTGCAACTCATAACAATAAAAATTGTTTATAACGCGAAAGAAAGTAGCACCACAAATTACGGAGTGTGTTATGTAATTATTTTTTGAAACTGTAACATTGCTTTCTTTAGGAATAATTTTCAAAATTATCAATAAGAAATATATTTAATCGGAAAGATATTTTTATATATATGAAGTGTAAATGTAATACAGTAAAATCCCTAGTATAATAAATTTTAAAAGCTGAAAGAAAAATGAGACCTTTTTCATGATATTAAAACTTTCTATTTAGTGTAAAACATTCCTTTCAATTTTTCGAGATCCTAAAATCTTACTTTTATTTTGTTTTAGAATCTTCTTCTCATGCAAAAAGGGGTAAGTATGATATTAAAATAAGTAACTGTTTATTATGTTTTCTAATAATACATACAATATTTGTGATTTTATGCTAGGAAGCATTATTATTAATTAGTTATTGTTATTAACTACTTATACTTAATAAAAATTTCAGAATATATTTCTTTCTTTTTTCCTTTCCAGTTTGACTGCACTAAAACTGCATTCTGGACCCGTCGGTAGGTATATGAAGAAAAAAAATGACTAAAATTAATCTCTATCTCAACTAATAATATAGAAGAATGGGTATGTGCTGGCATTTCACAGAAGAAAATTGTCAAATGGAAGAATGCATAATTGAATGGTTCATTTATCATCTAAATATTGCGGAATCATGACTTCATTTCTTATTTGTCTCGTAAGATGCTCATATATAAACTGAATCTCTCTTCTTTGGCTTTTAACAATGGGGAAATCACATGACTAAAAAAACAAATGACAGAATAATGTAAGCTTCGATGTTAAGGAATGATCAGGGCCTGACTAGGGCAAGGGCATACGGGGCAGTTGCCCCAGGCCCCCCATATAAGTGGGGCCCCCCAAGTCGAATATAAATTTTATTTTACGTTTCCTTCTTTAATGAATGTTCTCCCTTACTAAAGTTGTGAAA
The DNA here is from genome assembly GCA_026289955.1 of Argiope argentata. Classification (NCBI taxonomy): domain Eukaryota; kingdom Metazoa; phylum Arthropoda; class Arachnida; order Araneae; family Araneidae; genus Argiope; species Argiope argentata. Next base: position 3,794,825 of record JAOUZG010053459.1, on the reverse strand, counting down.
CAGAAGGGGCCCCAAAGAAGTTTTTGCCCCGGGCCCCAACTAGGCTAAGTCGAGCCTTGGGAATGATATGATCAAAGGAAATGGCACAATGCCTTATTGAGGGTCAGTGTGGCGTGCAATAGTGACAGCAGGATCCCCTTATGCCTTGGGTGTCTCCACACACGTCTTCGATGATCTTCAGGGCACAGTTGGAAGCGGGATTCCTAGCTAAAGTCTAAACGTACCGAGTCGGCATCTTTCCAACCTGATCGAGCCATGCACCACTGTAATCTGGCTCGGCAGTGTGCAGGCGTGAGTGTCAGGTGGCGTAATGGTCGGCGCGTTCGTAGATTTCGCTGTCTCAACCGTCTGTGAAGGGTCATGGTGGGCACTGGTGTTGGGTTGAACGTGTGATGGTTGATAGAGATGAAGAAGGCGCTGTGACAGCTGATAGGGCAATCACTCTGTCCTCACGATCTATTGTGGCTCTAGGTCGACCGCTACCACCCTGACGCTGAACTCTGTCATTTTCCAACCATCCTTACCTGCATCTTCGAATCACCAGATCGCTTCCATTTAAATGACGAGCAATGCTCCGATTTGTCCAACCGGCCTCTTTTAATCCAATAATACGACCTCTGTCAAACTCTGACAGTTGATCGTAATGAGCACGAATCCTGCGGCAAGGCATTTTTTAAGTTGCTGAAAGATAATCTGAATCTCAATCAAACCGAAAAGTTTTAACAACCGTTGAAGAACTGCTCCTTATATACATCTGCTGGATGCGCAGTTCCGATGCGTTGGAGATCAAATTATTCATTCATTGGGAACCAAAATTTAATCATTTGCATATCTGGTCAAAACACTCATGCATACGAAATTTCAAAGCAATCGGATGATTGCTTCTTGGTGCGTCGATTTTTTAAATACAATGTATATGTATTATGTCGAATTAGAAGATGAGACTATCAGAATGTAAAGTACTACCATTCACATATTCATCGTTCATATTATTAGAGATGACAAGAATTGCGGGAACTGGTTTTGATTTATCACTATATTTATTTGGCTTTTTAAAACATTTTTTAAGTTAGAATTTTAATGCAAATAATTAATTCCGTTTAGTTTTAATACTAAGATGCGCCATAAAGATGTATATAACTTTTTTTTTTCCTTTTTCAAGGTGTCAATTAATTAACGTGGAGATTGTGTTCAATGACTTTCAGATAAGAACGACAACTTACAAGCCGAAACTTGAAGTAAGATATTCCAAAAACCTATTAATTATTATAAATTTTTTTGAAGCTTTGGAGATTTTTTATTTAGAATTTATACTTGTGACCTCATTGAGTCAATTAATAAACACTGCCGAGAATGAAGTATCGGCAAATTTTATCACTAAAGTGTTTTATTGAATTATTGAACTAAGTCATAAGAACGAGTTTCGTTAATTTTATTTCATGGTTGAAATTTAATTGTTAAATTTTCCATGAATAATGAAATATTTCCTCAACAAATATTTTCTATCGGAATTGATTTTTTAAGCACCATATATTCTGGTACATATTTTCGTGTTTACGTTTTAAGATATATCTCGATCATATACATAAGTGTATTGTATATTTTATTTTTGACGTTTTTAAGAGAAGGTTTTTAATAAAAATTACTTCTTTAAAAAATATATAGCTTAATACTTTCGCTACTAATGGCACATGTATATCTTGATAACTTTTTAAAATTAATTATTTTTAGTAAAAAGTTGAATTTTTGGTTTATTTAAGCACCATGCTCCCGTCTCTTGCTTTCAAATCATTTGGAAAAAAAGTTGTTGAAAAAGGCGTCTTATACAGAGCATATTCTTTTCACTTTTATTGAAAATGAAGATGCAAATATTTTTAAAATATTCATAATCAAAGGGTTAAGAATGTTGGATATATTTTGTTCTGTTGTTGTTGTTACTTATGACACTTGCCATGGACAAGCCCCCCGCTGATACAGCAGCAGATTTAAGCCGAAAGGAGCGCCTCTTGCTTTTGAAGTAGTGCCAACTAGGGCCAAGAGAACGACTTAACTACACACTCACCGCATTTGCTTGCACAGCCCCTTTTTACAGGGGGGTACATCCTTACACCTCACAGAAGAACAACCCTGCCCAAACCGGGACTCAAACCCGGGACGCCCAGAACACTGGGAAGACGCGTTACCTCTGTGCCAGAAAGCCAGCTCAGATTTTCTTAAAGGATCAAACGAAAATAAAGGCAATGAAATAATACAGACTAATTATATGTAGTCCCTAATGAAAACGAATTTGTTTTTTTCATTGATTTTTCTGGTGGAATTTTCACATTTGCCTAATACAAGGATAAGCAACGTGTGACTTTGGAATTAAATATGATTTTTTAAAAGGAAAATTGCAGCTTTTTTTAAGATTGTAAATGTTATGTGGATAAAAGAGTAAAATATTGAAATTAAATTAAAAAACAGTAAAAATATTTCATTGTTTACAAATCTCATTTTTCTGTTTAGTGCTAAATCCTTTCCTCTTAAAGACAACAATCTCCGACGTTACGAGTTTAATAGCACGCTCATTCGTACTCATAGACTCGGAAACCAAAAGAAATATGGAGTCATTAGATTGCAGATAGTTTATCTGAACTACGGTCGGCCACAACAAATCCTGTCGATACTGCTACGTTCAGTGGTGTTGGGGTGGTCGGCTGTACAGAAGAAGTTTATCTAAACTTACATCAATTAACAATTCACCTCTTTTAAAGTTCCACCAATTTTCAATTGTCATATTTTTAAGAAAAAATATTTTTGATTGAAAATGGAATTAAAAAAATTATGTAAACAGTATATGCCTCCCTTCTTTTTTGAAAATTGAAATAACGTCATACTTTGGACGTCATACTTCTCTAGATATTTATTTAAAGAAGTTTCATTAAAAACTAGATTTGTTTAAATATTTTTGGTTAATTATGTGTTTTATCATAGCAGTTAATTACGGTATATGAAATATTTGAATTTTCAGCCCTATTTCTGAAGAAAGAAATATAGTTTTAACATAAGAATGTTTGAAATAACTTAATTTTGGCTTTAATGGTAATGTTTTAGAAAAATACGTGTATTTTAACACCAATTACAATCTTGGTGAATGTTAGCTTACGTTATAGTTATATTATCGTTTATGTTATGCTATATTTAGTTTTATGTAATGTTAGCTTTATTTTATTACAAATGCATTTGAACAAATAAAAAAACACTCTTTATAATTACTGGAAAATAATATTTTCTGAATTTTCAATTAATAAATGAATTATAATTTCTAATTATTTCACTAATTTGGGTCTCTGTAAGCATAATTTTGGTGAAAAAAAAAGGGTTCTGTAAATGGCTCCTTGTTGAAGAAAGGGTGCCGACTTTCTAAGTTTGTAGATTGTTGTATATTACGGCGCTTCCCCCTCCTCCATGTTATTATTAAACAGAGGCTTCCATTTAGTGTTCTTTTCCAGTGAATACTATCGTATCAATATCAAAGTAATATTCTGTGTTAATATTGAATTATTTTTTCTTCTTATAGAGATTGTCACTTCTAAGCAGCATTGGTGGAGCCATGGGAATATATTTAGGAGTTTCTATGCTGTCATTGTACAAATTGCTTGAATTTATAATTGATATGGTTCATAGACTTCAACCAAAGGGGAGAGAGGAGAAGAAAATAACCCACACGAGCAGCAACAGAAAAGAGGATCGATTCGTGATACCTCGTCTAGTCTATAAGAGAACCAAAGTATACAACATCGAAGCCTACTAAAAGCCTTCTACTGTTTTTGCACTTCCTTTAGTTTCTAAGATGAATTGGAAGTTCGGTTGTAACTTAAAAAATGTAACCCTTAACTGTTTTATTAAAAGCAACAAATTAACTATTTATTATTAATTATTAACCAATTAACTATTATTAACAATTTAACTATCAAATATTTATTAACAACAACATCAATTAACTGTTACCAAATATTTTATTAACAACAATTAACTATTAACTATTTATAATTTATTAACGATTTGCCATTAACAATTAACCAATTAATTATTATTAACATTTAAACTATTAACTATTTTATTAACAACAATTAATTATTTATTAATTAACTATTATTAACAATTTAACCATCAACTATTTTATTTACAACAATGTAACTATTAACTATTTTACTAACGATAATTAACTATTTATCATTAAATATTAACTATTTGTTCATTAACTATTAACTAATTAACTATTATTCACAATTTAACTATTAACTATTTTATGAAAAACAACAATGAACCATTTATTTTTAACTAATATCTAATTAACTATTATTAACAATTTAACTAACATATATTTAAAACATGAATTCGGATACGTGTATAAATAAATTTAAAATTGAATCTGACACTGAATTAAAGTATTTTTTATTTTATTACTGTTAAAAATTAGATACATCTATGGTTTCAATTCTGTGATTGTATGGATTAAAAAATATAACACAAGAAGAAAAGGATAAAGTAACTCATTATTGTGATTGATTTTATACCTGCATAATATCGTTAGTAAAAAAATAAATCAGATATCCTTTTATTGGATTGTATGGTGAAAATTCTATCATCCTGAATAACGAATAATGGTGATTTTTTCTATTTAAAGCTATGAAATAGAATTAAAACACGGAAAACCGTTTACAAAATAGTACTTGCAGAAATCAAAAGTATACATGGAGAATATGTGTGCAATAGCACAAAATACGCAGAAAGAAAGAGGAAAAAATATTTCAAAGAGGGACTTCACTTGACTACTCGTTTGAGCTTTACTCATCTGATTATTGACTATAGTATTGACTCTCGTCTATGCGCTTCATTTTTATATGCCCCGTGACCGAGTATGAAATGTTATATAAAAATTTTGGAACTTGAGCTCTAATAAAGTTATTATCAAAACTATCGAATTAGCGGATTGTTTTGTTTGCTACGGGATTAAAAACAAGAGAATGCTTTAGTATTGTTGATCGGAAAAGAAAATTTTAAAACTTAGTTAGATGCCAATTTTTTAAATTTTTATAAATTTTATGATAGAGAAATATTTAATGATACGAATAATTTATGACCGTTTTTAATTTAAAGAATACGCCCCCTTCAAAATGAGATGTTTTGACCGCTGAAAGTTCATCGAACATCAAATAATCCCTTCGGTATTGTTTCAATATTAATTCAAAAGATAAAAAAATAATAATTTAAAAAACAGAATGAAGGAAAAAACAAAGAATAAAATTCCCAAAATAATAAAAATAAAGTTTTTATCAGTTTAAAAGACTAAAAGTAAAATAAGACAAAGAAAATCATTTGGAACCAAATTCAAAGGATCCCAAACAAAGCTTTTGTTGTTTCTTGTGGCATTTGTTATATACAAGCTCGCTGACAAAGTCAGCGATTTTAAGTCAGGACAGCGTTTATTGTTTTAGTGGCGCCATCTAGGCGCAAAAGTACGTCTTATCTACTCATCCGTTATATTCACTTGCACAGCTCCTTTTTACGTTTGGGGGGGGCACATTCACATAAATCACAGATAGAACCGGTGAAAAAAAATTATGCCAATCTGGAACTCGAACCCGGCTCGCTCAGATCACCCGGACGACGCACTATCCCTATGCAAGGACATCAGCTCCAAAATAAGGACTCTGAAATGCAATTTTTCAGTACAAATTCAGTATCATTTCACATTGCGTATCTTGTCTCATCATCAATTTTTGAAGCAAATTCGTATTCATTTCCAGACAAACTTCGTTATTTCCAAAATCAATTTTGATCAATCTCCGTGTTTCAGCTTACAGTTCACTTTCAGTCAACATTTTAAATTCATTTGTAACTATCCGCATTTAGCTACCAGCTAGTTCGCCAGAAGTATTGGTTTGTTGTCACTTTCGGTCAACATTTTAAATTTATTTGTAACTCTCCGCATTTAGCTACCGGCTAGTTCGCCAGAAGTATTGGTTTGTTGTCACTTTCGGTCAACATTTTATATTTATTTGTAACTCTCCGCATTTAGCTACCGGCTAGTTCGCCAGAAGTATTGGTTTGTTGTCACTTTCGGTCAACATTTTAAATTTATTTGTAACTATCCGCATTTAGCTACC
>JAOUZG010053459.1:3761326-3781366 GCA_026289955.1 Argiope argentata | reverse complement strand
AATGCGTTTCATATTTTGTTACTGTTTTAAACTTGATAAATCCACGGGCATTTGCACTTGATTGAGCAGCTCAAACTTATCGGAGAGGAATTTTTCTTCTTGGCTTTTTGTTCAATGCTTAAGAAAATGTGTTAAATTTTAATTGTTTCATATATTGCAAACCTGATTTTGGCATATAAATTACCTCATTAATGTGCTGAACGTTAATTTTTTAATATATTACAAAACTTATTTTGGCAAACATATTACATTATTAATGTACTAAATGGTAATTATTTCATATATTGCAAGCATGATTTCGGCAAATATTAATGTGCTGTAAAAAATTCTAAAATTCGGTTCAGTGTTGCAAGCAAACGGCTCGGGAAAGAAAAGAGATCATATCATTAACACAAACATTTATGTGAGACACGTACACACACATGACGACACAATACAAATATTCAAGTTTAACTGCTTTTAAACTTTCAAAAAGGGGAATCCAAAAAGGAACTTATAGTTCCGCGAAACTTAGGCTGTTTTCGCCATCGAAGTCTAAAACGAAAATCTCTCCTTCTCAGGTCAGGAGTTCAATTTCTATACTGGCGAGAGCGCCATCTATAGGGTGTTTCTAAATTTTCCACAGTGCTAAATGCTGATTATTTCCTGTATTACAAACCTGATTTTGGCAAATATATCACCTCCTTAATGTGCTAAATGCTAATAATTTCTTATACCTCAAACCTGATTTTGGCAAATATATTACCTCATTAATATGCTTAATGGTAATTATTTCGTATACGACAAACCATATTTTCGCAAACATATTAGCTCATTAAGGGACTAAATGTTAATTATTTCATATATTGAAACCATTTTTTGTGTGCAACGTATGAATTATCTAACTATTTTACAGAATTGTGACTTTCATACAGTACTGATACAATTTTGTGCCTTTCTACTTTATTCCTCTGCTTCGCAACTCTACGTTTCTACTTTATTATTTTTTCACGTATTTATTTTTTAATTTTATTTATTTATATATTGTTGATGCCCTTTATTTTATATTCTTTAATTCTATTATAGTATATGACTTATCATTTCTACTTTTACTTATTTATTTATCTTCTTTCTGTATTTATTATTTACTCTATTAATTTATACTTTTATTTATTTATCTTAACTATGCTTCTTATTCTTTGCTTATAATGTTTTTAATTGCTGGCTTCTTTTTATCTTTAAAAAAACAACTACCAAAAAAAAACCCTCCCATAAAACAACAACAACACATCTACATCTTATGTACAGGGGGATTCAAGACTCAATTCATTCAAATTTCGTATCATCAAAGTAAAGTTAAGCGGTAACGAATGTGAACTTTATTACAGCAAGGTAAAGCACATTTGTTACAAGTAAATATTCAAACATGCGATTATTTACACGAACACAAGCTTCGGTATATACAATTGAACATTTTTAAAAACGCCTAACATATATCGTTCATAACTTGCAGTTTATCCAGCGAGATATCTGATATTAATATGATGAATCTCCAGACCATAGCACAGTTATTGCACGTTGATTACTTGGACCGAAAATATGGAGTTTAATGATTAGCAGAGGTGGACCGATCAATTGGTATCCCATTTCACCAGATTTACCACCTACGAATTTCTTTTTGTGCTACGCCATGAAAGACCATGTGATCGAGACTCCGTTGACAATGCAATGAACCTTGTTGCAAGAATAGTGGTAGACGTAAGCGTTGTCCATGATATTCCAAGTGTTTTCGAAATTGTTCGGTTTCCATTGCAGAGGTGTTGTGAATTCTGTGTTCGTGTAAATGGTCGCAATTTTGAGCCCCTGCTGTGAACTTGTACTTTGCTTTATTGGAATTAAAATCACATATGTTACCACTTAACTGTACTGTTTCCTTGTTTTCACTTCACCTGTCCATTTATCTCTGTAGATGACGTTTGCGCAAATATTTTCCTGTAGGAAATCGATTTCCTGACCTTAACCTTACCTTCCTACTAAATTTGAATGATAAGTTTTGAATCACACTGCATATATTTGGAATTATGAAATTGTTTTAGTAAAGGGCCAGTTGGGTTGTAGCATCTCAATAGAGGTGAATCAAAGTAGACGTTTTTGTCGTTAGAGATTCACAAGAAGATTTTGGTTTAATAAGGGCCAGACATCGCTTTTCTGTTTATAAATTGGCGATAGTAAACGTTCTAAACTTTACAACTCATTCATTGGTTCCTGCTAGGACACATTTGTTCCTTACTCTGTCGATGTTAATAATAATTATTTTAGTAAATTGGTGATATTTGACCTTAAATTAATTAAATTATCCCGATTATTCTGTAAGAAAGAGTTTGTGTATATTCAAGGGCTTAGACTTAATAAATGCATCAGACAGATGGCTGCATTTAAATACAATTAAAATATGTTATTTTAAGCTGTTAGTAAAATAATTCTATTTGTTGTAGGGCCTGCGTTATAATGATTTCCTAAGGAATCATGAATTAACACCAGATATATTACAAAGGGTGAAAAAACCCGTGGATGATTTTTTCAGTTGCAAAATTATTTCATCTGATGGTGAGAGAAAATGCACGTAAGCGCATTCATTTATTTAGATTCAAATGCATGTAATGATTTATTTTTCAGTTGCAAAAGTATTTCATTTGGTGAGAGAAAATGCACGTAAGAACATTCATTTATTTAGATTCAAATGCATATAAAGATTTATTTTTCAGTTGCAAAAATATTTCATCTGGTGAGAGAAAATGCACATAAGAACATTCATTTATTTAGATTCAAATTCAAACAGTGCTTTTTCCCATGTGCAGAATCATTTCATCTGATGAAGAGAGAAAATTCTCGTAAGAACGTTCACATATTTAGATTCATATGCATAGAATGAATTTTTTTTTCAGTTTCAAAATTATTTCATCTGATTGTGAGAGAAAATGCATATTAGCAATTCGCATATTTAGATTCAAATGCTTACATCTATAATTTAAAACCAAATATTTTTGCACATTATTTAGAGATTTTTTTTAAATGAATGATTAGCATTCCTCTCTGGTTAATTTAATTTTTAATTGGTAGAATACTAAAATTCGAAAAAATTGAAATAAATAAATAAATGGAATATTTAAAATAATTCTTTAATACTATATATACTTTTAAAATGTTGTTTCAGTTTGCTTTAATCATTTTCAAATCACGCTTATCGTTCCCAACTTTTTAAATTAAACCAGAATTTTATTTTGATCTCAATAATTTTCGATATTTTTATCAAGTTGTTTCTATAATTATTTATAACTTATCATCAACATACCATAAAGTTATGCAACATCACTCTCAAATGGCAAATGTGTTTTGAATTCAAACTGGAATATAGATAAACATAGTTGTTTATGTGATTTTATTATTTTCAATTTTCATTTTATTCTTTATTTTTTATTTGTATTTTTTATTCTTAGTATTATATTTATTTGTATTAGTATTATTTGTATAGTATTATATTTATTTGCATGCATTTTTTAATATCTTTTTTGTATTTGTATTCTTAGTATAGTACTGAAAATAGATAGCGCACGACCTTTTTATCGTGAACGCTTCATCCAGTGTTGATGTGAAACTGGTGAAAGCAAGCACCGCTCGATCTTTGTTAGCGGCAAAAAGGAATTATTGCTGAAAGCAAGCACCACTCGATCTTTGTTAGCGGTAAAAAGGAATTATTGTTGAAAGCAAATTACTGGGGAAAGCAAGCACCGCTCGCTCTTAGCGGTAAAAAGGAATTATCGTTGCAAACAAATTATTGTTGAAAGCAAGCACCACTCGTTCTTTGTTAGCGGTAAAAAGGAATTATTGTTGAAAGCAAGCACCACTCGATCTTTGTTAGCGGCAAAAAGGAATTATTGTTGAAAGCAAATTACTGGTGAAAGCAAGCACTGCTCGCTCTTAGTTAGCGGTGTACTGTCCTAAATTGTGATAGATGGTGCTGTCTGCGCTCGACGAAAGAGACGCCGCCATATTGTGTTGGAGCGGGAAAAGCTGGTTTTAGCATGTCTTGACGCGTAACAGAGCTGACTTCTAAATTGTCTAATATTCCTAAACTTCTAAATGTTCTCAATTTTCTAAATCCTGTTTCTAAATTCATTTTAAATGTTTTGTGTTGTCTGTGAATAAATGTTCTTAGTGTTAAAGAGTTTCGTTACTTTAAGCTAAGACATTACAGACTTATAAATGGTGGCAGCTCTTGGAATTTGATCCACACAAACTTCAAAACTGAAGTCAGTTCTGTTAAATTTTTTTTAGTTAATTTTTAGCATGCTGGGGGTAAGTTCATTTTTTGCCAGACAGTATCTATTCTGAAAATGTTAAAATTGGAATAGTGCATTTACATATTTTAAATAGTAGAATGAAATGTTTTTTAAAGAAAATTTGAGAATTTATTTAGCAAGGAATTTTTATTGGGCAGTGTACTAGTATAGAATTGGTAACTCTAGTTGCTTTTGGTTATATGCAAAGAGAATGCGGTATACTTTTGTACAGCATATTTAATTCCGGTTGCTTGCATGTAAATTACTCAGTTTGGTTTAATAATTATAGTTGTGTAAAGTATTGTGTATACTGTTACTATAATTGTATTTTATAACTTTAATTTTGCAGTTTACTTTTACAGCAAAATTTTGTCTGGTTGTTTTCTTATCAGTATGGTTGTTTTGTGATATAAAATTTCAGTTGCATAAAAGTTATTTGATATTTTATAAATAACTAGAAATTCTATGCAAAGAGTTATATTTATTGTGTTTAAGCTATAGAGTTGTAAGCGCAAAATAAATCAACTGGAAGTAATTGTGCATTGTGTTTTAACATAGAAATTAAGTTGATTTTTTCTATATACTGATAAAACAGATAGAAAGTTCAATAATTTTATCAGAATATATGAAACAAATTTCAAAACGGAACTACAGTTTTGTTTTGAAAATAGAGTATAGAAAATATATTTAATTCGGTGTAGTTCTGCTTTGATTTGAGACGGATGACTTCCGGTCGAAACAAAATGATTCCTTTTTGTTTCTTTTTTCTTCAATAGTGTATCATCGCTTGAAAAGAAAATTTATTACAGTATTATTTTGATCACTTGTTGTATTTTTATTTTTATTTTGTTTTTAAGCAGAAAGTGGAATTATGTTTTAGTTTTTTTCTCGTTTTGGGGAAATTGAATCATATTTGTGTACGTTTTATGTTTAAAAAGAAATTCTTTTCGTATTTTATTTTGAAATTTATGATAAAGAACCGCACAGTTGTTTATGATGTATTTCATGAGAGTTCACAAAGAATCTTATTAATAGTAATATTTAGATTCTGCAAAAAAATTAAAATATCTTAGTTTCTCTTTATGTATTTTGTGCATTTTTAATTTTGAAACTAGTTAACTTTTGTAAAGAGTGGGGATCCCATTAAAAATAAGAAAGTTAATCATAATTTGGTATTTAGATTAAAATTTTTAAGTCACATTGAGTTATATATACATTCGTCAGAATGGCTTTTTTGGGAAGAGTTTTAAAAGCAGATTTACTCAAACTAGCAGAGTGCCTCTCAATCAATATCGATGCTTCTGCAACAGTTATTGATATTAAAAATTCCATTTCTTCAATGGATAAATTTGAAGATGAAGTTGATTATATTAAAGAATTGCTAGAAACAGTTTAAAAAAAACACGACTTGAAGAAGAAATTAGGGAAGAAAAGAGAATTGAAAAAGAAATGGAAGCAAAGCGAATTGAAAAAGAAATGGAAGCAAAGCGAATTGAAAAAGAAATGGAAACAAAGCGTATTCTTGAAGAAAAAGAGCTAGAAAATGCTTTTCAACTGAAGAAATTGCAACTAGAGTTAGAAAATAAGTCCAAGTCGAGTGAAATGACTCTGGTGCCTAATAAACCAAAGCTGGAAATTAGACATCTTATGCAAAAATTTGATCCTAAAGATGGTGATATAAGTCTGTATCTCGTTTTGTTCGAAAGGCAAGCTAAACGAGTTGATATTGCTGAAGACTTATGGGTATCTCATTTAATTGGATTGTTGCCTCATGAGATGTCGCAGCTCATTGCCAGAGTATCAGAAGAAATTTCAAACGACTACTCGCATATAAAAAAATTATTGCTGAAAAGATACAGATTTTCGGCTGAAAAATTTCGACAAAAATTTCATAACCACATAAAAGGTTCGGATAGCAATTGGACAGATTTCTTATATGAAGTGAGGAACTACTTTGAAGAATGGTTGAGAGGACTGGAAGTAAACACCTTCACCGAACTCAGTGACTTAATTGTGACTGAGCAGATTAAAAGGAAAGTACCTTGGGAGGCTAGAGAGCATTTTATTGACGAATGGTCGGATATAAAAAGTCCAGATGTACTTGTTCAAAAGCTGGATGAATATGATAGCATCCGTAGCCTTTGGAAGAAAAAAACCTTTCAGTGGTTCTTCAAAAGAGAGATCTCCGACTTGGAAAGCTAAATCTCCGAGTGAAAATAAAGTATTCTTTCATATTAAAAAAGAAGATTTTGGTGCTAAGAAGCATGCAAATAATGAAGACTTTGACAAAAGAAGAGTAATTAAATGTTATAAATGTGGTTCTACAGATCATATTAGATCAAATTGTCTCTTGTTGATAAATAAAGAAAGTTCTGCAACTGTAAATAATATATTTGAAGCTTACGAAGATGATGTAATGTTACCAAATACTTCTATGGGCGAAGTAAATGGATTCCCTATGCCTATTCTGCGGGACACGGGATCTAGTATTGATGTTGTGAGCCTCAAAGTAATAAAAAAAGAAATGTTTACAGGCGAGCAGGTTTGGGTTCAGCAGCCATTAGATGATTCACCGGTGTGCTTACCACTAGCTGAAGTTGATCTGAAAGGTGAGTTTGGAAACTTGATAACTAAGGCAGCTATTGTATCTAACAAAGCCGTTAAAGGTAGATATATTTTAGGGAATAGAACTGCAGCCCTTATAGAAAAGATGGAGAACATTCATGTTTCCCAACAGCTCAATGTAATCCAAACACGAGTTCAGAAACGGTTAGAAGAGGAAAAAGAATTCGTGCATACCAAAGAAAATAAATCTTTATCTGTAGAGGAAACTTAGAAGCTACAGAAGCGATTGAAGATGATGATTTATTCTCTTTTCCTCCGAAAGAAGAATTTGAGGGTTTGTCATTACTAAAGATTGATTCTAAAGCCTTTATCACTACTCAACAAGAGTGCAAAGAACTACAATCTTTGAGGAAAAATTTAGGTAAAAAAGAATGCAATATTGGGTTCAAAATTCTCCCAAATGGACTTTAAGTAAAAGGGAAGACAAATAAATTAGGTGAAGATAAACTTTTATTAGTAGTGCCTAAAGAATTTCGAGAAAAACTAAAGACTTTGTGTCATGACGGTGCAGCAAGTCATTTAGGCGTTACAAAAACTAAAGACATTCTTGCAAAATATTTCTTTTGGCCGAATTGCTACAAGGAAATAGAAGAATATGTCCGAAATTGTGGTCACTGTCAACGTGTGGGAAAACCTAATGACAAGAAAAAGGCTCCTATGAAATTAGTTCCAATAATTCAAGAAGTGTTTGCTAAAATCAATATTGATGCTGTCGGACCATTGCCGATTACTGAATCTGGAAAGAAATATTTGATTACAGCGATGTGCTTGGCTTCCAAATATCCTGATGCTGTCGCTGTAACGGATATCACATCCACTTCTGTCATCGATGCACTTCTTCAAATTTTTAGTCGCATGGGATTTCCGAGAGAAATTCAGCATGATCAAGGGACTTCTTTCATGAGTGAAGTCACAACAGAATTCTTTGAATTTTTTGGAGTTAAAGTTGTGCACAGTTCAGCCTATCATCCACAGAGCAATCCTGTTGAACGTTTCCATCGAACGCTTGGTCGAATACTTCGTGTCTTATGTGCCGAAGAAGGGGCCGGAATGGGAAAAACATGTTCACGCCGCTTTATTCGCTCTAAGAACTCTTACTCACGAATCTACAGGGTTTAGCCCAGGTGAACTGGTTCATGGGAAAAACCTTAGAACACCTGTTACTTTATTTTATGAAAATTGGCTCCAATCCGAAGAAGAACCAACTCCAGTGACTGAATATGTGTTCGCTCTACTTAATCGATTGAAACGGTACCAAGATCTTGCTGGCAAGGAAATGGAAAAATCCCAACAAAGAAACAAAATTTGGTATGACAAGCATATGACATAGCGCAATTAAGTATGCCATGTTACAATAATGTTTTATGAATTGATACCATTAAATACATTATGGCCTTTGTTCTTGAATAAAATTGCTGAAAGGAATCATTTTTCCCTACAGAAATGATGTTCCACTCGTTGGGTCGTATTACAGTGATTCTGATTTTTTTGGCATTTGTTATACTATCAACAGTCGCTGGTCTCAGCTCAATAAATCAGTAGAGAAACTTAGAAGATCTGATAGTAAGTAATCTAAGCATATTAATTTATTCTCTTATAGCAATTTACATTCCCTTTCTGATGCAAAATCACATTTATTTTTGGTACTTACGTATTAGACCGTCAAAGTGCCAACAGTCGTCAACTACCTCGAGCCAATTTACATAGATGGTCAGAACTATTTGATGCCTTTCAGAATGGCTATAAACAGATAATCTTCCTTATAAAGTCTGAGCCACGGAAATTCTGAAAAATAGGAATCCAAATGTTCTCTTTTCGTACCCCAATCGTTCAAATCCCAAATTTAAATCATTTGAACGAGTCACAGAATTAAAAAAAAACGCTTAGTGATCTTCTTCGAAACAACAAAATGGTGAACGACAGTTAAGGTTTGCACGATTTTTCAAATAATAACAGTTATTTGCAATAATACGGCGTTTTAACAACTCATTGGCGACGTCTTTAAATTTGGCTATAATTTTCGACGGCTTAGTACGTAAGTACTGTATTTTTGATTTCTCTTACACAAAATACACAAAAAGAAAGTTTTATATTAGTAAAAAAATTGGTTCTCGAGATTTGGATGAATTACCATAATCTGGACTTCGAAAAACAACTTTTCCCTTTCGTATTTATGCCTGTGTGTGAGTGAATTCGATAGGTTAATATTTTATTCAATCTTGTCTCTACTTTATATACATGGTGCGTCTAAAAAGTTCACTGAACGGATGGATATCTTAAAAGCAACATGAGTGAAAAAGGCGCCCACGGGCATGCGCAGAAAGAGACCTATAGTAAGACTCCACGCAGCAAGTAGCACATTAAAGCGACTCATATTAGTCTGCTACGGCCAGTCAAAAGGTGTGTGTGTGTGCGAAAACTCACGTCAAATTGAAATGGAGCAACGGATTAACATGAAATTTCGTTACAAACTTGGAAAATAACAGCCACAGAAACGCATTCAATGTTGGTGCAAGTGCGATGAACAGACTTCATGAACAGAAAATGCGTTTACGACTGTTCAAACGTTTTCGGGTGGGAAAGAGAACCATCGATGATGAGCCTCGTTCGGGTCGACCCACAACAAGTGTCACCGCCAACAAACTCGTAAACTAATTTTCTGCTCACGGAGTCTGTCCCGTACACCTACACCAACACTGCGTGCGTTTCTGTGGCTGTTTTTCCAAGTTTGAAGCGCCTTGTATCATGCAAAGTATTGTTTTTGATTGGGGATCATCTTTCTTTTCCAGGAATTGAAATTGAATTTTATGTAGACCTGATCGATCGAAACAGAAGTGTGCCTGCAGATCGAGTGGTTCTGCCAAAGTACAACTACCCTACGATGTCTGCGGCTGCGCAGATGCTTCTGCACAATAATAACGTTTCCATCAGTCCATACCGCAATGGGCTCGATTTGTTAGGAGGAAAAAGCTATCATTTAAAGTTGAAACAGGTCAGTTTTAGTTTGAATTTTAATTTCTTAGCAACAGGGAAACTGATGTATTAGACCGTCGATGTGACAACGGTCGCCAACCATCTCGAGGCAATTTACTTAGTGGCCAGAATTCTTTGATACATTATACCGCCATTGTTTGTTTGCTTTCACATATAAACTCATATCATGTCCATTCAAACACGTATTTTTAGATGCAATAATTCAATAATTTCGGAAATTTGTCACTACATCTTTTTCCTTGTCAGGTAAATCCCAAATTTTAATAATTTTAATGAGTCAATAAATCAGACCAGAAAAAGCGCTTAATGATCTTCTGCGAAGCCAACAAAATGGCGGATGACAGTTGAGGTTTGCATAATTTTTTAAATCATGGTGGTTGTTTGCCATTATTGGCGATTTAGCAACTCTTTGGTGAAGCCTTCAAATTTGGCGATAAAGATCGATGACATAGTACGTAAGTACCGTAATATTATTTATTTATTACCATTGATAATTTTGTTTCTCTGAATGCGTACTTAAAAAATAAAAATCAAAAGAGAATTTATTTAGAAGCTTCTATTCAAATGCGCTTTTTAAATTCTGACTATTAAGAAGAAGCTTGGAAATGCATACATACAATTATTACTAGTACTTGTCTGTTTTTATGATCACCTTATTAAATCACTAAATGATGTAAATTGTCTCCAACTTGGTTATATCTACCTCGAAAAGTCAGTTACCTTGAGGTTTGAAAACCTCCAAGTAAAATAAGAAGTCAGCTATCTTAGAGAAATCTGGGCATTTCATGTATAATGGAGCATGGCCGCCAAATCGACAAGTCTGTTAGCTCTAGATAAAGCGGTCTGCTCTATAAAGAAATTTCTTTTATTAATACTCATACACATCTATTTTTTTAACATAACCAAATACTGAATTAACCTGTTTTATATGAAGATTCTGATAAAACTGTCTAATTCCATACATTTTAAATACATTTAGCACTTATTTTAAAATAGTTTCAATCTTGCAATAATCATTTGGCCTAAAATATTCGAGGTAATTTACATATTTAAAATTAGAAGTAACTCTAAAATATACTAAACTATTTTTCATTACGCATTGTGTTATAAAATAACACTTTTAATTGTGTAAAGATATTTTTATTAGTTAAGATCTAAAATGTTGTAAATTTCCTTATATAACATCTTTTTAGGAAGAGAAACACTTACTTTCTGCTCCGTATCAAACCAACTGTACCGATTACATTAAAGAATGGAACGACAGAGGGGGCATTGGAGCCTTAAACCCAATGGTGAGCTTATTTATTTCGAGAATGGTGGTTAACATTCTGAACCATTCATATCAAATATAAATTAATTTTAATGCATAATTTTATTGGTTTAAAACACTAAATGAAGGAAATATATTTTGTTCATTAAATGGATTTTAATTCTAAACTCTAAAGTATTAAATACTCAAATATAAGCGCTCAAGAAATAAACTACCTTGCCTGAAAGGGGAAAAGAAATTAGTGTTAATGGTTTGTAGATAGGTTTGATCCGTAGAAAACATCACCCCCTCTTCACAAGTGAGATTTGCCGCCAAATATGGCAACCCGATTTTTTTCTGTGCGTCATTTCATTATATATCTTCCTATGGGAGACAAGACGCAAGAGCGCGGCTAGTTGGCGATTTTTAAAAAAGAGCGCCAAGAGGGTAATTTTCTCTCTTGTTGCACCGTAGCTAGAAGAATAAAAGCTGTCGAATCTAGGAACTTCAATATCATGCATTTTACCAAAGAGACTGGAAAGTATTGAAATGAACCTCTGCATGCTTAAATGAGTCCGGTCTATTTTGTCACAAGCTTACTGTATGATTTTTGTTAGAACAAGCGATTTTCTTTATTTCTTAGTTATAGTAGCAATTATAGTAAGATAATTGAACAGTCCTGGTGTCCTGGCATAGGAGTAGCGCGTTTTTCCAGAGATCTTAGCGTTGCGGGTTCGATTCCAGGTTTGGGCGTGGTTGCTCTTCTTCGTTCTCTCTGCAAGGTGCGTGAATTTGCCCCCTTCTAAAAAAGGGCTGAGCAAGCGAATGTGATGAGTGAGTAGCAAAAGTTGTACTCTTGGCCCTAACTGGCGCTACTGCAAAAACAAGAGACGCTGAATAGGCTTAAATCGCTGACTACCTCACCGAGCTTATCCATGACAAGTGCCGAAAGTAACAACTACATCGAACAGTCCTGTAATTGCAAAGAGCATTGACATGCTGTGCGCCATACAAACTGTAAATCAATGCAGTAATTGCAACACCTATTCGATCATTTTTATATTTGTTTATTGAAAGAGCTGCTTCATGTTTGAATCAATTTGGCCAGGTTCCATCAAGGTATTTTATAGCAAGCTTCATAAATATCATCGATTGTTGAATGTAAATAGTCAGAAAAAAATAATTTCCTTATTAACAATCCTATCCCTTCAATATAGAGTGCTTACTTTTTATTTAATAATTTTTTAGGTGCTTAGAGCATTGATTTTAAGTATCACGCGAGACAAAATGGAAAGATCATGCTCCATTTACCTTTAGCTTAATATTTTCTATATTGATGGAAATGAACCCCTAGTTAATTGAGTCTAGCTAGGTTACATCCAGGCTTATTATAGCTTATCCTCTCATGTTTGTTATGAGAAAAACCGAATACATTGAAAATACGCGGTGTGTTGGAATTCCTGGCCTCACCATAACATGGTGTAATCCTTTTGCGCTAGGGCAAGGGTGACGTCAGTGAAAAATCCCATGATCCCACAGTAATATATGTAAGTTTAAGTTTCAGTTTCGATTCAGTTTAGCTATGATTGGATTCGGAGTAAGAACAGATCCAAAGATGGTTGTATGCAATAAAAATGATTTATGTAAATATTTGCATATAATTATGTGCCTGTATCCTTGTCCAGCAAATAAAAAAAATGAAAATGAAAACTCTGGATTAATGTGGAATACCTCGATTATATCTCATTTAGAAGTTCCCGGAAAGACAAGGTAAGAGTGAATTTTCTCTTACATTTAAATATTTGAATTTGAGGCCTAGAAATCCCAAAAACCTTAAGGAAGCCTGATGCAAACTCATCAGCTGTAGGTTACTTATATAATCAGTGTTATGTCAAGGAAACTCAAATAATGAAAAGTATAGAGCCAACGCGGTTGTGTTCTTCTTAATCTGACTTTGATTCAAAATTGAAAACTTTAACAGCCTTCATAATTCCAAATATTTCATAATATATTGGCATAATATATTCCACTTATATTGGCGATGTTTTGAAGTCTTAATGGCGAAACTAAAGCATACCGTACCGATTTCGCATCAATGTTGGCAAAATCGTGCCTGTTAAAAATTCGCCAATTTTGGGCCATTTTAAATCCAGATTTCAACGAAAATGAATTAGGTTATCATATTTTGCGTTTATTGCCACTGAAAATTTTTAATTTGGTGACGATACCGCATACTTTAATTTGACAAGCACCAATCAAAGATATTTCAACTAAATATGAATTTTTGTGTTTTTTTTCATACCAAAGATGATCGTGGAGGAATGCAAATACAACCTCAGCTTAAGAGAATTCGGATGCGTGCCCTACAACGTTGATTATCCTCATAATGATACCATTTGCAAGCTATGCAGGGGGTGCTCAGGTGAATGTGAAAATAATTGAATTTTGTTTTAGATTCCAGATTTTTTTTCAAGTACTAAGGCTTTTAATTTATTTAAATGCCAATCAACCAACTGCTTCTCTCTATATTTTTCTTTTATTTTAATTTAGCAATCTAATTTTAAAAAGAAATGCTTTGCATATATATGAATAATAGAATGAATTAAAATGAAAAACTTTCTACATCTGTATTGTAATACAGATGTAGTACAATTATAGGTGCGACATGAGAGAGCATCAACCCCTTTTCGCCAAGGATATTTAGCGCCAGATATGGCAACGCTACGTTGTCGTTAGAGGATCTCTTCCTCCGAGAGATAAGACGCAAGAGTGCGCAAGTGTCTGTCATTTTGACATAAGGAGGTGATTCTAAGTGACCTGTGGACTGTACTTTTGTTTAACGTTTTTATTTATGGCTGATCCGTAGAGAACACCAGTCGCTTGGTGCACTTTTCAAAATCACCAATTCCCCGAGCTCTTGCATCTTATCCCCCGGAGGAAGATATCCTCCAACGACAACATCAGGTTGCCGTATTTGGCGCTAAATTACCTTGGCGAAAAGAGGGTTATGCTCTCTTTTTTCACACTTTATTTACAACTATAAACATTACTTTTGCAGTGAATAGTTAATATAATACATTGTTGATCGCGGCAGCTTTGTTAAGCCTTACAAATTGATGTTATTTACAATTTCTACAGTGTATGTGGAGCTGATGTGGGTCAACGCATCAACCATGTATGACCCCTGATAGACAGGTTGGGCGGTTAAAGGGGTTGCCATGATTTTAACATTGCCAAGTTTGAGGTTTTGTCGCATTCGCGTGAACATAAGGATTTTCCATTCAAAACAGAATTTAGAGAACAAAACAATGAATGATTAGGATTTTTTCCATTTTTGAAAGTTAAGACAGAAAGATGGTATTAATTATTCGAGCAGTTTACATGAAGAAACCTAAAGTGAAATCATACAAGTATAAAAGAAAGAATTTAATTAGAAGTGCTTGAATTTTTAACGACATTATGATTTCATAAAGCTCGATTTCTTTAACCTCTTAACCGGTTTATTTTCCTTAATATCTAATAAGATGACACCTTCTATTTCGGGAATATTTTCTTATTTTGATTCAAAAAGAAATCCATGGAATACTTGGCTTATCTACGTATTCGAAGTCATTTTACTATTGAATTATAATTGTTATGAATGATTTATTTTTTGTTTACAACTATCAAAATTCGATACATTGAGGCACGTACGGCTTACGCGCAAACGGCAAGCGGCAAGGGGTTAAATAAACTCCTCCTTCGTTGAGAGAGTAGGTGTAGTGGATTGCGCTAGGCACGAACTCCTAATCTTAGGGTTTGTAACCGAGTATCATACCGATCAAGCAAAAGGGACCCTTCAGTTTGAAGGATATTAATTGGCTTATATTGAAATCACCACAAGAGAATCATGAACTTCCTATCAAACATAACATATTTATTTTTTATTAAACAAATACTGTAAATCTACCCAATAAATTGCCACGGTGGGCAGATAGTTATAAATATTCAGACTGTTACCTATAATAAGAAAATAATATGTGATTTATTTATCATCATGTCATTTATATAAAGTTAACATTCTTTTTTGCATTATTTTTTAGACATGGCAGATATACTAAATGAATGTGAAAATCTGCTTAAAAGCTACAATCAACCTTGCGAGTAAGTTGAATATTTATGTAATATTTCAGACATTTAAATTACTCTCTGTTGTAATTATGGACATGGTATATATTATTTAACATACATCTGTTGAACCAAATGAATTTAAATAGATTGGAAAATTATTATTGTTTGTATAGTTCTGACTTATTATAAGTTTCTGATGAAACAGTGAACACCGAAGTAATGCACATCAATTTTGTATTATTTCCCATTTTTATTTTTGTTGTGTGATCAGAAATTAAAACAAAAACAATAAAAAATATATATTAAATGTGTACAAAAAATATTTTTTCTTCTCATGAATTGTCAATATATTGTTCGTTTTCATTTTTTCAATGCTTATATTTATTTATTTTTCATTGTAGCTTCACCAGCTACAAAATGACATTGGAAGAGAAAACTGTCTTGATTGAAAAACACATTGTAAGTATTGTTTAGAAGGAAAAGAACATTTAGAAATCCTTAAAGCAGTGATGTAGTGAATTAACTTTTGGCTTAAGGATTACAGGGTTATATAAAGGGTATCAAAAAATAATAAGTTAATCAAATGTATTTTTTTACTGAACTAAAATATGGAACATATATTTTAATTCTTTAAAAAATAAAAATAAAAATATTTTCAAAGTCTGCAAATGTAATCAGCGAAAAATGTCACCCGGCAAGCCTTCTTTTATTGCCAAATTCATTTAACAAATGATTTACAATAATTAAATAAAAAAAATCTAAAATTCATAAATAATATTTTTAAATCTTAATTTTAAAATTTCAACCATTAGAATATTTCACTCAATATTTATTACAAGCTATGAATAATGATAAATGAAAAAGAAAATTTCTGCATAAAAATATTCTCTTTATTTTTTTTAGTAAATGATATTCTAATCACATCGTTGTAAAAACATACCTATTAAATCGATTTCAAATATTGAATCTTTTTTGCAAATGATTTCGATTATTTTTCGTTTATACTTTTGATTCAACTATGTTTTTATGTTGCTTCGTAATGATAACAATTTAAATGGATTTACGAACAAAGAAAACAAAAAAGCCTATTCACACCATCGAATTGCCATAACAACCCCAAAGTAGGCATCATTACTCGTGCTATCTATAAGAACGTTTTTTTTTATGCTGAACACACACACAAACACAAATATGTACTTTTGAAAAGCTGATCCGACTTTTTTTCTTAGGAACCTCTGGACAAATCGATCAATACTAGCCAGGTAAGCAAGATTGTTTTATCTACATAGAGAAAGTGTAATTTTTAATGACATTTCGCAAAATCATCTTAATTCTTTAAAAAATGCGTTCAAATTTTAAATGCGATGAATAGTTTCTGCGAGAGCAGCTACTACAAAATAATTCTATCAAGTTTTACCACTGTCCATAAATATATTCAATAACTAGCCGCCTTTGGCGACCAGTCGGTTTGCCAGCATTAATGCCCGCTAAAATTTTCATATAATATTTTATGTAGCTGAGTCTCATAACAGCTTTTTCCCCAAAATATTTTTAAACCAAACAAATTTTGATAATCAAATAATTCATTTACAGTATTATTTAGTATTTCTTTTTCTTCAGATGTTCTGTTCACTGTACTACTCATCTTTCTCTTTCTATCCGTGCAATGATTGTCCCGGAATTGATATTTTACTTAAATGGTGGAAGGAAAGGTCTAAAATTCCAAGTTTTTATAGAATAATGAGATTAAAATTTTCATAAATGTTAACACACTAAACAAATAAAGACACGATTGGTTTTCAAGAGATGCGAAAGTTTAAAAACAGCTTGGAAAATGCCGCTCACAGAGGAAATAATGGTGACACGCTTACGCCCTTCTTTTCTTTTCTTTTCTTTTTTACTTCCTTTCTTTTTTCTTTCTGCAAACCTTTTTTTTTTCTATCCTTTTTTTTCTTTCCTTACTTTTCTTTCTACAAACCCTTTTTTCCCTTTATTTTTTTAATTATTCCCTGCCCAGGCAGGTAAAGATTAAATATCCATACAAACTAAATGCTAAGAAAATAAAAGAATCGTTTAATACATAAATCCTTTCAAGAATAAAATAAACACATTAAGAGCTCTTACTGCAGCATTTTTATATAAAAAAGAATTTTTATTTTTAAGAACAACGATAAAACAACTTTAAATCACAACACAATCAATAGCAACATTAAAAAATGAAACCTCATCAAATAAAAACGAAAAAAATAATATTCACGTCCGTTTGGAAGAATGTTTTTAATCAGTATAATCAGCTGCATAGAAGCAATTATTTTCTTTCTTTTTTTAAATTTCCCGTTATCTATAAATGAAAACCAACTGACTTCGCGTATTTTTTTCTAAACAAATCAAAATTTATTACTTCCTGCTATCTCACTAAGTTGGTGGTGGGGGAAGGAAATGAAGATTTTTGGCGGGAAAGTAAGAAAAGTGTCGTTTTAACTATTTTCCTCGCAGTTTTTTCATTTTTTCCGTCCATAAGAAACATCCTTGTGTCTTTACGAAAATATTTAAAAAAAATTAGCCGAATCAGTCTAGACGTTCTCTAGTTTTGCGCTTAGCAACACATTTCGCGATCCATTTTTATTAATATAGATTTTCAATTTTATTCTATATAAGAAAATAAAACCAAATTTTGATATTTTTTATGAAATATAATATAGTAAATATTTCTCAAATATTATACATGGTTTGAACTATTATTTTCGGAATTCATTAATATTATTGCAGTAAAATTAATGATAATTTTGATCATGCAATTCAGGAAAAACGCTTCATGTTTAAAGACTATCTTCTCAGAACAGTTCTTTTTTCTATTTCAGGTTATTATTCTTCCCAGAAAAGGGGTGAGTGTATTGGTTTTATTTATTAATGAGGTTTTTTTGTCATATATTCAATGTTATTACACTCACTGGCCAATGAATTAAAAACATTTGAGATTTGCATTTGAATTCGTGTTAGGAATGAAGTATGCAATTTTTTTTTTGTTATGACGTAGGTTACACGTGGTTGAAAAGCTAGTTTAAGCAAGGTGTGCGAGTCCTTTTCGTGATAAATGAAGTAAAACGGGAAAAACGACAGATTTTTCACATTTGAAACAGGGCTTATTGTTGGGCCATTTAGCAAGTGCCTGGATTTCGAAGACTACAGATCTCATTGGGTTCTCAAAAGCAGCCATATCAAAGCTTACATCGTACCTGAAATGCTTAAGCCGGGATGGCCTGGTTGGTAGAGCATTGGACTTGTGCTCCTTTGGTTACGGGTTCGACGCTCACCGGCCTAAAGATTCCCCGAGTGTACGGCTACTGGCGCTCGTTAAATCTGTTCGTGGTCGCAAAGTCCTCCAAGTCGAGATTAATACCACTGGGGGTATTGGGTCAGAGGTGATCGTTCTCTGTTCCAGGTTTAAATTGCGATCTGAGAGGAATGAATGAATTTGCATTAATGAAGTCCGCTCCCTAAAAAGGGTTGTGACGTGTGAGTAGCTAAGTCGCACTCTTGACCCTAGATTGCGCTACTTGTAAAACAAAGAGACGCATTTCTTAGGCTTAAAAAATCTCCTAATCGTATTAGCGGGGGCTTGTCCACGGCAAGTGCCTTTAGTCACAACAACAGAAGTATTCAAAATTGGTTCGCTGAGCATCAGTCAGTCTTCCGACACCTTCCCTAATCACCGCATAAACCCGGATCTTAACCCCATCGAAAATGTGTGGGATTTGGTGGAAAGACGCATCCGCCAGCACTCCCCTCTTCCATCTAATCTACAAGATCTAAAAAGCTGCGTAGCCATTGCATGGTAATCTCTGGATGTAAATGCACTCTACAAGCTTGTAGACTCGATGTCCAAACGAATCAGAACAATTATCCAATTAAAAGCTGGTCCAATAAAATATTGATCTTGGGGTTTCTAATTTATTGACCAATGAGTGCATTATATTTAAAACACACACAAAGCGTTGTCGAAAAAATGTATACTTTTTTAAAACTTTAAAAAAACACAAATGATTAACTTCTTTAACAAATCAAAATTTAAAATTTATTTTTCACATATATTACATGATTGCTTTCTCGTATGAGAAGAATACAAAAAGAAAGTATTGCAATCGTTAAAAAAATTTGTTTGAGGTTTTTACGAATTTTCATATTTTCAGATCTCCCTTAGTTTATAATATATATTTTTATAATTCTTTCTGTCTAAGAATGATACCTAAAAATAGCTAGTTTGATGAAATTTGGCACTTGATTTTCTTCCCACATTTTTAGATAACATTGATTTTTATTTGACAAATGGCACAAAATAAGCCTTTGTAGGACATACGTACAGGGAAGGACGTTTGTTGACATGAATATGGGATGACATTTAATATGTAATGATATACGAAATGGAATTAGTATATATGATATTTGGGTACTTACGTATTATACCGCCTTCGCCAACAATTCCCAACGGTTTAGTAACTTTTTGGAGACGGATTTAAATTCGGCACTGAAGATCAACGGACTACACCATTGCCGATTGCTATAATTGGCGTTTAGCAGCTCATTGGCGATAAAGTTAAATGGTATAATACATAAGTACCGATATTTGTAGCAATCTTTTTCACTGAAGCAGGATTCGTCTGTTGAAGTAGGAAGATAAAAACTTCCAATTTGCTTAATTTAGAAGCAATTACTGAAATTTAGGTATCCAATTAATTTTATAGA
>JAOUZG010053459.1:3729676-3751094 GCA_026289955.1 Argiope argentata | reverse complement strand
AAGAAAATAATATTTTATTTTAAATTACAATTTCTCCATGCTGACACTCGTGATTAACATAATAGACTAAGCAAGGTATCCTGGAAAAATGGAGTGATAGATTATTTCCTTAAATACTTCATATAGATTCACAAATTGCGTTCAAAAAGTGAGTTGCACTTGTTTCCCCACAGATGCCATCATGGCGAAAAAGCAGCTAGGCTTGCGCAGACGATAATTTAGTTCCACGACTTACAACTGGAGCAATTCCATTCGGATAGTGAAATCGTTGCTGCGTAGTATGAGAAAAAAATGGCCCTGTCAGCTGGGAATTTGCACCAACGTTGAAGTATGCGTAACAATAGGGTTTGGTGGGCAAAAAAAAAGTTTAATGAACACAGAGATTCATTGTGAAGTATTGGCAATGTATTGACCACATATAATGTTACGTCCAGCCATTGTGAAATAATACCAGAAGTTCGAAAAGGGTCGTACAGACTTAACTGATTTGGAAAGACAAGGATGGCCAACAACGGTGAACACATCAGACGTTTTGCAGCGGGTGGAAGACATTATTCTCAGCAATCGCAGAGTGACCATCGTACACATTGTACAGGACTTGGGAATGTCTGTTGGCAGTGCTCACTCCATCGCCCACCATCAACTGGATTATTATATCATGTCAGAACCTGATGTTGTGTTGGGGATAAGGTTTCTGGCGTCTACCCAAATCCATAGGCGAAAAACAAAAATTTTATTATCTTCAAGAGCATCTCAAAAAATCAGCTTTTTAATAACGTGATGCCATACCATTTACAGAAGCTTTGATTAAAAAAATAAGTTAATTACTATAAAATAAAATCCAGAAAAATATCATTTTGAGTGCGTGATTATAAGGAATAAAATAAATAGGAAATGGGATACTTTTTTTAACAATCAATGCTAGACAAAGTTTTTTTTGGATTGTTGGTAATACTAAAGTGACTTATTCGATGAAACGAATAAAAATATAATTTAACTCGCACGAACACTTGATGCTTGGCCGTTCAAGAAATGGCGTTCTGACATGACACATTAAAATATGAATAGCAGATATCTTAATCTTATTTTTGCAAAAAGTGTTCACGATTGTTCTTTATTCTTTGAGTTTCTAACACCAATAAGCAAAGTTTGAGACACCCCTGGAATTCCTTTAACATTATTCTGCTGAAAGTAATAATTTCTTAAGTTGCATCATTACGGGCGATGAGAGATGGATGCATCACTTAGCCCAAGAAAGGAAGCAATCGTCACTGGAATGCAAAGAAACATCCTTGTTTTGAGAACAAAATCCAAACTTCCACCATCAATAGGTAAAGCCATAGCTATTGTTTTTTTTACGAATGAGAATTTGTCTACACCGAGTTTATGTGGAAGGACCTGACCATTAATGTTGAGTCGGAAGATAAACACCAAGAGGTTTGCGCAAAGTTATGAAAAATTAGAGATATGGAAAATTAAGCAAAGGCATTGTTCTCTTGCACAACAATGCAAGACCTCACAAGGCAAGTAGATTTTGCTTCACAGTTTTGGATGGGAGGTCTGGCAGCTTTCACCGTACAGTCCCAATCTGGCACCTAGTGAGTCTCATATATTCGGCAAGCTTAAAGAACAGTTTTGGATGGAAGACAATTATGCAACTATGACCAGTTTCAGATAGCTATTCTAAACTGGTTCCAGGACCAAGGAGCGATTTTCTATAATCAGGCATCAAAAAATGAGTGCAACGTTCCGAAAAAATGTCTCCAGCGAATGGAGGATCATGTAGAGAAATATTGTTCTTGTATGTATGTCGTATTGCATTGCAGCGGACTTGTCAATAAAATTTTTCTGACCTAATTGTTCGAGCGTAACTTACTTCTTGAATGCCCCTAGTAGTTATAAAGCTTAATTTAATAAAGTGAGTTATATTAATGCACTTTTGCTTCTGTAAAGGTTGATAAGGTTACAAGCGGGCAAACGCCGCTAAAATCGCGGAAGGGAGAGCGATTGGCGACGGCGTCAAAGGGCTTGGCGCCAGCCGGGTTGGTTTGGTGAAAGGAATGGTCTGGCAGCCGCTGGATCTCTCTCGGTGATTTCCGAAGCTTCGCGTCTCTTTCGCCCGGCTATATAAGGGACGAGCTACCGTATTCGGCAGTTCCTCTCTCCTGGAAGAGAAGCGTCTCGCTGAACTCGCGGATACTTTGCCTGCTTTTTATTAGTGAACCGTGTTTACGTTTGTTATTAACGTTGTGTAGGCCGGGATGGTCTGGTTGGAAGAGCGTTGGACTCGTACTCCTTAGGTTACGGGTTCGAAGCTCACCGGCCAAAAGAATCCCCGAGTGTATGGCGATTGGCGCTCGTTAAATCTGTTCGTGATCGCAAAGTCCTCCATATCGAGAGTAATATCACTGGGGGTACTGGGCCAGGGGTGATCGTTCCCTGTACCAGGTCTAAATTACGATCTAAGATGAATGAATGAATTTGCATGAATGTAGTCCGCCCCCTAAAAAGGGTTGTGACTTGTGTGTAGCTAAGTCGTACTCTTGGCCCTAGATGGCGCTACTTGTAAAAACAAGAGACGTATATTTCCGGCTTAAAATCTGCTGATGTATCAGCGGAGGCTTGTCCATGGCAAGTGCTATAAGTAACAACAACAATTAACGTTGTGTTATTGAGCTCGCGATGACTTACTGTTTTCAGTCTGTTTTTATGGTGCGTAAGGCTTGCATTTACGCTGTAAGTGACTGTTGCCTGCTGGATTGTGTTTATCTGAAGTTTTACTTGATCACGTCATTCTGTAAATATCTGTAAATAAATTTGTTTGTGCTGTCCTCAAGTAAAGTCCATTCAATCCGAACCCTCAAAGCTGGAAACGTAACAATAATATACAGTTTTTTTTATTACAGAATAAAAACGTTACAAAGTTTTAAAAAAATCTTTGAACTTTTATTATCAACAGAAACTAAAGTGTTTTTATACGAAAACTTTCCATATTTAATATAATTTTGTAATCGAAAGTGTGCCTAGATGTAATATTTATTGAAATATCCGATTGCTTCACTTTTTGGGACATCTTTCATATCTTCAGTGTCATTTCTTAGTATCAATATCGCTATGATTAGTATCGTTTCTAGTATTGGCAACTATAATGGTATAAAATCGTCTGTATACTGCTCAAGATATGATCCTCATACCATCAAAAAGCATACTCAAAATAATACCTAAACAAAACTGAATGATAGAGAACCTGTAATCTAAATTTCCACAAGATTATCTCTTCATTGGATTAAAACATTGAATGTGAATTTATTTTACTTTGAACGCATTGAATTTATTTAACTTTTAATCTCAATGTTATAAATTTCTTTCTTCCCGAAAAGGCCAGTCATACGTCTATCAAGTTTGAAAATCCGTCCAAAATTTCGCAGTTTGAGTTTTTTAACCTGAGGAAGAAAATTGGGGCATTCATTAATAAGCTTTTTAATTCCCTCAATGCCTTTAACCAGCTCACGGAACTCATTTGACTTGAAAAAGTTTAACGAAAGATGGACTTCTTTATTACACTGGGCACGCAACGTGGCGCCATCTGTGGGGTGGGATTAGACTTAAGAGCAGTAGCGAAAGAAACATTGTCGCTGATATTAGATTGATTTTTAAGGAACGAATTTTGACAGGAATTCAAGAAATTAGCTCAAGAATTTTGAGGGGGATAACCTTGAGGAAAGCTTCACAACCTCTGTAAGAGGCGACATGACCGGGTATACTACAGTTAATGATGCACTTAGGGGTTTCTATCCTTTCCGTAATATTACATGCGTTAGTTTCATAAGCTTCCCCGCACTTAAGGCATAGTGGTTTCATGTTACAATAATTAGCACTATGGTTAAATAGGTTCCATTAGAACATTAGCGAGTAAAGTTAAGTGGTCTATATGGTTCAATAGTGACTTTGAGAAAATTAATACTATGGATATTATAATTATCATCAGATTTGACATTACGAACAAATTCAGCAAAGAAAAATGGCAAGAACTTTTTAAATCTACTTTGTGATAGTTGAACAATTTTTAGAATCGGCAAGAAAATGCCATTTTTAATGTAATCAATGATTTCATCTTTATTCTGATCAATTGGGAGACCTTTAATCACAACTTTATGTGGGCGTTGATTTTTTGGGCTGATGATGTAGTAATCAAAACCCTGAGCTTTGGAAAAAGACTGTATTTTTTGGTGTTGTTCAACTGAGGATGGGGTAACTTTAAAAAAACCTTCGCTTAATTTATTAACAGTTGGACCGCAAGCTTTTTCTAACTCCACGAGCAACTTTCTTTCCACCGCAACATAATGGGCGGGATTTTGGAAGGCGGGGTATGAATGGGAGGAGCTTCGTTCTCAATCTTTTGATTGCCAACGATCGACGAAAACCGATTACTATTTGAGACTTCTTTACTTCGTTCAGGAAAGTTTATGAAACGGGCAGTTTTTTCTTTTAGATGGCGATGAATATGATTCATTAGCGGGAGAATTAGGGGGTTTACTGAAAATAGAATTTTTGCAATTCTGACAGACAAGTTAAGATATTAAAATGAAATAAAAGTTAACAAGTGATTACCTTAATAATAAATTTATGTAATTGGAATTATGATTGGTTAGGCTTCATTTAAGTTTATTTTTTATTTAATGATATCTCATGAAATTTTAGCTTCGGAAATTAAATACTGGCGATCTTAAAACTAAAGTAAATCTCAGCAGTTTGTTTCTTAAGATTGTAACTTAGTACAATGAAAAAATTTACAACTTTCAAAATTGTGGTTATTGCAGCATGTGTGCTGGGATTTCTCTATCAGACTTTATATTTTTTAATTTCCTATTGGACGTATCCCGTGGTGGTAGATATTCAAACTGTTGCACCTGAAGAATTTTTTATGCCTGCTATAACTTTTTGCAATGTAAACGGGTAAGCTCTGAATTTATTACAAATATTCTTTATTAGATAATTATTTGTATTTTTATCAACAAAGATTTTAAATTTTTACAAAATATTAGATTTGGATGCATTTTTGATTTCAATTTAGCAATTTTTAAAATTTTAATGTTCTGGATTTGAAAACAAAATGTAGACACAAGTTAATTTGGTGGAGCAGCTGATTTTACTTTGATGATCGTATGCAAAAGATTTCAATAACATCTCTCATAGATAATTTTCCTTTGACTTCTTCTGGATTAATAAGCCCAGATATTCTTTTCGAAATCTTTTCCTCAAGTCCTCTCGTAATTATTGTTGATACTGATATCGTTTGGAGATATTTACTTTATCCAAAGTATCCAAATCAGGAACTCCTACCTTTGCATTATCTTGAATGAGCATTGTTGGAGTCAGTGGAGTTAAATCATTCGGATCTTCTGACAGATAATTCAGTGGTCTAGAATTGATATTGGCCTCTACGTCGCAAAGAATATTAAACATTTCTTCGTAATGAAGCGATGTCTTCCCTAAAACTCTCCTCAAAAGCTTCTTCACCATCTTAATCATGCTCTCAAAAAATCCGCCTCACCAAGCTGCTGTTGGGGGGTAGATTTCCACTGAATTCTTAAGACAGAAGCGTCATTTACAATCTTGTCCCAATCAGGAGAACCCTTCAAATTATTCGTTCCAGTAAAATTTGTTCCTTTATCGCTGTATATAGTCCTAGGTCTCTATCGTCTTGCGACGAATCTTCTGAAACCTAGAAGGAATCCATGAGTCGAAAGACTCTGTATTAATTCCAAATGAATGGCTCTATATACTGTGCAAGTAAAAAGCAAGATCCAGGCCTTTTCCCCACCCTTTAAATGAAGCGGCCCTACTAAATCCACTCCAGTGACCTCGAAAACCAAGGCTTCCTTTACACGGTCTTCCGGTTGTGGCTCGAGAATTGTTTCAATTCTCTTACTTGTATATTTTTTGCATCTTATACACATTGAAAGCACATTCTGGACAGTTTTCTGGCCTTGCAGAACTCAAAATTTCTGACGGATATCTGTTAGAATAACTTGAACTCCAGCATGGGAAGAGATCAAATGATGTTCGAAAATCAGGGTATTTAAAATTTTCTTCATCATCTCGTCTAGTAATTTTAGTTTTCAATCTAATTAGTCCATCAGAACACACAGGGTGATTTGAGTTTTGATCTTACATTTTCGTTATTAAAGGTTTCTTGTTGCACGATTTTTATCACCTTTTTTTCAGCAGCATCAAGTTCTGCAACAGTTGAAAGATCTCTTATCTTGTTCATAGAATTTCGGCAATTTTGTACAAATCGTTTAATCTATGCCACCATTCGCACAATTTTTGAATATTTTGAGAATTTGTACAAATAAAGGATTTATTCAGATCTGTTGTGTTGACCAACGTTACGATCCTCTTTTTCCTTTCTTGGAAAATCTCTTCCAAATTGTATTCGGAATCTGTCACTGGCCATTCTTCCTCTGGAAGATTCAACCAATGTGGACCCTCCCACCATTTCGATTTCAAAAAATCCTTGGATCGAACAGCCACGGGAAGGGAGATCAGTGGGGTTTCAAGTCCCTGGGAGATATTTCCAATCATCTTTTGGAGAAAGATTTCTTATTTTTTCTACTCTGTACTCTACTCTCTCTTTCTACTCTACTCTAACCCCAATGACCTTTTTTTTATCCAATAAAGGACAACAGAAGAATCTGTCCAGTAAAAAGTAGGTACATCTCTAAAAGACATAGATTTTTTAATGTCTGAAGTTAACCAAGCTCCAATGCAGCAGGCCAATAATTCTAGACGATGTATTGTAATAAACTTTATAGGTGCTACTCTACTTTTTGCCCCTATAAAATATATTTTGACTTCTTTCCCAAGGTATTTCTCAAAAATACAACAGTACTATATGCAACTTTGCTGGCATCACAAAAGGTAAGACAACTTATTCCTTCCGTGAAGTCATTGATCTTTTAACACATCTTGGGATCTTAACTTCAGACAGTAATTTCAAACCAACGATCAAAGTTTTAAATTTTTTCTGAATGCCATCTGGAAGAATTTCATCCCACTCTAATGTTCCTTTCCAAATATTTCATACTCAGAGTTTTAAACTTATTGTCACAGGACATAAAAATCCCAGTGGATCAAATATCTTTTGTGCCGTTGACAGAATATTTCTTTTACTGCAAACATCAAAATTAAATTCAGCATTTTGTAAATCACAGAAAAGGAAGTCTTCCTTTCTATTCCATAGCAATCCAAGTACTGAGGTTGGAGCGATCGGCTCGCCCAGACTTAGCTCCCTTGTATATTCCCAACCTCGAAGATCAAAACAAGCCTTGGAAAGCAACAGCTTTGCTTCTTGGATGAAACGGGTAAGATCATGGGCATTGCGCACTGATGTCACACAGTTATCTACATAAAAGGAATTCTTCAGTATTTCGGAGGTTTCTGGAAAGAGCTCTTTAGATTCCCCTAGACGATTATTCAAAATCGCTGCCAAGAGGAAAGGGTTACATGTGAGGGCAAAAACAGGACGGCGATTACGAAGTACCTCAAATTTCCTGGTTTCGTAATCTTTCCACTAAAGAAATCGAAAACATCTTGATCTTCTTTTGCAATTGAAATTTGAAGAAAGGCCTTTTTAATATCAGAAATTATCCCAATGTTATTTTGTCTGAATTTTCTTAAAATGGGTGGAATTTGCTCTACTAAATTTGGTCCTTTTTCCAGACAGTCATTTAAGGACGGAACTTTCTTAACTCGACAGGAAGCATCAAACACTGGACGTACTTTGGTTGAAGAGTTTATCTTAAAAACACCTCGATGTGGTAAATAATAACTTGGATTTCCGTCCTCCATTTTGGGCACTTTCTCTATTATATTTTCCTCAAGCCATTCTTCAAAAACAGCTTCATATTCTGCATATTTATTTTCATCTTTTAACTTTTGCGAAGTACGGATGCAACTTTTTTCGGCTATAGTTCTATTGTCTTGTAGAATTTCTTTTGCTTCTATCCAAGGCAGCTTAACTATGTATCTGCCATTTTCGTCTCTATCCACTGTTTTCATAAAATGATCCATTGCGTTTCTTTTCATTTCTTCTTTAGATTTAGTTTCAGCTGGATCCATAATACCTAAGGTTTCTAATTTCCAAATACCAGCGATAGAGCTATTTTGTATTAACATTGTAGTCACCAGATGAGCGAAAGTATTTTCTCCCTTTTCTCCAAATACTTTACCCATGATCAGCCAGCCTAATTTTGTTTCATATGCTACTAATCCACATTTCAGAGCATATATATTTCCTGAGAATGCTTTTGCTTTAATATTAACTTGTAATATTTGAAGGATAACTTCTTCAGCAGCATAATGATTGGATAAGTTGACATTCAGTTTCTCTTCCACCTCAGGTGTTTGGACTTTTGTTTGGTTAGATGGCAGATCTGGACACATCAAAGTCCAATGTCTCTTATTACAAAGCAGGCACTATATATTTGACTTGCAAATTCTTGATGTATGGCCAGGCTTTAAACAATTGAAGCAGCATTTTTTATTTTTCAAAATCTCATGTTTTTTTTTTCAAAATCAAATTTTTTGGCATAATAACATTCTTTACTTTCATGAGTTTTTTTTCACAAAAAATACAAATTTGGGTATTCTTTCTTTTTCCTACACCACCTGAAAACAGATCTGTAGCTATAGCCACAGAATCAGAACGTGATACTCTTTCTTTCCTCTCATTATACACCTTCGGTACAAATCCTGTTTTCGACAAGCGAATTCTTTCTTCATCTTTTATTTTAGTTTTCAGAAAGAGTCATAAGTTTTTTAATTGTTCTGTATATGCATTGCTCTCCGAGTCATGATTTGCTATTACAATAGGATTACGTAACCATACTCTGAAAATATCTTCAGGTATGCAGGATTCCACGAGGGGGAAAAGCATTGCTGAGTATTTGTCTGATGCTAATCCAATTGATTCTAGAGCTCTTAAATAAGTTTCTAATTTATCATAAATTTGCGATGTGCTTAATTTCCTTTTAGCTTCTGTAACCTTTATTATAAATAATTTTAGCAGCTCACGAACGTAGTACTCAATAAGCAACTCGTCCTTTTCGAAACGCGATTTCAAACT
Organism: Argiope argentata; assembly: GCA_026289955.1. Classification (NCBI taxonomy): domain Eukaryota; kingdom Metazoa; phylum Arthropoda; class Arachnida; order Araneae; family Araneidae; genus Argiope; species Argiope argentata. The sequence continues at coordinate 3,741,964 of JAOUZG010053459.1, read as the reverse complement.
TTCTATTGCCTTGCAATAATTTGCATTTGTTGGAGAATAACTGTCTATGATTTCACGTGCTCTAGTTCTTTCACTTGCACATTGGATCAAATATTGAAACTTATCTTCATTTTCTAATTTAACATAATCATGGATTCGTTTAAATTGACTCCAGAAAGTCAGCCAATTCTTAGTTTCACCATTAAATTTATCGAGCTCTATTTTAGGTATTTTAAGTTTTCGTCTAATTCTAGATGAAATAGAGCCAACGCTTTCCCTTTCAGCGTCAGAAAGTTTAGACAAATATATGTCCACATTTACTTTCGCATCAATCATTTTCGTGCTGTATTCCTCGATTTTAAGATATTCCTCTTCATACTTTTCAGTATCCGGATTTTCCAAAAGGAAACTACACATCTCATTATGTAATTTGGCCAAATCCAAATAAATTCGTTCCGGATTACTGAAAAGTGATTTTTTCCTTTTCCTGAGGTTCTTCGACCTTTAATTTTGCAATCAGAACATTATACGTTTTCGTATAGTTATATTTAATAGGTATTCGCTTCTTAACGAACATTTCCATTTTTATTCCGTTACTCAATTCTTATTGCAAATTAAAAAAAAAGGTAACGTATTTTCAGCGATCACGTCTGGGTTCACCACAATGTTGAGACTCTATCTGAATTTCATTTCATTCAGCCGTTTCTCCTCTAAGATTCAAAGATGTGGTTTCTTAATATAAAATAGTTCACTCGTATTCAATCTGACTCCATTTTAATCTCTCTTTTTTACAATTCTATTTACAAGATGTTGCCATATACAAAAATCGAATATTTTTTTTCTCGCGCAATTAATTCCAATTTTTAGAGTTCTTAAAGAAGATTATAGCTCTTGTATGTTTTAAAATAAAATGTATTTTTTAGCCAAAGGAGCTCGTAACATCAAAAAAGTTGTTCAATCGATTGAACGACGTTTAAAAGCCATTCTAAAAGCCAAAAGACATGCAACTAAATATCTTTGTATTCGAGATATTGCAAAATTTCATTGGTGAGTTTCTCAATTTTTTGAGACATTCATCTGTGTATGTTTATTTAAAATGCTTCTTGTATTATTTAAATGCTTTAATTTGAATATTTTCGTTGATTGTTCTTTATTTTTACTTTGAATTAATATATACTACGAATCCTATTACTTTGAATTAATATATACTTCGAATCATATCACTTTGAATTAATATATACTTCAAATCATATTACTTTGAATATTCCCACAACAACGTCAAACAGGTTAAAGATTTAAGAAATTCTATATTATAGTTAGGTAATTAAAATGTGTTTTTCAGAAACCTTTCTATTTTTCATCATTTTAATTGATTAACTTAATATCCAAATAATATATTTTTTTTTCAGAATAAAGCCATGGGAGTTTTGTAAAATGATATCTTGCGCGCCTCATTTTATGCTCCGATCTCCATCTGCGTGTAAGAAATGGAAAAGTGTTTGTGAAATGTTAGGCGGAAAAATACCAACAGATTTTAAGGTAACATATAATCATGAAATTTTAAAGTTGAATCTCTTTTATCCCAAAACGGTATAAGACATTAAAACTACAAGCGCTGTAGCATTAAGCATTACATCTTAAAAACTTTAAACATTTTAAGTGAATACTTAAAATATTCACTTAAAAGAATAGAAATAAAACTAATATTATTTCAAAGATATGCATTTTAAAAAAGTAAATTATTATTTCGAAAAAAATAATGAAAGAATCAAAAACTATTTATATTCACAATGCATAAAAAATGACGAAACTTAAGCCTCGTTTACTAAGTAAAACAAAATTTTCGTATAGATAATAATAAACTAAAATTAAACTATTTGTTGCAATATGATAGGACTTCAATTGATTTCGAATTATACAACCAAAATCCTTCTCATATTTTGTTACTGTTTTAAACTTGCTGAATCCATGGTCATTTTCACTTAATTGAGCAGCTCAAACTTGTCGAAGGGGAATTTTTCTTCTTGGCTTTTTATTAAATGCCTAAGAAAATGTGTTAAATGTTAATTATTTACCTGTTTATATTTTGAGTTATGAAATTGTTTTTAGTAAAGAGCCAGTTGGATTGTAGCATCTCAATAGAGGTGAATCAAAGAAGACGTTCTTGTCGGAGGAGACTCACAAGAAGATTTTGGTTTAATAAAGGCCGGACATCACTTTTTTGTTTATAAATGAAGATAGTAAACATTCTAAACTTTACAACTCATTTATTGGTTCCTTCTTGGACACATTTGTTCCTTACTCTGTCAATGTTAATAATAATTATTTTAGTAAATTGGTGATATTTGACCTTAAATTATTCCGATTATTCTGTAAAAAAGAGTTTGTGTATATTCAAGGGCTTAGACTTAATAAGTCCATCAGACAGATGGCAGTATTTTAATACAATTAAAATATGTTAACCCTTTCAGCTGTTAGTAAAAAAATTCTATTTGTTGTAGGGCCTGCCTTATAATGATTTCCTAAGGAATCATGAATTAACACCAGATATGTTACAAAGGGTGAAAAAACCCGTGGATGATTTTTTCAGTTGCAAAATTATTTCATCTGATGGTGAGAGAAAATGCACGTAAGCACATTTATATATTTAGATTCAAATGCATGTAATGATTTATTTTTCAGTTGCAAAAGTATTTCATCTGATGGAGAGAAAATGCAAGTAACAGCATGCATTTATTTAGATTCAAATTCAAACAATGCTTTTTCCTTGTGCAAAATAATTTATCTGCAGGAGAAAGAAAATTCTCGTAAGATCATGCGTATATTTAGATTCATATGCATAGAATGATATATTTTTTTCAGGTTTAAAATTATTCATTTATTTCCTCCTTTCCTTTAAACTCCTTCATTTCCAGAACTATACATCTTGCCCGTAATATACAAAACTGAACTGCGATAAAGCATATGACATAGCGCAATTAAGTATGCCATGTTACAATAATGTTTTATGAATTGATACCATTAAATACATTATGGCCTTTGTTCTTGAATAAAATTGCTGAAAGGAATCATTTTTCCCTACAGAAATGATGTTCCACTCGTTGGGTCGTATTACAGTGATTCTGATTTTTTTGGCATTTGTTATACTATCAACAGTCGCTGGTCTCAGCTCAATAAATCAGTAGAGAAACTTAGAAGATCTGATAGTAAGTAATCTATGCATATTAATTTATTCTCTCATAGTAATTTACATTCACTTTCTGATGCACAATACATTCATTTCTGGTACTTACGTATTAGACCGTCGAAGTACCAACGACGCCAACCACGTCGAGCCATTTTACTTAGGTGGCCAGAACTCTTTTATATCTTTCAGAATGGCTATAAGCAGATAATCTTCCTTATGAAGCTTGAGCCACATAAATTATGAAAAACCGGAATCCAAATATTCTCTTTTCGTATCACAATCGATCAAATCCCAAATTTAAATTATTTCAACGAGTCAAAAAATCAGAACAGAAAAAGTGCTAAATGATCGTCTTCGAAACCAGCAAAATGGCGGACGGCAGTTAAGGATTGCACAATTTTTAAAATAATGACAGTTATTTGCTATTATTGGTGGTTTAGCAATTCATTGGCAACGTTTACAAATTTGGCTATAAATTTCGACGGTTTAGTATGTAAGTACCGTATTTTTGATTTCTCTTACACAAAATACACAAAAAGAAAGGATTCAAGCTCAAGATTTGAATGAATTACCATATTCTAAACTTCGAAAAACAATTTTTTCCTTCCTAATTTACGCCTGTCTGCTAGTGAATTAATTAAGCCAAGAATTTATTCAATCTTGTTCCTACTTTATACATCATGCAAAGTATCATTATTGATTGGGGATCATTTTTCTTTTCCAGGAATTGAAATTGAATTTTATGTAGACCTGATCGATCGAAACAGAAGTGTGCCTGAAGATCGAGTGGTTCTGCCGAAATACAACTACCCTACGATGCCTGCGGCTGCGCAGATGCTCCTGCACAATAATAATGTTTCCATCAGTCCATACCGCAATGGACTCGATTTGCTGGGAGGAAAGAGCTATCATTTAAAATTGAAACAGGTCAGTTTTAGTTTGAATTTTAATTTCCTAGCTACATGAAAAATGATTCACTACAGCCGTAATATCATAACTACAAGCATAGCTAATATTGTTTCTCAGAATGCGTATTTAAGAAAGAAAAATAAAAAGAAAATAGTTTCTTCTGGAAGGCAAGACCATTTATTTAGAAGCTTCTATTCAAACTCCAAGGACTGTTAAGCAGAAGCCTGGAAATACATACGTACAATAATTACAAATACTTGTCTATTTATAGAGTGTTTCGAAAATGACCGGTATATTTGGAAAATCAATTAAAAGTAATCGGGCAACGATAGAAATACACCTTTTGTTGCAATATTCTTGGGACAACAGCAAATTTTCAGGCAGACAAACTTGCGAAATTAGTTACATTTTACAAAAAAGGATGGCGCTGCAGCCGATTTGAAAAATATAAAAGAAAACGTAGCCGGGGAGTTCGCCATTCTGTAAGCCATCTTTCTTTAGTAAGCATGTGCTGTTCACAGATTGCAAGTTTGCTGTGAAAAAAAAATGGTTTATGACTCAGAACAGAGGATTTTTCTGGTGTTGGAATTCCACCCACTAGAACGCAATGTTGTTGCAACAAGACGAAGTTATGAACGGAAGTTTAATGTGACCGAAAAGCGATACAACAAAAGATCTGTTTGAAAAATTTCAATGGATTGGTAACGTGCTGGAAAGGTAGGGCTACCGCGTACGGCAGCCCCAGAGGGCAATCCTCAGCCTGTGTAACGGGTGATCCAACAGTGGTCTAGGGCTTCCATTTGTCGTGTTGCAGCTGCGGTCCAAATAAACCAACGTCCACGTATCGTCTCATGCACCAGGATTTACACCTCTACCCATAAAAAATTCAAACTCGGCAACCCTTCATTGCCATGAATGCAGGAGAGACATTCGCCAACAACATAATTCAAAGGATTGATAATGGCGATATTCATGCGGCAGCATTTGGCTCACCGACGAAGCTTATTTTTATCTGGATGGCTTCGCCAATGAGTAGAACTGGCGCGTATGAGGAACCGAAAGCCCTCATGATGCGGTCCCACCGTACATGCATCCGAAAAACATAATGGTTTGGGTCGTCATTACTTCAAAATGATTAAATGGCCCATTTCTCAGATCCGCAATTATTACTGGTTCACACTATCTACCTGTTCATCGTGAATTTGTGGCGATAAAAAATGTCTTTAAGAACACTACGAACATCTCGTGGTTTATGCAAGATGGTGCCCAGCCACATCGCAAGGCCGACGTCTTCAATTTCTTTAACGAACATTTCGATGATCGTGTGATTTCTTTAGACTATCCCATACATACAGGAAGCGGCGTGGATTGACCTCCCTATTCGTCAGACATGAACCCCTTTGACTTCTTTTTGTAGGGACACTTGCAAGATCAGGTGAACCGCTATAATCCAGAAACAATTGAACAACTGGAGCAATGTAACTGTTCTACATGTAAAGTCATCCCAACTGAGACGTTCAAACAGGTTTCTGCTCATTTCGCTCTGAGACTACGCCATGTTGCAGCTGCGCTTAGTGGATATTTTTAAAATATGACAGTTTAGATGTTTCTAGACTGCAGCGCCATCTGTTGTTGAAAATTGAAAAGAATTTTCCAAATTCATTTGCTTGAAAATTTATTATTGTCCCTGGCATATTGCAATAAACGGTGTATTTCTATCGCTACCCGTTTAGTTTGCATTGACTTTTCAAATATACCAGTCATTTTTGAAACACCAGTACTTATTCAAACCTACCTTGGGTGCAATGTATATTCTACGCATGCAGAATGGCAGTCGTTGTCAGGGGAACTGAGTTACTTTAAAGTGCAAAGCTACTATAAATGCAGATCGCTGGCAAAACTTTGTCTCGCAAAGTTTTTGTCAAATAGTGAGAATAAAAATGCACGGGTGATGAAAATAACTGTAACGAAATCGGTGGAGATATGCAAGAAAAGCTCTCCAAACATTTGACCTTGAAAACAGATTCTAGTCAAAGTGGAATCTATTATGTAAATGGTTTTATTTGTTCGCATTATTTACATAATGATTAACAAGTAAGCCCTTCTAACATGAGAATACTTTTAAATACGTGCTAACAAAAAACTATTTCTGTAATTTATGATATTATTTGATAAATTTCGGCGCATTTTAGTTATTTAAAAGTCAAAATTAATGGGAACTCTTTCTTAACACGGAGACTCACATTTTTCTGACTTTTACAATACTGCGACGTTAGGGTGAAATAGATTATAAATCATATCGTCCATTAAATCGTCAAATGATGTAAACTGTCCCCAACTTGGTTATATCCAACTCGGCTACTCACTTACATTGATTTAATCTGAAAACTGCCTAATAAAACCAAAAATTCACCTATCTTAGCAAAATCTTGGCATTTCATAAATAATGGAAATTGGCTGTCTTACCGTTATCAGTAAATAGACTAGTAAACTCAGGAATCATAAAAATAAACCATAACGCAATTATCTTTTTCTTTAATACAATAGAAACAGAAAATTCAGGATTAATCTATTCTAATCAAAAAGTTTAGATAATATATAAATTCAGAGACGGAAAATAGTGCATTTCCATGCAGGCCCATAAACAGTATCCTTTTATTCAACGTTTCATTGAACGTTTGAAAGTAATGCGTTGTAGGGTATCTGTCACGAGAATATGACGCCAAGAGCCAATCGATTTCATTAGATTTGAATATGAAATTAAATTTTGATTTCAACAATCATTAAGGTTTGTGGAGAAATCCTATTTTGACTAATATCAACCCATTTGATCAAGAAAGGAAAATTCGGAACTCACGTATTAGACCGTCCAACTTTATCGCCAAATTTGAAGTCGTCGCCAATGAGTTGCTAAACCGCCAATTATGGCAATCCGGCAATGGCTTAATCCATTATTCCTTAATGCCAAATTTAAATCCGTCGCTAATTAGTAACTAAATCGTTGGCGATTGTTGGCGAAGACTGTCTAATACATAAGTACCGAAAATTCTTGTTTCCAAAGAATAAAACTTACCAGCAAGCAAATGTAATTTTCAGTTCTTGTCGAAGAAATAGAAATTAGTTATTACTACCAGTTTTTGGTGACTTGTTGGTTCATCAAGATTAACCCTGATTGACAATTTCAACTATATTTCATGTAACTTGACCTTAATGGCTTCCACGCAAAATATTTTAAAATTTGAAATCTTAAAAATCCTATAATTTATATTATTCTAGAATGCTTATATCATTTTGTTCATTGCTCAATGCCTTTTCTTGATGTTCTGTATGCATCTTTACAAATCCAATTATGCCGCAGGAAAGAGTATCAGTGCTTAAAAATGGTGCGCATTAAAAGTTTTTCAAAATTTTTTGCTTGTGAAATTACTCAATGTTAAAATGATATTAAATGAAATTTCATTATTACAATGCTAATGGGACTAATTACAACTTCACTATTGCCTTACTAATGACACTAATCGTAATTCCATTTTTTTCTTCAAAACTTGATTACGAAGGCATTTTACACAAAGCTGACTCAGCATGAAAGAATAATCTTCTTTACCGAACCATCAAGATTGGAATGAGAAGCTGGATGGAAATATCAGTAGCAACAATAAAAATCGGAGGCGTTTCATTTCAAGCAATGAGATAAATAATTGCAAACTACACTTAAATTTTTTTAAATATTAAGTAAAGACAGAAAAAGATTAAACGGCTGAAAATTGTCATTATTGAAAAGATAATTTTACTATATTAGCGTGATGTAAAATCTAATGTTGCGTTATAATAATTTGAAAAGTTATTGCCGTAAAACGGTAAAATTTTGCTTCATTTTTAATTAATTAAAATTATAATTAATTTAAGAAATATCACTTTGTGATTCCCATTTTCATCCACAAAGTTTATATATATGCCAATTTGTTAACTTTAGGTAAAGTGGTGTGCTCTGCAAAGCGTCAATGCTCACACACTTTTAATATAAGCAAATATTGAATAACTCAGTTTCATATGCAGATTCTGATGAAACCTTCTAATTCTTCGCGTGTTAAATACACTCCAAACTCATTTTTAAATAGTTCCATTCTTTCAATAATCTTTTAACCTAAAATATTCGAAGTAATTTCATTATTTAAAATTAGAAGTAATTCTAAATTATTTTTCATTACGCATTGTGTTATAAAATCAGAACACTTTTAATTGTGTAAAGATATTTTTATTAGTTAAGAATTAAAATGTTGTACATTTTCTTTTATAATATCTTTTTAGGAAGAGAAACACTTACTTTCTGCTCCGTACCAAACCAACTGTACCGATTACATTAAAGGATGGAACGACAGAGGTGGCATTGGAGCTTTAAACCCAATAGTAAGCTTATTTATCTCAAGAATGGTGGTTAACATTCTGAACCATTCATATCAAAATATTAATTAATTTTAATGCATAATTTTATTGGTTTAAAGCACTGAATGAAGAAAATATATTTTGTTCATTAGATGGATTTGAATTCTAAACTCTAAAGTATTAAATATTCAAATATAAATGTTGAAGAGATAAACTACCATCCCTGAAATTGGAAAAGAAATTAGTGTTAATGGTTTGTGGATCGGGTTGATCCGTAACGAACATCACCCCCAATTCATAAAGGAGATTTAGCGCCAATTATGGCAATCCGATGTTTTTCTGTGAGTAATTTCATTATATATCTTCCTCCAGGAGACAAGACGCAATAGCGCGGCGAATCGGCGATTTTAAAAAAGTGCGCCAAGAGATTGAGGCTCTCTCCTGTCGCACCGTAGATAGAAGAATAAAAGCTGTCGAATCTAGGAACTTCAATATCATGCATTTTACCAAAGAGACTGGAAAGTATTGAAATGAACCTCTGCATGCTTAAATGAGTCCGGCCTATTTTGTCACAAGCTTATTGCATGATTTTTGTTCGAACAAGCGATTTTCTTTATTTCTAAGTAATTGTAGCAATTATGATAACATAATTGAACAGTCCTGGTGTCCTGGCATAGGAGTAGCGCATCTTCCCTGAGATCTGAGCGTCGCGGGTTCAATTCCCGGTTTGGGCATGGTTGTTCAGTATTCTGTCTATGAGATGTGTGAATTTGCTCCCTTCTAAAAAGGGGCTGTGCAAGCGAATGTGATGAGAGAGTAGCAAAAGTCGCATTCTTGGCCCTAGTTGGCGCTACTACTAAAACAAGAGACGCTGAATAGTCTTAAATCGCTGACTACCTCACCGAGCTTATCCATGACAAGTGCCGAAAGTAACAACTACATCGAGTAGTCCTGTAATTGTAAAGAGCATTGATAAGCTGTGTACCATGCAAACTGTAAATCAATGCAGTAATTACAACACCTATTTGATCATTTTTATATTTGTTTATTGAAAGAGCTGCTTCATGTTTGAGTCAATTTGGCCAGGTTCCATCAAGATATTTTATAGCAAGTTTCATAAATATCATCGATTGTTGAATGTCAATAGTCAGAAAAAAATAATTCCCCACTATTAATAATCATATCCCTTCAATATAGAGTGCTTACTTTTTATTTAATAATTTTTAGTTGCTTAGCATTGATTTTAAGTATCACGCGAGACAAAATGGAAATATCATGCTCCATTTACCTTTAGCTTAATATTTTCTATATTGATTGAAATGAACCCCTAGGTTAATTTAGTCTAACTAGGTTCCATCCAGGCTTATTATAGCTTATCGTCTCATGTTTATTATTAGAAAAAACGATTACATTGAAAATACGCGGTGTGTGGGAATTCCTGGCCTCACCATAACATGGTGTAATCCTTTCGCGCCAGGGCAAGGGTGACGTCAGTGAAAAATCCCATGATCCCACAGTAATATATGTAAGTTCAAGTTTCAGTTTCGATTCAGTTTAGCTATGATTGGATTCGGAGTAAGAACAGATCCAAAGATGGTTGTATGCAATAAAAATGATTTATGTCAATATTTGCATATAATTATGTGCCTGTATCCTCGTCCAGCAAATAAAAAAAATGAAAATGAAAACTCTGGATTAATGTGGAATATCTCGATTATATCTCATTTAGAAGTTCCCGGAAAGACAAGGTAAGAGTGAATTTTCTCTTACATTTAGATAATTCGAGGCCTAGAAATCCCCAAAACCTTAAGGAAGCCTGCTGCATACTCATCAGCTGTAGGTTACTGATATAATCAGTGGCATGTCAAGGAAACTCAAACAATGAAAAGTATAGTGTCAACGCGGTGGTGTTCTTCTTAATCTGATTTTGATTCAAAATTGAAGGTTCAACGGCCTTCATAATTCCAAAGATTTCATAATACTTATATTGGCGATGTTTTGAAGTCTTAATGGCAAAACTAAAGCATACCATACCAATTTCGCATCAATGTTGGCAAAATCGTGTCTGTTAAAAATTCGCCAATTGTGGGCCATTTTAAATCCAGATTTCAACGAAAAGGAATTAGGTTATCATATTTGGCGTTTATTGCCACTGAAAATTTTTAATTTGGTGACGATACCGTATACTTTAATTTGGCAAGCACCACTTAAAAATATTTCAATTAAACATGATATTTTTAATGTGTTTTTTTCATACCAAAGATGATCGTGGAGGAATGCAAATACAACCTCAGTTTAAGTGAATTCGGATGCGTGCCCTACAACGTTGATTATCCTCATAATGATACCATTTGCAAGCTATGCAGGGGGTGCTCAGGTGAGTGTGAAAATAATTGATTTTTGTCTTAAATTCCAGCCTTTTTTCAAGTACTAAGTCTTTTAATTTATTTAAATGTCAATTAACCAACTGATTCTCACTATATTTATCTTTTATTTTAATTTAGCAATCTAATTTTAAAAAGAAATGCTTTGCATATATATGAATAATAGAATAAATTAAAATGAAAAACTTTCTTTATCTGTTTTGTAATACAGATGTAGTACAATTATAGGTGCGGCATGAGAGAGCATCAACCCCTTTTCGCCAAGGATATTTAGCGCCAGATATGGCAACCCGACGTTGTCGTTAGAGATTATCTTCCTCCGGGAGATAAGACGCAAGAGTGCGCAAGTATCTGTCATTTTGACATAAGGTGGTGATTCTACGTGAGCTGTGGACTGTACTTTTGTTCAACGTTTTTATTTATGGTTTATCCGTAGAGAACATCACCCGCTTGGCGCACTTTTCAAAATCGCCAATTCCCCGAGCTCTTGCATCTTATCTCCCGGAGGAAGATATCCTCCAACGACAGCATCAGGTTGCCGTATTTGGCGCTAAATATCCTTGGTGAAAAGAGAGTGGTGCTCTCTTTTGTCGCACTTTATTTACAACTATAAACATTACTTTTGCAGTGAATAGTTAATATAATACATGGTTGATCACGGTAGCTTTGATAAGCCTTACAAATTGATGTTATTTACAATTTCTACAGTGTATGTGGAGCTGATGTGGGTCAACGCATCAACCATGTATGACCCCTGATAGACTAGACAGGTTGGGCGGTTAAAGGGGTTTGCCATGATTTTAACATTGCCAAGTTTGAGGTTTTGTCGCATTCTCGTGAACATGAGGATTTTCCATTCAAAACAGAATTTAGAGAACAAAACAATGAATGATTAGGATTTTTTCCATTTTTGAAAGCTAAGACAGAAAGATGGTATTAATTATTCGAGCAGTTTAGATGAAGAATCCTAAAGTGAAATCATGAAAGTATAAAAGAAAGAATTTAATTAGAAGTGCTTGAATTTTTATCGACATTATGATTTCATAAAGCCCGATTTCTTTAACCTCTTAACCGGTTTATTTTCCTTAATATCTAATAAGATGACACTTTCTATTTCGGGAATATTTTCTTATTTTTATTCAAGTGGAAATCCATGGAATACTTGGCTTATCTACGTATTCGAAGTCATTTGACTATTGAATTGTGATTGTTAAGAAGGGTTTATTTTTTGTTTACAACTATCAAAATTCGATGCATTGATGCACGTATGGCGTGCGGACAAACGACAAGCGGCTTGCGGCAAGGGGTTAAATAAACTCCTCCTTCGTTGAGAGTGTAGGTGTAGCGGATTGCGCTAGGCCCGAACTCCTAATCTTAGGGTTTGTAGCCGAGTATCATGCCGATCAAGCAAAAGGGACCCTTCAGCTCGAAGGATATTAATTGGCT
>JAOUZG010053459.1:3704548-3715706 GCA_026289955.1 Argiope argentata | reverse complement strand
TAAAAGCATGTTGTATTTGTAAACTGAAAATCCAACCTCCCGATATAAGCGGTATAAAATATCACTGATGTTGATGTTTTTAATATTTGAAAGTTTTCTGTCTTAAAAAATTGTTGTTTGGATTTTTAAGAGGAATGGCTCTTCTTCATAACGTTTTTAAAGCATCTAATCTGAGGCTAAATGATGGAAACTTTAATTCTCTCATTTTAAAGCTAAATAACCTTTCAAGCTCGAAAAATTCTACTCTTACAGAATATAGTAATAGTAATGAGGCAGAAATACGTCGAAGTAGCGTGTACGAAAGATGCCCCTTCATTCAAAGACCCAACATTACTTTCATTCAAGGTGTCAGTTTTGAAGGTATACCAGAGCATTTCATCATGAATCTGGCATGCTGCATGGTAAGAACTTGGTTTTGAATGTCCTTACTAGTTGGCATTAAATTTCAGAGCAGTCATAGTAAGAACAGTTGTTTCTAGAATAATTGTTGAAGAAATCTGGGTGCCACAGGAGAGAGCATCAACCCCTTTTTGCCAAGGATATTTAGCGCCAAATATGACAACCTGATGTTGTCGTTGGAGGATATCTTCCTCCAGGAGATAAGACGCAAGAGCGCAGGGAGTTGGCGATTTCGAAAAATGCACCAAGGGGGTGATGTTCTGTACGGATCAATCGAAATCCGTTCGGTTTAATGAAATATAGATGAAAGTGCAAAATAAGTAAATAAGTAATATTGGTACTTGCGTATTAGACTGTCTTCACCAATGGTCGCCAACTGTTTAGTAACTCATTGGCGACGGATTTAAATTTGGCGATAAAGATCCACGGATTATGGACCTACCGTCAGGAGAAAAACCCTGAACATGGTTGCCGTAAGTAGAAGAGTTTAAGTAAGGAGGAAAGCAGGCATTAAAACAGGCCACAAGCGCGCTTCTTCCGGCAAAAATTTCATTTTGCTTTTTCACACTTTTGAATGTAGTCATTGTATAAAGCAAATCTACAATGTAATTAAAACATAGAGGCAGGTTCTCCTTCATAGCTGAGATCAAAGATTGACAGAACAAAACAAGAAATAGAATTCACGAGAAAAATCCCAAAATATGAGCATTAGGCATGGACCGAAGTACAAAGAAAAATGAGGCTTCTAATCGGTGATTCTTCTAACGATAACGGTTCTTCAAACCAGTTCTTTTGCTGCCAAATGAAATACAGCCCTTTCCTTCACCTCCAAAATGTAATAGAATATCTCGTTTCCAAGGTGGCGGATTCTTACTTTTAGGGTTAACAAGGTTTTTCTCCTGACGGTAGGACAATACACCATTGCCGGATTGCCATAATTGGCGGTGTAGCAACTCATTGGCGACGACTTCAAATTTGGCTATAAAATTGGACGGTCTAATACGTAAGCAGCCAAGTATTGTACAAATCTCAGTGAAGAAGGCATTATTCTCATATTCATTAAGTTTTAGATTTATTCACCCTAAAATTACCACAGATTTCCAATGGGATGAGATTAATATCAAAAATTGTCAGAAACATGTGATTTATCATATTTAATGCACAGACAATGGAGGGCAGGACTTTAAATTAAAATAGGGTTTCTCGCCAAGCGGGTGAAAATAACACCGCCAATCTTCCCCAAAATAAGCCAAAATTTGATGATATTAGAAATAGTAACAAACTGATTCTAAGATTGCAGTAAAAAGTGCCAAGACCACATTTGTCTAGAAATCGCTCCAAAATTATATAACTTTGGTGTTCTTTTTTTGGAGGGGGATGTGATAAATTATTTATATTAGTTATAATTATTCAATAAAAAGTAGTTAAAAGAACTTTCTTTGTTGATCTAAATAGGAATCGTCATATATTTTTTATATCACTTGTTTTATCTTTAAGTTATTTAATCTGGTATATGAATTCTTTCCTGATGATGAATCCTTTTAAGCATTTATTAAAAACACTTATTAGTAATTCTGTTTTAAAATGATATTCTCTAAAATCTATTTGCCTTTTATATAGATATTACTTCACTTTTCATATAGATATTAAATCCAAAATGAATGTTTCAAGATTTTGCCATCTTTTCTCTTTTTTTGTATTTCTGTGCTGCCTTATATTTCTAAAAATATTTAGCACAAGTATTATTTTATTTTATCTAAGTCTGTTAATTATATGCTTTTAGCTGACTATACCTTTTTCAATATTAATACCATTTAATAATTATTCACAAATTATATTTTATTTTAGACAATTTTAATTATCTTTTTGATACTGAAGAAAATCGCTTGGATGCAACAAAAAAGTGCCGAGTGCGAAATTTTGGAAGTTGGGTAAGTTATTGTGTTTTTTAATTATGTAGCTTTGTTTCTTCATAGTTAAAGGTGCAGTTAATTAAAAAAAATATGCACTTTACTTTATTCAAGAAAAAGCCATCTACAGTTCATAAAAATCAAAAGATTATTCAAAACTTTTTAGGGAGGACTTTTAATATATATGTATACATTATCAATAGATTATTTTGAAATAATAAAAGTCTAGGTTTCAGAAACTTTCAAAGAAGATTGAAAACACAAACATTCCATTCCTCATTCAAATAAAAAACACTGAAGAATTACTGTTTGTTCTTCGCTCGTGCCTTTTAAACGTTTTAACCCCTTAACCGGTTTATTTTCCTTACTATCTAATAAGATGACACCTTCTATTTTGGGAATATTTTCTTATTTTGACGTATTCTAACGTATTCGAAGTCATTTTACTGTTGAATTATAATTGTTATGAATGATTTATTTTTTAAAAAATTATTAAAATTCGATAAATCGATGCACGTTTGGCATACGTGCATGGATTACCATTTAAGGTGCGAACTGGTTAAAGGGTTAAATTCTCAGAGGAGGCTTTCTACTTTTTGGCATTAAAATCTCGATTGAATCAACATTTGTTAGTAGTTTTCGGAATTCCTTTGAAGAAAAAATTAATTGAAATCTAACATAAATATTGTGCCGCTGTTTTCTCAAAGCAGAGTTCCTGCTTTAGAATTCAAAAGTGAATAATTCGAGAAGCAGCTACTATATATATATATATATATAATGCATGTTAGATTGGTTGTTAAGGAAAGGCCTAACATTTGGATGCGCAATGGAAAAGTCCAACGGACTCTATAACGAAATGCGAAACGTTATTCTACATGAAAACCCGACACGCAAGTAATAAAATGTAGAAGTGCACATAAAACAACACGCAGAAAATTACAACTTACAATCAGAAGCTTGTTATAACGGCAGCAGTAAGAAACGCTCTGTGAGAACTCCTCAATCCTACCCTCCAAAAAGAGAGATCATTCGATTGTTTCTTTTCTCGACTCAACTATTCCTATACTTTTCCTGTGGCAAGGAATCAAATATTATTAAACAAATTTCCTAATCCTAATGAAGATATCGCCAAGATTTACGAACTCGCCAAATTCGTCATCAACTTTCAAAATAGACAATAAGTTTGTCGCCAAAGTGTTATTGGTGGAAAATCGCCATTAAAATACCAATAAAACTCTTTCTTATAAGAACATTACAAACTTATTATACAGTTGATGCTAAAATTCTTCTAACTCATGTGATGTAAAACGTCTAGGGAGGAAATGACCGCTTTCTTGTTGTGTTAATAGTTCAAAAGTTTAAGACTTGTTTCCAAAGTAGCTTAGCTCCCTTTCTGAAACGGATTGCTAAATATATTAAACTAGTAGCACATATTAAGATCATCTGAACTTCTGTTCATTCGAATTTAAGATCAGTACACATTTTATTGGTGCATTGTCCTTTTATTTGAAACTATACATAAATAATAATTGCTTTGAAACTATTTATAAATAAGTTTTATTAATAAAATAATTCCTTTGTTTCAAAAATTATATTACGTAAGATTTTTATCCTTATTTTCTTTTATATTGCAGCGTTTTCACCAATTTTCGTCATTTTACATTTGACAGTTGAATTTAAACGAGTTAAATCTTCGCGATTAACATATTGACAATAGTAATAATAGTAGTGATTGATAATCAATGACCTCTGCACTTAGCCGCTCTCCATGTCACATGTGGAATTATCATCACCAAGATCATGTCGCATCTGTTGCGATTTCAACTTTTACAACCATATGAAAGCACTACCATTGCGGCGGCACCTACTTTGAAACAAAAAATAAATAAATGAAAGATTCAAATGAAATCTGCTATGCATACATATTTCAATGTATCATTTCAGAACATCATTTCTTGAACGGCCAAGCAGCACGTGCTCTTGCGAGTTAAATTATATTTATTATTCATTTTAATCGCTTCATTGAATGAGTCACTTTAGTATTGCAAAACGATCCGAAAAACTGTGTCTCGCATTCATTGTTTAAAAAAAATATCACATTTCCTATTTATTTCATTTCATACAATCACGTGCTCGAAATGATATTTTTCAGGGTTTTAATTTGCTGCAGTCAGTAACTTATTATTTAAAAATCAGAGCTTTTGTAAATGTAATGGCAAAGCGTTATTAAGAGCTGATTTTTTTTTGAGATGCTCGTTCAGAAAATATTTTTTTTTATTTTTCACTTACGGATTTTTTTGACTCTCATTCCCAAAATAACATGTTCTGACATGATAAAAAAAGGTAAGTGGAGAAAGAAAGAGTTTAATATAGTTTGAAAGACAATTTGAAAATGTCATCACTAAACTGGACCCGATTACTAAAGAGTGAAAAATTGGCTTTCTTCAACACATTTAATTTGCCCCTAAATCAAGCCACATTCATATTTTCCAAGCATAAGAATACCCAATTTTTCAGAAATATGCATTTATGATGCACAATTCAATATTTGCAATCACTGAAAAAAAAGGCTTTACTATCATATTAACTTTGATTAAAATAAAACGACTGTCAGCTATTTCCATCTGGACAAATATCTATATCATAAATTGTTATTGTTCCTCATAGCACTTGTCATGGACAAGCTCGATGAGGTAGTCAGCCACTTAAGCCTAATCAGCGTTTCTTGTTTCGTAGTAGCACCAACTAGGATCAAGAGCACGACTTTTGCTACTCACTCATCACATTCCCTCGCACAGGCTCCCACAGGGATCACTCACATACATTACACATAGAACACAGAAGAACAGCGCGTCTTCCTCATAACCTGGGCGACCCGGTTCGGGTCCAGGTCATGGGGAAGAATCGCTGTCCTTATGCCAGGATGCCGGCATAAGGACAGCGCCGGCCTTTATCTCTCAATTATATTTTTAATTACATTCAGTTATGTTTACAACAAGGATAAGCATCGGTACATTGGAATATTCTGAATATTCTGAAGCATCGGTACATTGGAATATTCTGAAGCATCGGTACATTGGAGTAAATGATTTCTTTAAAACTATTTATAATATTAATAAATGGACAAAAGACAGCAGACACATTCAACAAGCTCATTGCGATGTATTAAATTAACTGCTATTATGATCAGGTGATAAGAACCTCTAAGGATTTATCACAAAGCGTACATTCAGATGATTGAAATGCGTATGACTTGGAGTGTTCTGTTTCTCTAAATGGAGTGACAAAACATTGATTTTAGATGATTCATGGAATACATAAAGAATGTGAATTTTAGATTGGTGTTATTATTTGGCAGTCCCGATCACAATAAACGAATATATAATTGAAAGATAATCGTGTGGATTATCATCTTGAACACGCAAATCTTTAGTAATTTCTAGGGTTGTCATGCACAGGAAGCCACCATATTTCCCTATTCAATCCCGTAAATCAATTTATCTGGGTTTTTTTCCAGCGCTTACTCTTTAAACTCTGTATGTGACTGCTAGAGTAAATAAATAAATAAGCCATTGCATATTTGCAAATAAAAAATATCGATATTTGCAATACAAAGATTCGATTCAGATAATTTGTATTTCTGAAAATTTATTTAGAGAAAATTAATACATTCCAAAACTGAAAAACAATCATAAAATTGAATAAAGTCGCCAAACGGCTGAAATATTTGGCAAATACAAGACATATTTATCAGGAATCATGCCTAAAAAAACTGCGCAAATACGTATTTTCCTTCCCAGTTGACATTGCAAATATAGAAAGGTTACTTTTCCTAATATCATTTCATTAACTGAAAAAAGGAAGCAAATTGTCTGTAGAGACAACTAAGGTAATTTTGATTTCATATTATCTCCTTACCTTAATTGATTTTTTTAACAGAAATAAAAAAATTATTGAATAATAAAAAAATAAACCATCATCTACCCATTCTTTTCATATTTTATTTATTTAACAACCTATATTTATCCCATATCATCCTTATAATTATGGCAACCTTAGAGATAATCCGTATCTCACAGCAAAAATATCAATTTATACGAAAATTGATATAGTCCAAAGCATTATTCAGAAATTTGTGTCTACTTTATGACCACCATAACTCTCTTTTCAGTTGCAAGAAATTTATTTATTACTATTTTCTAAGCTACAAAGTTTCTTTTTAAACCAAAACCCTTAGCATGATTTCAAATTTCACCAAACACATTTCACCATCACATTTGCTCATTTATGGATTAGTACTTTTCCTATACATGATGCCTTTTAGGTCAACAGTTTCCCAAAATTCATTATTCTGCAAATCTTGCAATTCTCATCTTAAATTAACTGAAATTTTTCTTCTTTTTTTGCTTTATTTTTTATGAAGCTACCTAATTTCAACCTGTATTCGTCAAAGCAAATATGTTTTGGGTGTGCTATATTATATAATTTCATGGTATAAGTTTGAAACTTTTTTTCTTTCAACTAATGTATATGTCTTCATTTTATATTAGTGGTTCATTTATTTCGAAAGATTTATTTATATATTCAAAGTTTCTTATCCAAGATGTTCCATAATTATAATACTTAGATTTTGTTCTTTTAGATGGATCGGTCTTTTATACAAAGATGTGTATGATTTCATAACTAAAAGCCACCTTCGCATATTTGGATCCATCTATGTACCAATCGACGTAGTAAGTATCTTTCTAACTAAAAATATGACATGTTACAAAATTTCTCGATTATTTGTTTCTCAGTGGGATTAACTATTACCTTCATTCAACGTTCAACCTTCCTCTCCATTTTAATTTAAAATTAAATTTACACAGCTTGTTCGAAAAATTACATTAAATATACTCTTCTTTGAACACTAATATATACGTTCATGCTGAATACATTTTTTTTTTTGCTCAAAAATGCTATAAACTAGTCTCTTTGGTTTTTTGGCTGATTGCTTGAAAAAATTGATGAAAATTTCAAATTCTTATCGCCGTTCACATACAGAATTTCATCAATATTGCTACAAACCTGTAATTTTGCTTCCCAGCACGAACAGGGTCATCGTAAGAAAGACTGTTTTACCATCAGCCCTTTTGCGTGCTGAGTGAGTGCTACATCATTGGTCTGAAAGCTTGGCGACAAGGCGACATTTGGTGACTTTGACGAAAAAATGGATAATGCTTCATTTTCACGATTCGTCCAATAGAAACCGAGACGTGCCTTAATTGGTCTAGAAGGTTCTCATCCCGCCTCCCTTGGAGCTATAAAAAGCCGGCAGTGGACATGAATTGAATTACCGGTAAATTGAATTGAATCGGAAGCAGTGTTGTAGTAGTAGACAAGTAACGAGTTTTCGAAAGGAGGTTTGAGGGCTGTGGTCTATTACTACTTGTGAGCTACTATCTGCTGCTATGTGCTGTGTTCGTCTCGGCTTACATATTTGTCGTCTGTGTATCACACCCACTATAAACTTACCCAGTGATCCGTCACAATTTAAGAATATCACTTCCACATGCATATACATGTATGGACTGGCAGATTTCTTACTCGGAAGTTTTATTTAAAATTTCACAGAAATCAAAAGTTTTGATGCCTTAATTTTATATCAAATTTTATGCTTCTAACACGATGCGTTTTTGATAGTTATTTATTTTTATAGTCCTCACGTAAAAATTTAAAACATTGTCAATTTGGGAATGATGAACTTTCATAGCGATCTTGGTGTAATCTAGAAATCATCAACTAAACCAGAGAATGTAAATATCTTAGTATCTTACGTATAATGGAGTTTGGCTACCTTGGCGTAATATGGAAACGCCAAATAAACCCGTTATCTGACGTACTGGTCTAATGTGAAGATCGTCATATAATCCTAAGTCATAGATAAGTGATTTCTTTATCAATCATGTCAATGAAGATATTTTGGAGAAGGGATAAAACTTATTACTTAATGCCAAAATTTCTGCTTCTCATCTTTATTTAATTTTTTAAAATAAATATTACTCTTTAGTATTAATCTTTGATATCCTTAACTGCCTCATTTTTAAAATCTATGAAGTATAGTTTTAAAACAAAATACATATATTGATACAAAATGATGGCTCAATAGAAAATAAATTGTTTCACCCGAGGTTTGATTTTTGGAATTAAATTCCCTTTGCAAGTAAATATTTTGACAAAAAAAACATGATTTTTACTGTCATTAGATATTATTCAAAAGATATTTGAATGTTTCACTTCCGAATTAAATTCATATTTTTTGAAAGTTCAGAAGAAAATATTTAAAAGATATTTTATCAAAATTATTTTCATCAATCCATGTGTTTATAAAATGAAAATAAAATTCTTTTTCTTTCTCTTTTTAGAATTTATCATTTATGGAAATGTTATTTTACAGTTTCTTTGGACTCAAGTGAGTTTTGATTTCTACATTCTTCTCATGTCATTATTTAATTATTCATGAATTCAAAAATTTCAGGTAATGCGGAGAAAAGCACACCTTATTCACATTGATTTTAGAGAAGTAAATTCTGATTTTTCAGTAAATTTATAAAATTATGGCTTTTATATTCATTTTTAATATTTACATTAAATGAATTAGAGGCAGGATTGATGACAGAGTTTGAATATACAAGTTATATAATAGCTTACATTTGAAATAATTTTTTTAAAAAAAATTTTTTATTTTTGTTACAAACGACACTTGCCATGGACAAGAACGTTGACGGCCGTCACCGATTTTAAAGCTGAATTAGCGTCTCTTGTTTTTGAAGTAGCACCAACTAGGTCCAAGAGTACGACTTAGCTACACACACATCACACTTGCACAGCCCCTTTTTATAGGGGAGGGGGACCATTCGTATACTTCGCAAATAGTACACAGAAAAACAACCATGCTCTCGCCGGGACTCGAACCCCGGACGCCCAGATAAAGAGGTTTAAAACATTTACACTTTAATACAGTTTTTTCAAATATTAATTCATTGATTTTTTATTAATTAAAAACTAACTCTTCTGGCCGAATATCTTCATTTCCCCACCGCCAAATAAGTAAAGAATTTAGTTTGTTTTTTCCTCTTCGCCAAACGGTTTTCTCTTAACATTTTTTCTGGCCATTTATTGAAACCAATTCTGTTTATTTTCTTACTGTGCGGAATTGGATATCGCCGTTTCTGTAACAGACGATAATTGAACAATTTAATTTTGGTGGGTACTGCTGCCTTTAGGTAAGCGTCTGGATTTGTTTATATTTGTGCGTCAGTTGCTGAGATTTTTTTTTCGTCATTGCTCACTCATCTTTTTGTGTTAGGAACTTGAATAATGAAGCTGAAATGAAAGATTCAATGCTTTCTAACATGGATACAATAGTAAACAATATGTTTTATAAAAATAGCAAGAAAACTAATGAGCTGGTGATTCGTTTAGCATCGAAACAATTTAATGAAATAAAGGCTGTGTTCACAAATGCAGATAAACAGAAACAACTACCGAAGTTGAACCCTTTCACCGCCCAAGAATTTGTGATGGAAAATGTCAACAGACATGAATACATAGATAGTATGAAGTATACAAGGCAGGGTAAAATAATCTTCTCAACTAAGGACCCTTTATGTGCGGTAAAACTATTGTCACTGGAAAAATTCGTGGAGTCAAAAATTACCACAAACATTATATGGGAGAATGTATGCTCTCGATTTTTAGTTCAAGATATCCCCACAGATACACGTTAGGACAACTTGCGGAAAGTATTGAAAAAAAATGACATTATTGTTGTAGAAATGAGACGGTTTCTGAAACAGAACTCTACTCGTGTGACCTCACCTGTGCTGGTTACAATCCTAGAGACAGCTATTCCAAAAGATGTTAAAATTGGCTTTATCAACCAAAATATAGAGCATTTTGTCGACAGACCGCGTCAGTGCTCTAAATGCTTTTCTTTTTTTCACCCATCCCGATTCTGTGACAAACTCAACGCGTGTGCTAATTGCGGCGAAATCCACGATGGCTTATGCCAAAATGTAACCCGATGCATCAATTGCAAGGGAAACCACAACGCTAAGTCCAACGGCTGTCCTATCTATGCAAATGAAAAAAAGATATTAGAATTAAAATGTCATAATCATATAACCACAGGAGAAGCACGTAGAATCTTTTTACAAACGAGACAAAATTATGCAGAAGTAACTAAATCGACCCCAGCAGTATCTGAGGTTCAGGACTCCATTAACACAAAGTTTGAATCGCTCATGAAATCGATAGACGAGAAATTTGGAAAGCAAGAAACATTGATAACAAATATGTTGATGAAATCAATAGACACTATAATCGCTTGTTTCTATCTCTAATCAAAATGTATCTAACATTCCCTGGGATACCAGAGTTTCTTATGATGAAGAACTGCCTGACGGTTAGTTGGTGGTTCTTTGTTTTTGTTGGTTTGCTAGGCTGTTTGCTTAGTCGTTAGTTTCGACTTTTTGTTTTGGTGTTTCACATCTTTTTTGACTTGTTGTTTACTTTGTCATTTATTGTATTGTTGTATCGCATCTTTTTTGACTGGATGGTTACATTGTCACTTTTTATATTGGTGTCAAGTAAAGCCTTCTTATTTGCCTTTTTGACTTTCTTTTTACTGCAGCTTCTCGAATATTAGTATTGTCGAACTCGAATATTAGTATTGTGTATTCTCCAAAATTTGGAAAGGGGTCGTTTTTCTTGCGCCCTCTTTGTTTGGTAATTTCTTTTTTCGTTAGAAAATCAGGATTTTCTTTCCATTGATATATATATATATATATATATATATATATATATAT
>JAOUZG010053459.1:3678428-3699548 GCA_026289955.1 Argiope argentata | reverse complement strand
AAAAAAAAAGAATGAAAAGAAGCGTGTGTGTGTGTCACCATTATTTCCTCTGTGAGCGGCATTTTCCAAGCTGTTTTTAAACTTTCGTATCTCTTGAAAACCAACTGCGTTTTTATTTGTTTAGTGTGTTTACATTTATGAAAATTAGAATCTCATTATTCTATAAAAGCGTAGAAATTTAGACCTTTCCCTCCACCATTTAAGAGAAATATCAATTCTGAGACAATCATTGCTCGGATAGAAAGAGAAAGATGAGTAGTACAATGAACAGAACATCTGAAGAAAATAATACTATAAATGAATTATATGATTATCAAAATTTGTTTGGTTTAAAAATATTTTGGTGAACAACCTGTTATGAGACACAGCTACATAAAATATTATATGAAAATTATAGTGAGCATTAATACTGGCGAACCGACTTGTTGCCAAAGGCGGCTAGTATCGAAATAAAAAGCGAAGTTTTATAATTACGATTTTAACTTATCCGCGAATGCGTGAAAACCTCAAAATGTCATGTGATAATATAATTTCTTTGTTTAGGTCGGATTTTAAAAAGAGATTCAAATCTCATTATGCCGAAAAGAAGGAAATCTAACATCAAAATGATCGCCTGTCTTTTGTCTACGGGCAGATCGTATTTTAACCTTTGTAATAGTCTAAATGTTTCTGAATGTGTGCAATAAATTTTTTGTGGCTATTTTTGATAATTTCTGAATATATTTTTATAATTTTTGGATGTTGTGTAATGTACCCACCCACTTAACACTCTTAAATACAGTCACAAGCTATTTTGGAATTTACATTAAAAACTTGTAATAAATCGTATTGCATATTAGTTAAACCAGCGGGTGACCGAGCTCCGCTCGGAGAAAACAGGTATCGAAGCTAACTCGAATATTTAAATTTTCAATTGTGATTTATCAAACCAATACATGCCGTATTTAGTAAAAATATCAAAGTTATCCTTATTTTTTTCTGATGAATGTTGAAATGTCGGAAATGTGAGGCGATTTTCGACTTGGCAACCATTCCTCGTATTATAGTGTAAGATAAAATTAAAACTTAAGCTCCAAGCATGCGTTACGAGTAAAAGGGAAAAAATTATCTTATTAATATGTTGCCATCAGATTGACAAAAACTCAAATTTAAAAAAATAAATTATTATTGCGCATTAAACATATAAAAATGCAATTTTCATCACGTGTCTGCATGAAATGAAATATATATATATATATGAATATTGATATAGATGGCATATTGGCTATAGATGGCAGCACGTCACCACTTGAAAATTTAAGTAGCCATTATGGCGAACAAATAAAGTTTGAAAATATCCTATCTGTAACTCCGAACTGCTCAACCGTAGCGCTTCAAAACCGGCGCCAATCGATTCCTCGTGGCCAAAAACCCCAGACCCCCAAGTTTACCGGAGTTTATTAATTCTGGGGCGATTTTCGACTTGACAACCATTCCTCGTATTATAATATAAGATCCTAATTTGTAGCAATCAATAAGTCAAATTATTGCATAGAATAAATATTTTTTTATGGAAACAAACTAATTTTCTTATTTTTAGAAAACGCATCTTCAAGCCATTTTCATATATTTTATTTAAATTAATTTCTTCCATATAAATTATACCATGAAAAATTTTAATGTTTTTAGAATTGTAGCCTTTTATAGAGCATTCCCACGTATTTTACCATCACAATCTTCTTTATCGATCTTACGTTTGGCTCTGTAAGGCCAAGAATGCCTCTTGCACCATAAAATCTACCAGCCAACCAACCAACTTCTTTCATGCTTGTGAAATTGGAATTGCAAAAAAATTTCTTACTCATTCCATTACGTACGGTTAGTTTTAAAGTGCTACAAGTTGTCAGGGTGTTTATAATGACAAGTGAAGTTCTAATAATTTTAGAGCTTACTTATCGATTATCAGTTTATTTCAGTTCCATTTTCATTCCGTGTGAGCAGATCCCACCAGTAACGGGATAACGGATTTGTGTACTAGCAGGACTGATCTCCCCAAAATTTTCCTGCATACTCTCTGAAAAAGGTTCTCACAAATTTGATAAATTCCAGCATATGAAACGAAACGCTAAAAGAAAGAAAAATCGGAAGAACGTATTTTACGTATAAACAAAATGTAAAATAAAAACATAAAACAAAATAGAAAAATAGAAAACAAAATAATTCAAAATAATTTTTAAAAAGGAAAATTTATGAATATTTATTAAAAATTAAAATCTGTCGCAGGTATAACATTAAATATAACTATCTGTCAAAACTCCATATTATTTATTACAAATTTTTTTCTATTTTTTTAGTGCATGAATGAAAATATGTTTTTTTAACGGATTTTAGATATGATCTTAAGGGTTGCCAGGTAAAGAGAAGATAGGGAAAATGATACTCATTTAATTCTGCTATGATGCAGAGAATTAATTATTTGATATTAAATTTAAGCTTTTTTTAATTACCAAAAAACAAAGGACCTTTTTCAGATATTAAAGTTTCAACGTTTAAGGACTTTCTTATCGTATTCTATTTTTCTAAACTGATGAGTTGTTAACACTTGAAGGTTTTCATATTAACGCATTTTGATTTAAGTAAAATAGTAACTCAGCCAGCGATATGAATTGATTTTTTGAAATAAAATTACAAAAATAGACTAGACATAGATAAGAAAATGTATTATTTATAGCTTATTGAAAAAATATTAAATGTTGTTTCTGTTGGATAGACAATGTTTAATTAAGTTTTTTTCTTTTTCAGTTCGGTTAAGATTTGGGCCCCTGTTATATCAGGCTACGTTCTTCTGATTGTTATTGTAATAATTGTGAGGTTTATAATGCTTAATTTGAGAATATTCTACAAATGCGCTTGGGTAAGTGTTTGCGATTTATTTTATTTATTTTTGGAATTTTTTATGACAAAGAAACAAAATAACTAGAACCTCGTCTGCAAAACTTCCTTGCATTTTTTTCAAATAACTGTGTTATCTTTTATGCCTTTTTTGCATAAAAGTATGCATCTTAAGCAAGGTTATGCATGATACGAGTGCTCAAATCTTTATCTTTAGTGTCCTGCTCATGAGTTTTTTGTGTAATAAGGTACAAAAAATTGAATTCACGTTTCGGTTGATATATTTTCGACTGGTAGAACTGATAATTAGCTCAATGATTAAAACAGTAAGGACCGGGATAGCCTGGTTTGTAGAGCTATGGACTCGTACTCCTTAGGTTGCGAGTTCGAAACTCACCGGCCAAAAGACTCCACTAGTGTGTGGCGTTTGACGCTCGTTAAATCTGTTCGTGGTCGCAAAGTCCTCCATATCGAGAGTAATATCTTTAGGGGTACTGGGTCAGAGGGGATTGTTCTCTGTTCCAAGTCTAAATTACGATCTGAGATGAATGAATGAATATGCGTGAATGAAGTCCGCCCCCTAAAAGGCGTTGTGGCGTATGTGTAGCTAAGTCGTACTCTTGGCCCTAGATGGCGCTACTTGTAGAAAACAAGAGACGTATATCTCTGGCTTAAAATCTGCTGATGTATTAGCGGGGCTTGTGATTGGCAAGTGCTGTAAGTAACAACAACAACAGTACTGAAAGTTTACTCAGAGTTACAATTTGCAAAGTCTCATGGAAAATTCGACCTTTTTAAGTCTTTGTGTTCTTTAGTTGTTTCGTTTATCTGCATGCATAAGTACAGACTAATAGATGGTCAAATAATTAGTCAAAAATTTGATTATGATATACTTTAAATTTCAAACCTGCATGCATAAGTACAAAACTTCATCTAAACTATTGTGTTTTAGTGTTATAACTCAGACCTTGACAATCAATCCTTGAAGTATTTAGTTCAGCTGGTATCATGTTATACGCTTAGCGCGTCTTCCCCATGATCTGGGAGTCCCGGTTTCGACTCCCGATTCGGGCATGGTTGCTGTTCTATCCATGGTGTGTGTGAATATGTCCCCATGTAAAAATGGGGTTGTGCATGAAGTAGCTAAGTCGTACACTGGCTCCTAGTTGGCTCGACTGAAGTAAACAAGAGACGCTCACTCGGCTTAAATGTTATCGGGCTAGTAAAATGCCATAAGTCACAACAACAGGTATTTGTTTCAAATTTTATAACGAATTTACCTCTTAGATGCGATATTTCCTACTAAATCTCATCTATCAATCGCATGAAGTTTTATAATTCACTTTTATACTTGGACTTTCTATGAATCGATTTCCTTCAAAAAATGATGAAAATCTGCAAATTTAGTATAAGAATCGGAGCCAAATTTTGATGTATTTTAAGTTCATGGGCAGAAATAATTCCATCGTTCTAACTCAGGAAAGCCCGAAACATTGATATTCTTCAAAATCCCTAGTTCGTATTTTCGGATGATTACATTATTTTCCTTTTGTGTGCAGTGTGTACCAGAAAGAATAAGTCATGGAACAGACTCTCCGACCCGCCACGAAAGCACACGGATTAACCGACGAAACTGAATGACTGGACCGCCGCTCTAGCAACCGGGAACTAAGATTGAGTCCTAATGGCCGACAACGACCACGGTAAAACCCTCCCCGTAGGGAGTACGTCACGTCATCTAATCCCGGATTAGATGACGGAGTCTAAATCCCACTCTTATTGTATCATCCGGGTTGGCGAGATCCGACCACCATACCGGAAGCATGTCATCCTCATTTCGAGGTGCCCGCCCGGGGAATACCAGAAAGAATAATAAAAAAATATCTTTAAATTTTTCTGATTGAATTTTTTAAATGCATTCAAGAGTAAAGGAGTTTTAAAGGAAACTAAAAGTTCATACAATTAGATCGATTACAAATTATTTTTAAGTAATGTCCCGAAGAAAATATTTGAATAAAATACTGCAGCGTTTAGTCATCCTAAGTGAGTTTCCTTGGTCACATGGGCAACAAACCCATTGTGTCAAATATAAGGAAGCATTTCATAACAACTAACTTGCATTTGATAGTCGTGTGCATATTAACTTTATAGATTCCCACAGGATAACATATTTAAGCCAATCGAATCTACCTGAAGGCATGGAATTAAAATGATTGAATCCAATAGCAATAGGCGGGAACAATAATTTAGTGCTAATGACCGTTACCGGTTACGCTATTCATCCTCTCTTATAGGAGGCCTATCAAGCTAGGACTTATCGCTTATCATTATTTACAAAGATATTATAGAGATTTTTAAAGCATTGAGCTCGTTTTCATCAGGTATCTCAGTCTGGATGATTATTTTCATTTATAAAGTTAATCTAATGAGACGCTTGTTTTAATATTCCAAGTTGGCTTTTTATATATATTTCTCTAACCTTTGAATTTCTTACCCCTTCTGTGCAGAGGGAGAGATCCATCATCATAAAGAACATTAAAAAAGGAAAAATATCATCAAGAGCTATTGAAGTTTACTTTAAGTGAGTAAAATATCTTTGATTATTTTTTTTAAATTAAATCATGCATTTCTTGGAGGAAATCTAATACTAATTGTTGTCTTATTTAAATATGTACCAATCAATCGAACAATGTCGAGAATTAATAAAAAGTATATGGCTATCAAAAGTGGGAATTCTCATAATCTTTATTAGAGCTTCTTTCTTAGTCCAGTGACAGGGTTTTTTAAGACTTTTTTATTAGGATATATATATATATATATATATATATATATATATATATATATATATATATATATATAACAAAAACAATGTTTCAGGAACTAAATTAGCAAAAAGATTTAAGTTGAAAGTAATATTCGAGATCGAAAAGGATAAAAAACAATGAATCTGGCCTGAAGACTTTTTCAAGGGTCAACTTCAGGCAGGGATTCAAACCAGGGATTTTTTTTTCTGTGAGAGTTTTGACATTTTGTCAAATCATCGATCCCTCGTGACCCAAAAATCCCAGGAAAATGAGGTTTTAGAGATTAATTTGTGTCACAGAAATAAAAGAAAATTTTTAAAAAATGATTACAGAAAAAGTTTAAATCAAACAAAACAAAACAAAATATGCCATTTTTAATAGCATACAAAAACAATGTTTCAGCAACAATTTTTCCCTCCATTTTTGATTTATATTCCCAATTAACAACATTTTTAGGAATAAAAATATCACATACATAATTTCGAAGTTATCAAGCAGCTTAAGGCATAGTGCTTATATACATATATTTTGTTAACTTTTCCCAAAAATAGAATTATATGATTTTTTTTATTTGTTTATGCACGTCTTGCTTTACTGGACATTTCTTAAAAGATAATTTCTATTAGCAAAGAATAACTTCCAGAAATCGAATCACTACACTTATGATTTTTATTGATTTTATTTTACTGATTAGATTTTTCGAGCCACCTATCTTCAGATAATTTAAGTTTTCCTAATATAAGCAGAAATTGAATTGTCTCTTTTTGCAGTTCTTTAAGCCGACTTTTTAGATTTGTCGTAAATTGCAATGTAGTTATGATTACAGAGCAACTTCAGAATATCTGAAGTGGCTCAAGTTTAGAAATTTAAGATATAAAATTTGACGAAATGAATGTATCAATTTGCAAAAAAAGGTAAGCTTGTTCCATAATGATGTCTTGTTAAGGACCTTTCTTATTCTGTAGGAATTTGGTTTATTTTTTTCATCATGATTTCACTAAGTTCATTTCACGGTATCAAATATCTTTAATGCCATATTCTAACTTCAAATTTTTGTTTTTTGAAGCTTCTTATTTTAAACGTTTTAGTTTTTTTTTTCTAAATAGAAAGGTATCCTTAGTTAGAGCTCAATGTTTAAAAATAATTATCAGCAGCGTAAATTTGTATGACACTTTACGAATTACCTCATAATTTACATTCGAAACTCATTTTATTTTTTTGACAATTTTGCAAAGTAAAATTACTGTTTGGGGGCGCTTTTTTCAAACGAAAATACTTTGAAATCAGTTATAAATGAATAAAGTAGACAAATTAATATTTTCATAGACATTTATAAAAAAAATATGTGTCTTTATGCAATAAGGTATAGTTTCTTTGCCATGACATTAATTTAATTACTAAGTCAAATAAAAATAAATTACCAGGGCAAATATAATAAATAAGCATGTGACCATCAAAAATTAAAATGAAAATAGCAAAAAACGCTAGGAAAAGATAAGAAAAACATATTTATCACATACATAATAAAATATGAAATAAAAATATTCTATTTAATTGATTCGATAGATCAAAGAATTAGAAAAAGCGATGCAGGTTCTACAAAATTGAATTTGATATCCGAAACATAGGATTCTCCATTAAATCGTTGATGACGTATATTCTTCTATTTTGCTCATTTTATAGCAAGAAAAAAATATAAAGTCATTTTCACTTTTCTTAAATGGTTAATTCTAATTGACAATAAGTAACATAATGGAACAAAAGGTAATGTGGGCGAACAACGATACTTCGAGTCAACGTAATTGGATAATTGATTCTCTGTGTGAACTTTCTAAATTGATATAATTAATTTCAATGATATTAAAAAAACCATAATCTGATAAATTTCAAAAATCAGACGAGTCATTTGCTGCATGGTTTGAAGACAAATTTATAGTATAAATTACTTTATAAATAAATGAACTTATAATTATTTATTTGTTCATGCTGACATTGTACTTCATGTGTGATTATTTCAGGATTGCCTTCCCTAGTGTCCAAATTGAAGATATAAAGCTTGCATACGATTATCAACATTTGATCAGCATGAATGCAAAACTGTAAGTAGTTTTTTTTTCGGAATATTTATAAATAATCTAAAGAAAGAATGTAATATACAAGATGCTTAGCAGTTTCAGGATACATCTGCGATGGTTTCGATACCCCGAATTCTTGTTAAAAGATGCTTAAGCGTTCCTTAAGAGCACTGGGTTTTGATATACTTCACATTCTCGCACATAATGCCGAGTTTTAAGGACTGTTGAGAACTCATGACAGATTCTCAACTTTGAGTTCGATGGATTACTAACTTCACGTCTAATTCCACCGGCTTTCTGGCACTGAGGTAGCGCGTCTTCCTCGTGTTCTGGAGTACCCCGGGTTTGAGTCCCGGTAAGGGCATGGTTGTTCTTCTATGTGCTATCTGTGAGATGTGTGACTGTGTCTTCCTGTAAAAGGGGCAAGCAAATGTGGTGAGTGTGTAGCTAAGTCGTACTCTTGGCCCTAATTGGTGCTACTTCAAAAACAAAAGACGCTTCTTTCGGCTTAAATCTGCTGCTGTACCAGCGGGGGGCTTGTCCATGGCAAGTGCCATAAGTGACAACCGCCACAACGACTAATTCTACTAAAGGTTCGTAGCTATAGAATTTAGCGAAAATTAAATTATA
Organism: Argiope argentata; assembly: GCA_026289955.1. Lineage (NCBI taxonomy): Eukaryota > Metazoa > Arthropoda > Arachnida > Araneae > Araneidae > Argiope > Argiope argentata. The sequence continues at coordinate 3,691,168 of JAOUZG010053459.1, read as the reverse complement.
TCAAGTCCAGTTCTCTCTCTGGTGAGGTCTGTAAGTTTATAATTCAGATACCTTCATCTGAGTGTAGATATCAAGATATCGTAGTCCTTCCCTAAATGACCATATGATTTTCAAAGCAAGTCATGAATTTAATCAAACTTTTCCCATCATATTTTACTTTGAAAATTCTATTCGTCCATGAGCAACGTATCTGTCTTGGTTATCTGCGTGTATTGTATTAAAATATCGTGCATACATTTCTAAACTATTAGTAAAGAAAATTAAAGGCCTTTCAAAAAGCAATAGGATTGATTTGCATATGAAGGTCTTAAGAAAGGATGAATTCTCACAAAGTAAATTTTTCGAAGCTTATAATTATTGAATTTTTAGTAGGTATCTTTTGCTTGTGTGAAATATAGATAATTATTTTTGTTGTTTAAATTAGACTCCACAGGTAACAAAATTAATTTCTTTGCTTTTTAAAGCTTATTGTTACCAAAAACAATAAGCTTTAAAAAGCAAAGAGTTTCTAAAAGTGTAGAGTGGTTTTAGAATCTTTTTACTTTCGCATATACGAATTTTACTACGAGAAAGTATTGCAAATTTTAAAAAATGATATCTACGCTTGCAAATTTCAAGTTATCATGTGAGAATATTATTTTTGTCATTATTTAACTTAATTAATTTAATTCATTAAATAGTTTAAACCATTTTGAAAAAAACAATGCCGGTTAAAAGCAGGCCAACTTTTTAAAAACGCATCATAAAATTATTATTATGTATGCTTTCAGAGTGCAATACTGGTAAAAGCAGATAAAAATATATGTAATTAAAAAAACTTTAATGAATATTGCCATTCATCTTCATTGTCTACGCGATTTTGAACTTCAGTGATTCGTTGCCTTTAATTATTCAAAACACTCTGATAAAAACAACATCATGTTAAAAAAAATTAAACTTATGATTTTGACAATTTTCTAAGATTCATTTTTTGGGTTCTAAAAGACGTTTTTGGAATTATGTCTGTTTGTACTTGAAGACTTCTAACTCGAAATTATACGAGCTAGAAAGATGAAATTTTTCAAGCAACTTTATAACAAATTTCAATCAAATTTTGAAGAAATACATTCATAGAAAGACTGCCTGTCCAACTATCCAAATATTTGTTAGTAAGATATCTAAAAAACATAGAAAGCTAGAAGGATAAAATTTATTAAGCAGATTATCAAATATGGGACAAAGTTCATTGAGGGGGTAACAGTTTGTCGGGGGATACTTTAACAAGCATGTAAATATGTTGATGAAGAACACAATGACTTAAATATGGGGAAATTCAAATGTTATTTTTTTTTAACTATAATGATAGTTCTGTGTCAAATTTTTATTTCTGGAAAAGAAAAATCTCTAAAATGCACGTTTAGTATTTAGGTGCTCGTGCATTCTCGGTATGCCCTTCGATTAATACCCGAAGGTCACATACGAACCGGCTGTTTCGTAACTACTGATTGCCATTAACATGTATTTAATTATACATCTTTATTAGTGAGCGTACAAGGAAATTTTGATCCACATGAACAACCTACTTAAAGACTTATAAACCTAAACAAATAGATATCATTTAATAGCAAAGGAAAATACCTAGATAACTTGAAATAATAACAAAATTATAGTGATTGAAATTTAATTGTCGTGATATATTTTTCAGTTTGAATAGATTTGTTTCTTTAAAAATTGAACTAACACGGCTATTTCTTATTAATAAATATCATTTTAAAATCTTTAAATGAAAGTTAATCTATAATTATACAGAGCACTATATAACACCATTGTATCATTATTATCATGTCAGAACATGATGTGGTTTTTGGGATGACATTTTTGGCGTCAACAAAAATCCGTAGGCGAAAAATTAAAATTTTATTATCTGCACGAGCATCTCAAAAAGCATGCTTTCAATAACGTAATGCCATTCCATTTACAAAAGCTCTGATTTTAAAAAAATAAGTTAATGACTACAGCAAAGAAAACCTAGAAAAATATCGTTTTGAGCGCGTTATTACATGAAACGAAATAAATAGGAAATGTGATATTTTTTTTTAAACAATCAATGCGAGACAAAGTGTCTTCGGATCGTTTGCCATACTAAAGTGACTCATTCAATGAAACCATTAAAGTGAATAAAAATATAATTTAACTCCACGAGTAGATGGTGCTTGACCGTTCAAGAAATTATATTCTGACATGATAATTTGATGCATGCATAGGAGAGTTTATTTTAATCTTTGTTATTATTATACTTTCTAGGAGATACGCCGAAGATAACTTGGACATCTGCAGGTTCATCAAGTTTCGTCAATCGCGCGAAGTGATGGCTCTAAAGTCAGGTTCCTTTCTCACTCGAATGTTGACATGCAGAGAAGATGAGAGGGTACGTTAATGGCAGAAATTGTGCAAAATATTGAAAATTATATGAAATGTTTAAGACCTTTTTTTAAATTGAAGTAAGGAATATCTAAAAAAGTTTATATTAAGCAATATAAACTTTTAATTAATACCTAAACAGTTAATTAATATCTAAAATAATTTTATAAAAAATAATGTATGATTAAGAAGTGATAGTAATAACCAACACTGTGCCCCCTTCCAGGACACTTTCACACATACTTCCAAAAAATATCTTATCCCCCGTCCTGCATGCAAAATTAAGGACTGCGGTGGCAGGTTCGATACCCTAATTCCACCTTATAGACGTCGTATAAGCGAATCTAGTGCCCGTTAAAACTGTCCTGACCAAACGTGATCCCTTTAGTGAGGTATGGTGTGAAGAAGGGTTTGCTCAAGTTTCGTCCTCGTCATCTGATCGAGGTTCAAAAATTACGACGTTCGCCCTAAAATAGCTTTAGTATTGCTTTAAAACGAGGTGTTAAAATAACTAAACGCCGGAGTCCTGCCACAGAGGTAGCGAGTCTTACTCGATATCCGGGCGTCCCGGGTTCGAGTCCCGGTTAGGGTATGATTGTTTTTTTGTGTACTATCTGTGAGATGTGTGAATGTGTCCCCTGTGAAAAGGGGATGTGCAAACAAATCTGTGTGTGTCATCCTCTTATAAGCTAGAAGTTAGACTTCTGCCCTCGGGTGTTCAGGGGTCCATACCTTTAGAAGCTACTGCACTTCCTCTTTCCGTTGTAAAGCGGACACTTGATCATCAGTAATATAACTAAACTCTGTATAAAATTGAGGATTTTGGCTAAGGTTGTAATTATTTTACGTGGCATTGATGAGTAATGATTGAGAACTATTGATTTTTGGTGTGAATCTAGATTTTTTTACTGAATCTATCGTGCAAATATGCATTTTGGAAACTTTTTTTGTGATACATTTTACAGAAACCGAAGTATGTGGCAAAACTAACATTGTACTACATATCGAATTTCATCGATTTAAATCATTCCATTTATGAATTATTGTGCTTGCATGCATCGACACAGAACGTTAGATGGTTTGCATAATTGCTTAAATTTTCAAAAAATTTCTATATTTTAGATGTTTAATCTATGAACCAAATACCTTGCTCTTTGAGTTTTGTAGCCATCAAATTCCTTAGTACTTGAAAAATTGCGTGGACGAACTTCCTGTGCCCGAATTTCCTTCAATACTTGGTTGAAATCTACAAATTTGATCAAAATTCTGAGTGCCTAATTTCAGTTGCCTAATGAAAGAGTCTCTGAGTTAATCTTTTAACCGATAGAGAGACAAATATTATTCTAAAAATGTGCTTTTCAGACTCAGATCTGAAACGTGAAATGTGACTGTAAAAAGAGATTTTGGAAAGACTGAAAAGTTCTTCATGATGATGATGATTGAATCAGAATATTCATCAATAATCAAATGTATTCGTTTTTTTTAAAAAAAATGACTATTTAATGAGAAGCTAAACGGTCTCTGGTCATGCGGAGACTGAATTGTTTATGTAAAAGAAAATGTTAACGTTGTTCTAGTTGTCCATAAAAGGCATAAATTTTCAGTTGGAGAGAAAGCCAACTTTAAAAATCAAACGATATTTGCTATATTTAGATTTTGGTAACAATTTATGGACATGAATATATTGTCTTTCATTGGTCTTTTTAAATCTAATAACAGGACATTTACTAATTTTTAAATACTCATAAGATTCTAGAGTGGCTTTTGATTAAAGAGTAAACAATTGTGCTTATAGAGTATAAAGTAATAAAAATCTTCCCCGTGGTCTGGGTGACCTGAGTCCGAGTCCCGGATTGGACATTGTTATTCTTCATCTTATCTATCTCCGCCATGCCCCTCTGTAAAAAATGGACTGTGCAAGTGAATGTGATGAGTGAGTAGCAAAAGTCGTACTCTTGGCCCTGGTTGGCCTATTTAAGACAAGGGACGCACACTCGGCTTAGAATCGTTGATTGCGTTAGCGAGATTGAAACGAAACGAGCCATTAGAAACGAAAATAACAACAGAATAATAATAAAAAAATACGAGCTAATTATTTCTGATGATGATTTGATACGTCTCCAGTAGGTGTGACGCCAGTTAACAGCTCATTAAAAATTTGCGGTTATCAAATATCATGAGTGCAAAGTTACTGACAACGATATTTAAAAAACATCTGAGGAGGAAAAACAAAATAGACGAATAGAGGCATAGAAAACTAAGGAACACGCCTGTCTATGTGACATAAGCAGCAGAATTTCGACTATCCGAAATATCTAAAACGGATTTACTACCTTCTGCTCATCGGACAAACTTTATTGTTTCTGTGTGAATATAACTATTCAAAGCTTACATAAAATTTCGATATTCCAGAATGGTTCGATGTTTGGGCAGAGAAACCACTTACATCACGGAGTTCAAAAGTAAAAACCATATACAAAAAAAATTAAATAAATGAATACAAATACAAATACAAGATTGAAATGAAATCTTCTACGCATATTTCAATGTATCATGTCAGAACATCATTTCTTGAACGGCCAAGCACCACGTGCTCGTGCAAGTTCAATTACATTTTTATTCATTTTAATGGTTTCATCGAATGAGTCACTTTAGTATTGCCAAATATCCCAAAAAAACTTTGTCTCGCATTGATTGTTTAAAAAAATATCACATTTCCTATTTATTTCATTTCATAGAATCTCGTGCTCAAAATGACATTTTTCTCGGTTTTATTTGCGGTAGTCATTAACTTGTTTTATTTAATTCAGAGCTTTCGTAAATGAGATGGCAATGCGTTATTAAAAGCAGATTTTTTGAGATGCTAGTGTGGATAATAAAAATTTTATTTTTCGCGTACAGATTTTTTATGACGCTAAAAACCTCATCCCCAAAACAACATCATGTTCTGACATAATAAAAAGGCAACAACAACGACAAAAAAAAAACCCATTCTCAGCTCAGGAAATGGAGGAAAAAGGGTAGAAAAACAGCCAGAATTAAGATGGCTATAAAAATAAATGATAAGTTAAACTTTGCCCAAATACAAATATCTTAAATTTATTAATTTTTTACTACTATTATAACGTGTTTTGAAATATCCGAGACAAATGTCACTATAAATCATATTATAGCATTACAGTGATATTCTTTCAGATATTAGAGTACCGTAGTTGTGAAGTTTCAACTAAATTAGCCTATTCTCTTTCGACCGTTACTGAAATGGCTCAGAAATGTTTATATGCCTAATTATATCATTTTTATTATTATAATGTGCAATTGTCTTCTGCATTCGAAGGCCATCTAGTTCATTGATAGGAAAAGTTTATTATAGAGTATGCGAGAAAGTTTTGGGGAGACCTCTCCCTCTAGTTTTGCTTTCACTATTTTATCGTTTTAATGGTATATATAAATAATGTCTGCATTTTTTAATATTTTAATATTGTTAAATTATTCTTTTCAATTAGATTTCAGGTACAGAGTATTATGAAAATAAAGTCAATAAATACAAAATAGCGATAGCAGAAGAATTGAACCGCCTGCCCAAAAAAGTGCTGCCGATTGCATTTGTGACATTTAAACATAGACGAGATGCTAAACTGTAAGTAGGATTTCATCTTTCATATTACGCTTTACTAACAATAAAAAGAGAGTAATTTCATCCTTAAAAAGCTTAGCAGACTTTACTAGCTATTAGAATAACTTGGAGGCTTTTGAAATTAAAAATGGTTAGTTAAAATAAAAAATACATTTTAATATATAACCTTTTCTAAAACAGATTAAAAAGAGAAAAAAAATTATTTCAGAGCCATATTGGTCTTCCTGAAAAATTTTGATAGTAATTTTTTGAAGTTCACATGATTTAATTATTTTTATTAATTTTAGCCTATTTTAAAAATTGGATATATTAATTATTTTTATTTTAATAATTAGTGTCTACTTTCTAAATAATGTATTAAAAGTTTTGCGATAGAATTCGAAAGAACTTTCTGATGAACTACACCTAGTAACAAAATTTCGTACCAAGAAGCAGATAGACAAGGAAGCGTGTTAATATCGCATTGCCATCCGATTCTAAGTCACGTAAAAAAATTTCTAATGTCTCTAGTCTCGCATCATGAAGTCTCTCCTGTCTCTAACTCATCACGAAGTTAATTTAGAATCAGTAGCAATATTTGTACAGAACGAAGAAATGGGTAGATTAGAAAGCGAATTAATAAAAAGGTAATAAAAAGAATAAATCTTTTTTAACTTTTTGTTAAACTTCTTTAAGAGCAAATTTTTCTCATCATACATTTATGCCATTATTATCAGATGGCTCTGACACTTCCCGATAGATTTTCGTCTTAATATACTGATGTGTAGAAAGTCCCGACATAAAAAAAATATTGTAGAGTGATGAAACGGAATTGAAACGGTTTTTGGAGTCCCGCTTCTTTCCAGAAGCTATCTCTTTCATGGCGATGTTATGCCTTGCTTCGGAAGTGCCTGTTCTAAGTCCAACATCCTTCTGTGGTCTTTTTTTCTCTGGATCTATGGATGGGTCTTTGGTCGGGGTGGGAGAGTGGCTGTAGCCAATAGCAGTGGAGAGTCCAGGCTAGGTGGGAGGGTGAGGGTGCATGCTTAGAGTGCCGTGTGCAGACCAGAGAGTAGAGAAATATTTTTCTGTTGAGTAGTTTATTGCCGTGGCAGGACTATTGTTTGATTACAACCAATGGGGAGATAGGCTCCACATGGGGGAGAAGCTGGAACATAAGACTTTGGACGTAACATTAGAAAATTGTTAGATAGTACTATTTCGGGGCCTTTTAATTTTTATATCTGGGGTGTATTTATTTATAATTTTGATGGCTTCATTTTCATTACTATTCATTCTATTGAAAAATTTAATACATAGTTTTCGAAGTGATTCATTAAAGGAGTTGTATTTTAATGCTTTGGTGAGGTCCGCCGTTCTCATGTACCAGGTTGCTTTACAAATATTTCGTTTGACTCGATTGTGTTGTTGTTGTAATATATTTAGACTGGTTTTTGCTGCGTAACCCCAAACAGGGCACGCGTACATGAGTACCGGACGCAAAAGGCTTTAAAGATAAGCATTTTCATGTCCCTATGCAATTTGGAGTTTCGAGCTAATAGAGGGTAAAATCTACGTGATAATGCTCGAAACTTTTTTAAAATATAAATAAAATGTTTTTTCCAAGTTAGTTTTCTGTCGAGTATTATTCCTAAGTATTTTGAAATTGGAATTATAGGGGGCGCCCGGGTGTAGAGTTATGAAGTTTGGACAATGCATTTGTCTAACTAACTTGTTTAAATTATTAAAATATAAATATCGCATGCTAATTTAAGCTCAAGAAAATGGATTTCAAATGTGAAATACTGTTGCATTAATAGCCAGTGTAACGTCCAGAATTTCGAATGCAAGCCTGAAAACTTGCATGCATTGTCCTACACAGGTGCCGAATGTTACTTTGTGGTATGGAATTCCATGCATGTTGTACTTGTTCTGTCAATACTGGGACAGTCAGTGGTGGCTGTGGATGATGAAGTGGTCGTCCAATGATATCCCATATGCACTCAATGGGATACAGTTCTGGGAATCTGACAGGTCACGGTAACATGTCGGCACTCTCTAGAGAACGTTGTGCTACAACGGCAGTATGAGGGCGAACGTTATCCCGTTGGAAAACTCCCCCTTGAATGCTGTTCATGAATGGCAGCATTACAGGTTGAATTACCAGACTGACGTACAAATTTGCAATCAGTGTATTTGGAATAACCACAAGAGGGTTCCTGCTGTCATAGGAAATTGCACTCCTGATTAAGACTCCAGTGTGTCTATGCTTCAGACAATTTAGTTGCAGGCGTTTCCCTGGACTCCTTCTGACCAATACACTGCTATCAATATCACTAAGGCAGAACTTGTTTTTAATATCACCAAGGCAGCAAACACAGCAGATCTTTACTCCATCCTCCAATGAACTCACGCTCGACACCCCTGACGTTGCAAATGGCTTGGAGTCGTTGAAATGTACGCTTGTTGTACTTGTTCTGTCAATACTGGGACAGTCAGTGGTGGCTGTGGATGATTATGAATTTGTCGTCCAATGATATCCCATATGCACTCAATTGGAGACTGATCTGGTGATCTTGCAGGCCAAGGAAACATGTTAATACTCTGTAGAGTACGTTGCGTTTCAACGGCGGTATGAAGGTGATAGTTATCCCGTTGGAAAGCTCCCCCTTGAATGCTTTTCATGAATGGCAGCATTAAAGGTTGAATTATAAGACTCACGTACAAATTTACAATCAGTGTATTTGGAATAACCACTAAAGGGCTCCTCCTGTCATAGGAAATTGCACTCTTGATCATGACTCCAGATGTAAGTCCAGTGTGTCTATGCTGCGGAAAGTTTAGTTGTTGGCGTTCCTTGGCCACCTTCTGACCAACACACGGCTATCACTATCACCAATGTACTCACACTTAATCAGAAAAAAAAATTTCCACTCCGTCTTCCAAGGAACTCTCGCTTGAACGGCAATGGCTTTCATAAGCCTTAAGATCATAGTTAAATACATATAAACAAGTCATATTTGGAATATAACACGATGTATAAAAGCAAAGGGAGGCCATTGTATCATATAAGCGTGATATCATATATGGATGGCCAATACTAGCATAAAATGTGAACATATATAGCTTATTATTATATAGTAACAACTATGATCATGTCACCTTTATCAGCATTCACTTCTCCATTTATCATCTTAATGTATCTGTAACATTTTTAACATACTTGGAAAATTCTTTAAATAAAATTTTTAAAAATCCTTGCATCATTTTCGGTTTTATAGAATATTTGTTGTTGTATCTAATGGCACTTGCCATAGACAAGCTCATAGACGCAGTCAGCGATTTTTATCCGAGGGTGTGTGTCTTGTTTTTTTTTTAGTAACGTCAACAAGGGCCAAGAGTGCGTCTAAGCTACTCACACATCACATTCACTTGTACAACCCCTTTTTACAAGGGAACGCATTCACATATCTCACTGATAGAACAGAAGAACAAGCATGTCCGCATTGGGCCTCAAATGACTTCATGTCCTAAGAAAGACGCACTACCCCTATGTCAGTACGCCGGCTTAGAATGTTTACACATTTTTACTAGTCACTGCTCTGCTAAATTGCATTTTTCTTCTTATAGAAGAAACATCATTTAGGGCATTTTATTTTGAAAGTGATATTCCATTAAAATCAAGATTCTGATATATTTAAAAAAATTGAACACCTTCATCTTAATTGTAAGAGCTAAATAGTTGCTTTTCACATCATTCCCAAGAGAATCATTAAAATATATCCAACCAGAATTGCTATATATTTCTAAGAATGATATAACGTTCAAGGATTCCTGCACGAACATTTTTAAAAATATATATTCACTCTGTAATTCAACAAATAACCCGTTATAAAAATCGTTCTTTGTATTTACAATTCAATGTTATATTGCAAAAATAACTTTTCTGTATGTGTCAGTAACTTTTAAAATTTGCCTGATGATTTTAGAAACATCTTGTATATTAAAATCGATTCTCGGGTTTCATAAAATAGCTTTTAGAAACATTCTATATCAAATTGATTAGCAGTGGATAAAACTTGATAGTTAGATTTCATAAAATAGATTTTACGATTTTGGAAACATCATAGTATTAAAACCGATAATAAATCTCAGATATTTGCATTTCTTTGCAATATTTCTGAAAGTATGATTTTAACAGTAATATTTTTTTATTTTCTTTTGCAGGTTGTAAAGTTTCAAACTTTCTCAGCCTCTTCAACTGATGAGAAGTTTTTTTCTCGAAAAAAGTAAGCAGGAATCTAACTACCGCACTTAACCTGATATATTTTCCATTTTGGCTTGATTTATCGGCCAAAAATTGTTCTGCAATAAGAACACAATGCCTAATTCAAAATTTTCATTCATTTAGATTGCAGAAATGATTGCAAATTTATTTAAATTTGCTCTCTTTTAATTAAGAAATAGTGTAGATTGTTAAAATATATGTGTTGTATATAAAACTTGCATCTTATGCGAAAAATTAAGAAATGAAAAGGCTAAGAAGGTTTGAATCAATTTACATACCAAAAAGTTTTCAGTCTTTATAAATGTCAAACATTTGAGAATATCGAAACGTTGGGGTTAAAAAAAATCAGTTTATTTTGCTTAATTAATTAATTAATTTTATGAAATAAAAAAAAGTACTACTATTTTGTTTCGTCAATTTTATAAAAAAGGAAATTAAAATATTTTGTATTAAAAGCTGATTTTTTTTATTTGCACTTACATAAACACTGATAATTTTTCATAACAATTGTTACTTAACATTCTTTCGGGCGAAATCTCTATACACAATACATATAGAAGCAAAACGTTTCGATATTTTTTACTATAATATATACTCTTTTTTTAATAATCATCATTTGGATAAAGCGCAATCGATTTACTACCAAAAACACCATATTTGTGAATATTCCTAAAGTGTATTAATTTCATACATTTATATAAATTTCCATTACAAAGGTATTTCAGGCAATGTCACGTATGTCTTTCCTATATTTAACTTTTAAATAAAATGAGGAGGTTAAATTATGAATTATTGCTTATGAGGTTACCTAGTCATTTAATATTATTATGATGTCATGGCACATGACTCCATTAAAAAGATTTATATGTACAACATAAATAGAAAAGGTTTAATGTTGTTAAAAAAGCCTGATTTTAATATGTATCTTGATTTAAAGCTTTAAAAAATGCTTTGTTAAGGTTTCATAAGTCTTGAATAATGCATAAAATTTTTTACTGAAATTAAACCAAATCAATATTTTTGGAGAGCCAGCTGGTTGCTCAAGACAGCTGGTATAAAAGAAAGAAAATTTTATTAATCTGTACTAATAAAATTAATGATTTGGAATAACAGTAATGTATCTACCTTAAAGAAACAGTAATGTTGTTGTTGTTACTTACGGCACTTGCCTGGACAAGCCCTCTGCTGATACAGCAGCAGATTTAAGCCGAAAGGAGCGTCTCTTGTTTTTGAAGTAGCACCAACTGGGGCCAATAGTACGCCTTAGCTACATACTTATTTGCAAAACCCCTTTTTACTGGAGGGCACAGTCACACATCTCACAGATAGCACACAGAAGAACAACCATGCCCAAACCGGGATTCCCAGAACACGAGGAAGACGCGCTACCTCTGTGCCAGAAAGCTGGCAGTAACATTAATAATTCACTGATCATTAAAGGATGCAGATTATATTATCAAAAAGCATCATTCTATTTTATAATGCATAATATGTAAATACTTTTGTATCTTCTTTGAATTTTTTATTCACTTTCTGGCTGAAGAACAGAGAAAATGTTTTGATTTTCTCTAATTAAACAAACCTTTAATGAGAATGACGGTTGCCAACTTGAAATATAAACTGCCTTTATTTTACTCGTTTTGAAAAGGCTTCTGTTCATTTTTCTTTAATTCAATAATTCTAAAAGCCTTCTGTAGTAACCGACAGTGATTATTTATATCTTCTAAATAAAAAAATTTGTATAAATTTTGTAATTGAGATTAATTTTTATTTTTTTCCAAGTGAGCTTTAATGTCAAAAACCATCTAAAAATTGAGATAGTAGAAACTCTTATGTATCATTCTTACTGTAAATTTTACTGATTATTACTGTAAATTCAAGTGAATTATTCATTCTACTTTAAACTCTTTTTTTAGTGTTAACGAAGCTCATACTCCTTCCTTTTCTGATAAAATGGGTGGTAAATGGATTTTCAATTCAGCTCCAGAACCTACAAACGTTATTTGGTAAGTACTGAATTTAAAAACACCGACGTAAATTTCATCTTATCGAAACCATATTTGTTTCTAAGACTCCATTGTATGTTTATTAAGCTTAAGAAATTGATTTAGATATTTTCCCACCCGATGAAAAGGAAATGGATTTCCCTCCAAGAAAGCCATCAAACGTCTAAGCTGATGGAAATTCGATGGCCCTAGGTCGTGACTGTATATACGGGCCCGGGCACCTATACCTATCTTAGAGCGTCAATATTAAGAACTTTCATGTAGTCTAACACTATCTTAATGCCACTCCAAATTTACTGCTTAAGCGCATCTGCTGATTTCCTTTTCTTGAGGTGCACCTCAGTTAGATAAAAGAATATATATATATATATATATATATGTATATACTGAAGTGACAAAAGTCATGGGATGACAGTCATCGAAAGGTCCG
>JAOUZG010053459.1:3659046-3674870 GCA_026289955.1 Argiope argentata | reverse complement strand
TATATATATCGTATAATTCTAAACGTGTCATGCAGTAATACTAGCAATAATTTTAATATACAGTATTTTTTACTCAATCCTCCAATACTTTGGTTTCCAGAGTGATAACTCCTTTTAAAAACAAATTCAACATTGTAATATTTCTTTAACAAACCTCTTTCAGACAATAATTTAATGAAATTCCTTAAAACTCATGTACTTTATTTCTATAAATTCGAACTGAAAGCTTTCCTAATTCGAATAAATAGAGTAATGCCGAATTCATCTCTGAATTTGTCATAATTGATTAGAAATACGTATTCTAGTCTCTTTTATTTACTTTCATTAAAGTCCAATTTATCAATAAAATATCAATGCATTTTTAAATCCCCAAACATTGGGCTCTCCTCCTCCATTTGCCAATGGACCAATGGAGGAGGGGGAAGGCAAATCAATTGGTTCATTTAATATATGCCAAATTCCATGTTTTAGATTTCCTTATCTTTGTTAAAAAATCAACCTTTCGATACCTTTAAAGAAATGAAAAACAATCTGAATTCTTTAATTTTTTTATCTTAAATAACTAGTAATTTCATTAATATCTCACAATAACTGAAAAACTTCTGATTCCAGAACTTAGTTTTCGCCAGATTCTTTTTTACTGTCATTATTTGGATGCTGTCTTTAATCATACCGGCTCTGATCACTTATTCGTCTGAATTTTTGGAGTACAAAACGAAGTAAGAGCAACATTAATATTCGTAGATACATTATTGAAATTTTTTATAAAACGGTTAAACAAAAAATTATAAATACTACTCAGAATTGGGACCGAATCTTATGCGTCAAACACTTAAAACATTAGTGTTTATTACATTTATATAAGTCTTCAAAACAAGAATAACGAAAATAAACATAGTATAAAGATTAAAAGGAAATCTGCTGTGCATGTTTCAATGTATCCTGTCAGAACATCATTTCTTGAACGGCCAAGCACCACGTGCTCGTGCAGGTTAAATTATATTTTCATTCATTTTAATTGTTTCATTGAATGAGTCACTTTGGTATTGCCAACTATCCAAAAACACTTTGTCTCGCATTGATTGATTAAAAAAAATATCACGTTTCCTATTTGTTTCATTATTTATAAATCACGCGCTCAAAATGACATTTTTCTCGATTTTTTTTGCTGTAGTCATTAACTTATTTTTTATCAAAGCTTTTGTAAATGCGATGGCAATGCGCTATTAAAAGATGATTTTTTTGAGATGCTCGTGCAGATTATGAAATTTTTATTTTTCGACTACGGATTTTTGTTGAATCCAAAAATCTCATCCAAAAAACAGCATCATGTTCTGACATAATAAAAACTATTACCTCATAAATAATTCCGAGATTTTTTTTATGGCTTTCAGATTTTTGCGCCTGAGAAATCTCCAAAGTATCAATCACGGAATTTGCATTAGCCTTTTTATGGCATTAAGATAATTAATGTTTATATTTACCACACTTTTGAAGTACTTATTTTACAAAAATGTCTATCATAATAAGATAATACATCGATTAATTTGGATTATCGTTCTATCTTCAACGGTAAACAATTATGAGAAGAAAACAATTCTTCATTTTACAAATATTCTTGAAAATATGAAGAATAAATATCAAATAACACGTCGAAGATATACATTAAAAACAGAACATTTGAACACAAGCAGACTGCACATAATTAAGTAAAAAACACGCCCACCCCTCTTAACAACTAGAAAGCTCATTCCTTGATCAATACATAAAAAATAAGATCAAAATAAGGAAATACATAAACTACATTAATCATTACATTCACTGGTATAATAATAAGTCCTTTTCATTTAAATATTAAAGGAATTTTCTGTAACATTTCTTAAAAATGCTATTACATAAACAAGCGACTTTTTTTTAAATCTTTGTTCTACACGGTAAAATTTCAGATCTGCCATTTATATGTCTGAAATGAAGAAAACTGTCGTATTTCTAATTTTCACAGTTGTTATCCTGCCTTCTCTGGGCTTCACAAGGTAATTGTTATTTAATTTATTTATTTATAGCTCTGTATATTCTAATCCTTTTTAGGGGTGTAGCGGATGGCGCTAGGCCCGAACTCCGAATCTTTAGGTTAGTAGTCCAGTACCAAATCCGTTGGGCCAAAAGTGCACTTCGGTCCGAGGGATGTTGGCTGGCTTAGGTGGCTATCATTCACCACACCTTTATAAAATATTTAGGTGTATAATATAAATCTAATTTTAACAGAATTCTGTAATTCATTAAGAGCATTTTATTCAGGTTGATGTTTGTAAAGGTTCTTAAATTCATGTTTTGCGCGATCAACATGGTTGTTGAAAATGTGTATTATTTTATTGTCTTTTTAATGGGATATATTATAAAGTCATAGAACGTGGAAGGTTTTCTAAATGTCTGTGATGTAATAAATAAGACAAGATATCTTTTGATAGGCAGAATGCTTTAAAAAGGTGGGTTTCTTTTTCTTTTCAAAAGAAGTACAAGGCATCAAAGAGCAATATCTAAAGAATGGTTATAAGAAATAGTTCTATACTTTTCATGACAGTAATAAGATAATCGTTTCATAAAAAATGATCGGTATAAATATATAAATAATATTAAAATGTTAAAGTTACTGTATATCGATACAACTAAATATCTATTAGCGGGAAAAAATATCTACTAGGATATTAAAAAATATTTACCACATTCATTTCATTTATCGATATTTTTATTTATTGCCTAATTTATCTATAATTTTTTATTGATTTATTACCTATTGATTACCTATTTACCAATATACTAATAAATAGACATTATTTAAGATTTTTTTTTACTTGCCGATTTATTTTTTATCTATTATATGGAGATTTTCATATTTTCAATTTACCGATTTATTAGCCTACTGGAAAAAGTAGCGACATTAAAAATAATTAACTAAATTTATTTTATTTAGATATTTTTTCTAATTTGCCAATAACTTTATGAAAAGATATTTTTACTAATTACTTGAAGATTTTTTAGTTCCCATTTATAAATACGTATTGATTTTTTGAGATATTTTTAGCTGGTTTTTTTCCGGATTTAGCCAAAAAAAAAGCTCTACTAAAAGAATGAAGCTATGTAACAAGAAGTATTAACAATTATTTCCTTAAACATTATCCTTAAAATTAATCATAATGACTTGATTGGGCCATACACGTGAACAAACATGTAACACAACACAATCACAATCAGAAAACTCACATCTTCAAAATCAGAAAACTCAGTTATGTTTTTCAATGATTTCTATCAGCTATGCTTTATTTAATTTATTGTTGGTTAACTTATACGTTAGCCTTACTTTTAATACAAGCGACTTACGAGATTATTTACAGATCTTCATATAGCGTAATTTTAATGCGAAGAAATTAAAAAAGGCGTTTTCATTTTATTTTACTTTTTAATTATTTGGGGAGAGATATATATGATTGAAATTGCATGTCAAAGCTACTGTTCGCACTTCAAATATATTAAATCCGTGCCTTTTTAGAAAAACTGATAAATGTCAATTAAAAAAATGGATTTTTTTCCTTAATATTAGTTGAAAAGTGAATGATAAAAAATGGAATTTTTCGATTAAAAAAAATGGATTGGTTTCTTTAATAGTAGTTGAAAAGTTCATGATAAGTGTAAACAAATCATAGCCATTCTCATATATGCACACAAGCGTCCCAAAATACGTCCACGTTTTAAATAAGGAGAGCGAAATCACTTGTTAATAAAATAGCAGATATTGATTAATAATTATTTATTAGCTAAAACTCTTCCATTTTTTTTCAGTCTGAGCAGTTTTTTCAGATGGTCACTTCTGAATGAAAATCCACAATTCGATTGGAGGTAAGATGATGCATTTTACTTCAATAAATTTTTTTTAACATTTCATTACTAATAAATTACTAATCATCGGAAACTTTAAGAGCAATTAGACTTTAAGCAATAAAATTTGGTCAATACGAAACATATTATTCATACTCTGTATTTTTATCATAAATACAAATTTAAATCATTTACTAATGTATTTTAAAGTAAGTCTTGAAATAGAGAAGAAAGAGTAAACGACAATCAAGGTTGTATTAAGGAGTCACAAATATTCGTATGAAATAAAAAAAAAATTTGAAATTTGTTCAGCAGTTGGTATCGACAAATTCTGTTATGATTTTTCGCTAAGCGAAATTTTGACGAGAATATAAGTGAAAGTTTATTTATTTACTACGATTTTTACAGAACATGAAAAGGGATGGGAAGAAATGCATACTTAATATAATTTAGAAAATATGAAGCCTATATGTGGAATAAAGCATATATATACCTCAAAGCAGCAAATATACAATAATTCTTTTCGGTCTGGTTTTTTGGCACAAGGGCCAAAGTTTTGGCCATGCTACACCAGACTAAGTAAAATTCTTTCAGATTAAATTTTCGTAATTACTTGCTATAGGAAACAAGGTGGAAAGAAAATTAATTGTAAATAACCTTCAAGACAAATTAAAGATGTGAATAAAAACTGATTGATTTAAAAAAGAGTAAGAAGTTATCATGTGGAGTTTTTCCAAGTGAAGTGGATAAAATAATGTTATTAAAACTGAAAAAAAAGTGTAAATGCTATGTATGAAAATTTGGGCATTCAGGAAGTATAGATTTTGAGATGAGTCCAATGATAGTTAAACTCTATAGCAAGTTTTCTCCTTAGAGAAGGCTACGCTTTTCAGTTTCTCACTAAAAATGTTGGCGGATTCAAATCCGCTATACCGCGGAAGGCGAATGATCTCAGTAGAAGTCATTAGCTTTCATAAGAAAAATTTGGCAAAATCAGATCAGTAACTGTGACTGGGGACATGGATAACTAGTTTTCTCTGTTATTACAAATGCGTTTATAATAATAATTTGTAAAAATAGAAAAATAGCAGGAAAACCTAAATAATTTAATAAAAAAAATTTCCGACAGTGTTTTTGTATCATATTATTTTTTACTTATTTATTTATTGTTCATTTTCTCTCTGCCTATTTAAATTCCCTTTTTATATATAACAAAATTTTAATTTTTAAAATGAAAAATTGTGGACATTGTGCAAGAAGTAAGAAAAAATTTATTTATTTGTTTTCCGGATCTTAATTCGAGAGATTTTTCTTTGAGATTCTTAAATATTTATTCTGTCAGAACATGATGTTTTTAAGATGAGGTTTTTGGCGTCAACAAAATTTCATGGGAGAAATATAAAAATTTTAATCCGTCGGCAATGAACTGAAAGTTTATTATCTTCACGAGCATCCCCAAAAAAACCAGCTTTTAAATACGCGTTGCCATTGCATTTACAAAAGCTCTGATTAAAAAAATAAGTCAATGACTGCAGGAAGTAAAACATGGAAAAATGTCATTTTGAGCACGAGATTATATGAAATGAAATAAATAGGAGATGGGATATTTTTTTAAACAATCAATGCGAGACAAAGTTTTTTGGATCGTTTGCGATACTAAAGTGGCTCATTCGATGAAACCATTAAAATGAAATAAAATATAATATAATATCTTTTTGAGATGTATATTTCAATCCCATGAGGGTTAAATATTCTTTATCTATTCAAACTTTAATCAGAAACTATAAAAAATTACTAAGTACAAGAATATTCCTCGCCTTTTTTTCCTTATTGGTAATTTCTCAAGTATTATAGGTTAATGAGTGTTGGGTTTTCGTACAATTCTTACCTCCTACTTTCCCATTAGAATGTATTATTAAATGCTGTAAAAATTCGTACTGTAAAGCTCATGTTACTGAAATCAAAGAATGTGTGAAATGAGTTTTCGAAAAGTCACTGAAGATAACTATTAGTTGTTCATGTTAAAATTATTTTGTATCTTTTTAGTTGCATTTTCTTTCCCGACAATGGGGTGTTTTTTGTGGAATACGTCCTCACATCGACTTTCATTGGCACCACCTTGCAGTTGATTCGACTGCCGGACATTTTGCTGTGCTCTTGGCAGTTACTAACAGCCAGATCGGAAGTGGAGAGGATGTCAATAAGAAGGGTGAGTTGAAAGTCATAATAAATATAAGTTATAAGTATAAGTATAATGTATAAGTATAAGTATAATAAATATATGTTATAGGTATAAGGTATAAGTATAATAAATATAAGTTATAAGGTATAAGTATAATAAATATAAGTTATAAGGTATAAGTACAATAAATATAAGTTATAAGGTATAAGTATAATAAATATAAGTTATAAGTATATGTATAAGGTATAAGTTTATTGCAGCATTCAATTGTACTTCAATGCAGATATAAATTTCCTTTAAGTAAAATAATAGAGATATAAAGATTAAATTGGAATCTATTATGCATATTTCAATGTATCATGTCAGAATATCATTTCTCGAACGGCCAAGCACCACGTGCTCGTGCGAGTTAAATTATATATTTATTCATTTTAATGGTTTCATTGAATGAGTCACTTTAGTATTGCAAGCGATCCAAAAAAAACTTTGTCCCGCATTTATTGTTTAAAAAAATATCCCATTTCCTATTTATTTCCTTTCATATAACCGCTTGCTCAAAATGACATTTTTCTCGGTTTTATTTGCTGTAGTCCTTCACTTAATTTTTTCGATCAGAGCTTTTGTAAATGCGATGGCATCCTCTATTGAAAGCTGATTTTTTGAGATGCTCGTGCATATAATATAATTCCAATTCATTGCTCACGCAGTTTTGTTGACGCTAAGAACCTCAGCCCAAAAACAGCATCATGTTCCGACATGATAATAAAGAAATGAAATAGGAATGAACTCTGCACAATTTGTAGTAAGTGATAATTTGAATGGATTTTTAAATGCAATAGAAATTCAAATTGCAGAATATATTTGATACAAATTTTGTTCACAAGTATTCTAATGCCTAAACTATATTTTAGTAAAAGTATCATGACAATTATTTAAATTTTTAAATGTTTAAAAATTAAAACTCTGTTAGTCTCAAGTTTTTTACAAAAAAGAATTTTCTTTCAGAAATAGCATCGTTTAGTTATCGAAAAAAAAGTAATAACTGTACATAAGTCATATAAGGTATAATTAACGGAATTTTAAGGATAAATTGCATTTCGATTGTGCAAGAAGACAACAAGACTGATTTTTAAAATTTGATTTGTAAGATGAATTTGAAAAAGTTGAAACATTGACAAAGAAAAATATTTCAATAAGATTTTATTTACCTCATTGATATTCAAAATTGTCTTTTTAACCTGGGAAAAGGCTTCAAATTTTCCTCACATTTAAAAACTAATTCAAAAATTAAATCTTAGTTTTAACATTAGATGGAAATTTAAATATTCTTGTTTAAAATGATTGCATTTATATTCCA
Organism: Argiope argentata; assembly: GCA_026289955.1. NCBI lineage: Eukaryota > Metazoa > Arthropoda > Arachnida > Araneae > Araneidae > Argiope > Argiope argentata. The sequence goes on along the minus strand of JAOUZG010053459.1, from coordinate 3,667,458 downwards.
ATTTGAATACAATTATTTGAGTAAAAACATAAAATGTTTCATAAAGTATTTCCACTTTCTAAAAAAATTATGTTCGGATAAAACGAACTGAATTGACAATTTGAGACATTTTTCGAAAAAATTGTAAATTTTTTAAAATTCTTTGCTTCAACATATTTTCCCATTTTAATGAAAGAATAAAATTTTGTGTTAAGTTTCTCTTAATATTAAATATGTTTTTACTTTTTTGTATATTACCTGCAATCATCAATTTATTTATTTTTGCGAATTTGATTTTTGATAACTTAAAAATTTGCTGTAAGTATTTGTTTTATTACAATTTCTTGAAGTTTTGTTCTCAAATATTGATGTATAAGAGCAATTTTAATAAAATTTCGAAATAATTAATTCACAGCCAATTTTTCATTTATTAATAATTTGAAAATAATTAAATTCCAAAAAATCTCGACGTAATCTAGGTGCTATTATTTTTGTCAAATTTCAGAAAATGCACTTTAAAATGAATTTTTAAAAAATAAAACAGCATTTTGGTTTTGTCGATTTTTTTCATCCAATTTTAGAACAAGTAGAAACATTTTAATTAATTTTTGTCATAGTTTTGGAGTTAATGAATTATTACCTTATTTTTGGAATAATTCAAGGCCGTTATATGGGACTTCAGCTTTGGAATAGAATACTCGCATTCTTTGCTTATTTTCTTCATTGTGGCGTTCTTCAGTTTGGAATGTCCCATCATATCACTTACTGGTAAGAAGGCTTTCATTTGTTTTTAATTAATATTGATTTAATTGAATTAAATGCTGATCAAGATGCAATCAAAGACGTAGTGTATTAAAAAACATGATAAATAAAAAATGAGCTTTTTACGAATAAGTATTTTCTTATTTAAAGGTAGAAAGATCCGTTGAGATACCTAGATAGAATTTATTCAAAGACACAGCTGTTATAAAATTGTATGAATAATTGTTCTAGCCGGCTTTCTGGCACAGAGGTAGCGCGTCTCCCTCGTGTTCTGTGAGTCCCGAGTTCGAGTCCAGGTTTGGGCATGGTTGTTCTGTGTGAGATGTCTGAATGTGCCCCCCCTGTAAAAAGGGGCTAGGCAAGCGTGTGTGTGTCTCATCCTCATATGAGATAGAAGTCAGACTTCTGCCCTTTGGTGCTTAGGGGTCCATACTATCAGAAGCTACTGCATCCGTCTTTCCGTGATAAAAAGTGCACTCAACAACATCAATAATTGTTCTAGACATCAATTATTGATGATGTAAATGAGTTTTACTCATCAATTATTGATGAGTAAAACTCAATGTCCAAACTATTAGGGGAAGCCACAAAACAAACAAAAATGGCAAAATGAAAGGTGAGATTATAGCAGAAAACGTCAGCTAGACATGCTAAAAACCGTCGTTCGCAAACGATATTTTTGATCTCCGTGTTTAACTCTCGACTACGTATGGATAACATTCAATGGTCAATTGATATTGAGAATATCTTATCATGAAGAATCTCCATAGTCATAGTCACGATAAATGTCATAGAAATCCGGGGATATCCGGACGTTTCTAAATTGTTAACGAGCAGTTGTGTTAAGTTGGGCTTCAGAATAAACTTAATAAGTGTACAACGTTATTTAATAAAGAGCTTTCATGTGTTACCGGCTTGTGCTTGGGGTCAAATTAATTTATTTAAATGTTGTTGATTTAGGATTTTTATTGCATCTTTTTTCCACTGCTTGTATGCTGAATCTATATTAATAAAAATGCAACTCGAAATGCGTTGCTAAGCGCAAAACTGGAGAACGGCTCGACCGATTCGGCTAATTTTTTTAAAAATGTTTTCGTTAAAACACGAGGATGGTTCTTATGGAGAGAAAAAATAAAAAAAAACTGCGTGGAAAATAGTTGAAACGACACTTTTCTTACTTTCCCGCCAAAAATCTGCATTTCCTTCCCCCACACCAACCGAGTAAGATAGCAGGAAGTAATAAATTATCATTTGTTTAGAAAGAAAAACGTGAAGTCAGTTGGTTTTCATTGATAGATAACGAGATGTTTAAAAAAGAAAGAAAATAGTTGCTTTTATTATTAGTCGGTATGAATATTTAATCTACGCCTGCTCAAAATAAAGTCTGGGCAGGGAAAAAAAAAGGATGAAAAGAAGCGTGTGTGTGTGTCACCATTATTTCCTCTGTGAGCGGCATTTTCCAAGCTGTTTTTAAACTTTCGCATCTCTTGAAAACCAACTGTGTTTTTATTTGTTTAGTGTGTTTACATTTATGAAAATTTGAATCTCATTATTCTATAAAAGCGTAGAAATTTAGACCTTTCTCTCCACCATGTAAGTAAAATATCAATTCCGGGACAATCATTGCTCGGATAGAAAGAGAAAGATGAGTAATACAGTGAACAGTTCATCTGAAGAAAATAATACTATAAATGAATTATATGACTATCAAAATTTATTTGGTTTAAAAATATTTTGGTGAAAAACCTGTTATGAGACACAACTGCATAAAATATTATATGAAAGTTTTAGCGAGCATTAATACTGGCGAACCGACTGGTCGCCAAAGGCGGCTAGTTTTTAATATTTTTTTCAGTATTAAAAACATTGATTTATATATTTTATTTATTCATATATTTATATATTTTTAATTTATTCATTTTTAAGAAAGTGAATAAATTAAAAATATATATTTTATAAAAGCATCATGGTAAGTATGTTGAAAGAAAAGCGTAAATCATCTTCTGCCTTCCTGTAGGTGTGGCTTACTTTTTCATTAAATACCGTGTGGATCGCTACAACATCTATTTTGCTTACAGTCCCTCTCGCATCAGCCAGAAAGTCCACATCTTGGCCGTTAAGTTTGTAATGCTGACGATATCCTTCAAGTATATCGGTTTCTTTTTCTTGATACTTCTAAGAGGAGGTGAGTACAGTTGCCAAATCCATAAATGTTTGTATAAAATCACAAACATTTGCTTTAAATAATCATTTTAATTGTTACTTTATTTGAACTTTTAATATTATATGTTTGCTTTGAATCGCCCTTTTCATTTAAGTATTTATATGTTTTTTGCAGACATTTTTTTTAAAAAAAATTGGGCCATTTTTGTGACGTAGACGTTTGTAATCGATCCTTTATTCACTTTTTGATACAATGTTTCGAATGGTATCAAGAATATCAATTGTATCAATGTGTGCTTCCATCGGCAGAATAAATTTTAAGTTTCAGAATTTAATTATCGATTAATCGATTCATTTTAATGAATTTTTGATTCCATTTGAAACAGTTTCTAGTTGTGTATTCTAAAATATATATTGTTACGTTTCTAGCGTAGCAGGTTCGGATTGAACGGACTTGAGAACAGCATAAATTTATTTACAGCTATTTACAGTTATTTACAGGATGACTTCATAAAGTAAAACTTCAGATAAAAACAATCCGGGAGTCAACAGTCACTTACAGCGTAAATGCAAGCCTTACGCACAATAAAAACAGACTGCAAAGCAGATTTCGTAAAGCACAGTAAACAGTAAATCACAGCTAGTTCAATTATATAACATTAACAACAAACGTAAACACAGCTCACTAATAACAAGTAATCCGCTAGTCCAGCGAGACGATTTTTTTCTTCAAATCAACTCGGTTGGCGCCAAGCTTTTTCACAACCGCACCAACGCCTTCTAGTTTGGTGCGTGTACGTTTCCGTGGCGTTCGTCCGCTTGTATTATATATATATATATATATATAATACAAGATTCCATAACAATTTTGCAAATAAATTGGAAAATATGTTAAAGACTAAAAAAATAGGAAATAATAAAAAAATATTTATATTCGCTTTTATCACAGTACCATAAAGTAAAAAAGTAATTTTTCATCGAATGTATGGAATCAAAACTAAATAAATTATAAAAGCATGAGGCGCTGGAAACAATACTCTTCAGCAATACTAAGCAACACTTGAATGTATAAGTAAGAATGAATAAAGAATATATAATGAGTGTAACCAAACTCCAATTTGTTAAAAAAAATTACAGTCATCTTCTCATGATTTTACAATTTCGTTTTAGGACCTATATTTTGGAGGGGAAAAAATTTTAAGTTCTAAAACAATATTAAATGATATGTTTATTAATATTCTTATTTTTATTTTTATTTTATATTGGGTACTATTTTCAATGAATTAATGAATAAACCTCCCTCAATCTTGGTAAAACTATGATAGACTTCAAAGTGATCTTATAAGTAGGAGTGCATTTGTGGCGAATTATACAAAATGTATAAAAAACGTCAACATGAACAATATTATTAAATTTTTTGTAAAAAAAACGATGAAATTTCATCGTTGCACACTTTATATATTATTTATTTTAGGGTTATTATCATCGAGCTGATAGGGTGAAAATGGAAGTGTAAGGGGGATAGATACTGGGATTTTAATTTGTTGGGTAATCTATAAAACATTTGCACAGTTGTCTTCTGACAAAATTACAAAGAATTGATATCAAATATTGATTATTTAATGTTTTAAAAGGTAATAAACACTTTATATCTGGCTTTAAATTAAAACTTTTACCCTATTTATAGGTAAGAAAACTTTTTTTAAAATTACCCTCTCGATAAATATTTTTAGCTGCATTGTTAATTTATGTTGACAGGCCATATTCTCAAACATGATTAATTATTATTTTACTAAAAAATTTACATTCATTATTTAATCTACCAACAGATTGGATTAAAGTGACTTACGCTGCTAACGCGCTCATGTGGATCAGCATCATCATTTTCATCATTGCCTTTAATCCTTGCAACTGGAAACATATTTGTATGATAGATCTGATGTTGCACCCAAAGGTGGGTTGACATTATAATATTTGCATTTCTTGAATATAGAGAGAAAGGTACACTCAGAAACAATATCGACAGAAACCCGCCTGAAGATGGCATTATCTCAAAATACAACCCCTCCCCCCTTAAGAGGCATCACGAAACTGGGATGAGATGATTCCGGTATGGTGGTTGGATCTCACCACCCTAGAAGGTATACGAAAACGCGATGGTCTGGCTCCCCCCATTAATGACGGGACGCACTTCCTTATGGATGGGCTGTACCGTGGTCGGTGATGGTCCTTAGGACTCGATAGTAGTTCCCACTAGTTTTGCCGTTGCAGCGGTTTTATCATTCAGTATTTATACGTGTGTTTCGGCCGAGAAAATCAGTGATATAAGTCTCAAAATATATTGTTTTAAAATTCCTCCTGTGGATGAATGATGCTCGAAAACTCAAGAACAAGAGCAGAAATGCACTAGAAAGCAACAACATGGGGAAACGACTAATCGGTGACTAATTAACGTTATGGCACGATTGCGCTCTAAATGCAGCAAAGAATTTTATTTTGCGATCAAATTCCAAAAGGAAAATTCACTCGTCTAACTCAATGTAGTAGTCATTTGGAAGTCACTCATACATTTTTATACATTTCGTAACATTGTACAGAATTTTCTCGAAGAGTTTTCGAATCTCAGATTTTAATGGAGTTTGCCATTTTTTTTTAATTCTTAAACCTCCATTTTTGTCGCCAAAATTACCAAATGATCGCCTAGCTTGTTGCCAAATAAGAGGTTATGGCATCGCTGCCATTCAGCATCATTAAAATATCTATAAAATCCCTTTCATTATAGCAAGACAAAATCATACATGGAATAAATATAAGAGATTCTTAAAAATATCATTCCTGTTTCGAAATACAATTTAGTTTTTAAGAAATATATTACAATTTTAAATTCCTAACATGAATAATAATGATATTACCTCAAGATAATAAATATTTCCTCAAGATGAACAACGATTTTGATGATCGGAAAATATCGAATGCTATAACATAACTTTGCAGAATGTATATTAATATTTTCTGAAGGAATTATGTATATTATTATTATAAGGGTTTCTTTAAAATATTACTGATAATTTCAGTATATAATTAATGAGATGACTTTGTTAAAAATGTAGCAGCAATATTTGTTAAAGTGCCGAAGTCTGTAAAATATTGTATAAAGTCATGAAAAAAAATCGTAATTTCCATATTAATTCTCTGTTACATAAAAATTTATTTATAGTAAAATGTTTGTTTCCGATTAAAAATCAACAATAATGTAGTCTGAAATTTATAAATTAAAATTATCAAAGACTCAGGGTCTTTTTAGTAATATTCAGTATGAAAAGGCGACATGAAGTCATCTCAGCATTATGTACCTTAAACGTTTGATAAAATTACATAGCGTAACTGAAAAATATTAAGGTGTGCAAAAATACTGATTTTCGGCCTTTTATTACAGAAAAAAAGAGAATACAGAATAGTGCATCGAAACTTAGAGCAAAGCGAGGTAAGCAAAATATAAATTGCATTGTTATATTATAAGTTGAATAGTTTTGTATTCATTTAAGTGCATTTTTTTGTACTGAATAAATTTGTTTCAGAAATTACAGAGACTCAGAATTAGAAACTTGTTACTATCAGGAGCTTCCAAATTGTGATGAGGGTTTAAAATAACCCATCATGCCACATAGTAACAATCGGACAAAATAAAATATAGAGAAAGAGCTGTGAGCAAATAAGGGATTCGCGTCAGATCAGATCCCACCCACCTAAATAGGAACTCCATTTCCCACTGATAGTTCAATTCAGTTAGCGTTCATATAAATTTCATAAGGTTTCGTTATGATTTATGAAAAATTTTATTATCTATATTAGTTAACATATATGGACAAGTAACTTTTCTTATTTTTGTTGAATGGCAACAGTTACATATATTAATAAACCGCAATATAAACATCGCCCTTCATCTATTGTTTTTATAGTTACACTTTTATTCAACGTTTCGGTTTTTTATTTATTTCTATGATCAGAATTACCGTGTTAACGAAACCTCTTTTCCATCAGAAGAAAGGGTGCAAGAAAAAATACAGATTAAAATGAAATCTGCTATGCATATTTCAATGTATCATGTTAGGACATTATTTCTTGAACGACCAAGCACCACGTGCTCGTGCGAGTTAAATTAGATTTCTATTCATTTTAATGGTTTCATTGAGTGAGTCACTTTAGCATTGCAAACGATCCACACAAAAGTTAGTCTCGCATTGATTGTTTAAAAAAAATATCAAATTTCCTATTTATTTCATTTCATATAACTACGTGCTCAAAATGACATTTTTTTTTGTTTTATTTGCTGTAGTCATTAACTTCTTTTTTAAAAAATCGGAGCTTTTGTAAATGCGATGGCTAAGCGTTATTAAAAGCTGATTTTGCCGGCTTGCTGGCACAGAGGTAGAGCGTCTTCCTCGTGTTCTGGAAGTCCCGGGTTCGAGTCCCGGTTCGGGCATGGTTGTTATTCTGTGTGCTATCTGTGAGATGTGTGAATGCGCCCCCCTGTAAAAAGGGGTTGTGCAAGCGAATGTGGTGAGTGTGTAGCAAAGTCGTACTCTTGGCCCTAGTTGGCGCTACTCAAATACAAGAGACGCTTCATTCGGCTTAAAATCTGCTGCTGGGCCCAGCAGCGGGCTTGTCCATGACAAGTGCCATTTGACACAACAACAAAAGCTGATTTTTTGAGTTGCTTGTGTAGATAATAATATTTTTATTTTTCACTAACGGATTTTGTTGACGCCAAAAACCTCATCCCCAAAACAACATCATGTTCTGACAGAATAAAAATTATAAAGACTCAATGGAGGGTCATATAGAAGGGTCAAACGAGTGCGAAAATAAATTTAAACATTGACATACATGTAATTGCTATGACTTATGGATGTTTATATTCATATTATTCTAAACTATATGATCTTTATATTATCCGAAAATTTAAAAAAAACGACTTTTTAATGATATTTTTTCCATAGATTTTTTTCTTTATATTTAAATTTGATTTTAAAATTAATTATATATATAATTAGTTACAGTGTATTTAATATTACAATGAAATTCAAAAATATCCATCAAATAACAGTGATAAAATTAAGATGTAAAAAAATTGCGTTCAGTGGACCTCCAAAATAGGATTCTTTTTCCCCCTTTTATTCCATATTATACATATTCTTTATCTTAAACGCGGTATAATTTGTGGCTGATTGAGTTAAATTTGTGATTTTCAATCTTATCAAATACCATGGTAATTTTTAATAGTATTTTATATTAATAATTTAACAACCTAAAACATCAATCATAAAATTTTTTCCCGAAATAATGCGTGTTGTTTTTCTTTTAAAAAATCATTGAGCCGAGTATTAAGTAAAATCTGTAGATTCTATTCCCAAAAAGTGAAATGCAACATTAAATTTTTTTTAAACCCTTGCACTTGCAATATGTTAATAAGCTTATATATATATATATATATATATATATATATAT
>JAOUZG010053459.1:3648713-3658946 GCA_026289955.1 Argiope argentata | reverse complement strand
TCCTTGCTTTTATGTTACATCAATTTTATTTCTAAGCAGTTTTTACTCTTAATTTTAATAAGATTTTACGATTATACTAATTCCTAATATAAAATAAATATTTATAGTATTAAATAATTTTTTTCGCGTATTATTATTGTATAAGTAATATTTAAAAACAATCAAACTTATGACTCTACGTTATTTCGAACCGTCTATTTTTTTTTCTAGTAGCGTTCTCTTAAAAGTAAACTCTAAAATAAGGTATTAACGAAATGCACAAAAGATGGCAGCACAAGTTTAAATTGATCGAAAATGATAAATTATTCGTGTATATTCTGGTATCTCTTATGTATCAAATATTGTTACGGTCCAGGAATCCTATCTCTACATTTTAGACCGTTCTGAGTCCGAAAAACGCCTTTTTAAATATATGTTCATCTGTCATGAACAATTACCCAAAAATAAAGCTTACAAATGAATGTGTGGTTTATAAGGAAGAATTTCGTTATGTGTTTTTAAGACAGATTTTCAAATTTACAGATGTCTATCAAATTTTGAACGGAGTCTTTTGAAGGGGAATTTTTTTGTCTGTTGGTCTCTGTACAAGCGTACCAAGGCCCGACTAACTTAGTTGGGGCGCGGGGCAAAAACTTTTTTGGGGTGCCCTCTGCTTGACTACTTTAGTAATGAAGGACATTTATTAAATAGTTAAACGTAAAATAAAATTTCTATCCGATTTGGGGGCTCCCCTATAAATGTTTAAGGCTTCTGTAATGCTTAAGACTGAAATTTGATACACAATCTTAGTATATAAAATATAAATATGTATCAAACTTTAAATAAATCCTTCAAGTGGTTGATTGTCTATCTGTCTGTCTGTAGTATTTTCGAATACTGAGTGATAATTTTAAAAAACAATAATTTAGATACATAAAACTCCGTATGCTATTTTATAATCTAAAAAAGTTTTTAACTTCAAAATTTGTGAATTAAATCCGTACATTTGTATACACGCATGTAAAAATCTACATCTGTACATTTTGAATATATGTTAAGGATATTTCAAAAACTCAATAATTTTGATAAATGAGATATAAATGTAATGTAGAATAATATGAAATAGAAAACATGGAAGGGAATACAGATGCCTCGGGTTTTATTTTTAATTGCGAATTGAAAATAAAATATTAGCACATCTATTATGTAACTTGTTCAAATGAAATACGACGAGAAAGTTGAAAAAATAACACCTTGCTTTCAGAATCTTTTTTTTTTTTTGCTGTGCGACTAAGTATGAAATGGGAATACAGCTACTGATATAGATGAAGAAAAATTTTCGGATACTATTTTTACGAATTTATTTATTATGCTTTGATAATTTTGTTTGGTCATTATAAGCAAAAAATACGCCCTTAAATATGATGAAGATTCAGTATTTTCTAAGCACAATCAAAGTGAGCTCATGCATTACCTTTCTGCTTGAAGTTTATTCTTTATAATTGTGAAATTGGAAGAAAAAAATTCTTCGTACACTGGCTCTGACAGACTCAATCAAATAAATGGGTGTTGGGACAAAATAAACTTTGTTGTATGATCTGAAACCTATTTCCTTTTACAAAATGTAATAATAGTGTTTTGGTATTTATTACATCACCAAATAAGGAATACAGAACCACATGATAGTGATAAATTATTGAATTATTCTTATAAAGTTAACACTTAATCTCCAAAATAATCGTTAATAAGCTTAGTAAAGAAATTTGTTATGTAAATTTTTAGAATAAAGGAATTTTTTGCTTCATTTATGTATATGTTTTATATAATTTAATGATGACCTCTTAATGATTCATTTTTTGGGGGATCTGAACCTGATAGAAGAAATAATTAAAGCGATGTATAGTTCTTGATTAATTCAAATCCTTAATACTTTAATTATTTTTAGTTTCAAAAAATAGATTTCTGCATGTATGGCGATACTTGATGAGGCCAATATAGTTTGCAGAGCAGAAACAAAATTTAGTAACAATTCAAATAATATTTTTAAAAATTTTTTACCGAATGCTATTGAAAACCTGGAAAACAAAGCATGATATAAAAGTTGATTCCATTAAATCCAGCTGTCATATTAAAGTCTTAGAAACAATGAACAAAATCGTCTTTAGTCTATTTGTAATAATTTCGATTTTTGTTCCTTTTTAAAAACGTAATAACATTCTCGATTAAGACTGGCTGTATAATTGATAATGGCATTAAAAGACATTACCATAATGGCATCAAAATCGCTCACCCTTGTTTTTAAAAGAAATATGCATAAATCATTGGATAGTGTTCAAATGTACGTATATGCTGAATTTAAAAAGAAAATAGTTAATAAAGATTAAAATGAAACCTGCTATGCCTATTTCAACGCATCATACCAGAACATCATTTCTTTGAATGTCCAAGCACCACGTGCTCGTGCAAGTTAAATTGTATTTTTCTTCATTTTAATTGTTTCATTTGAATGAGTGACTTTGGTATTGAAAACGATCCAAAAAAAACTTTGCCTCGAACTGATTGTTTAAAAAAATATCCCATTTCCCATTTATTTCATTTCATACTAGCCACCCTTGGCGACCAGTCGGTTCGCCAATATTAATGCCGACTAAAAGGTTAAATCATTTTTTTTATTTAACTTGTTCTCAGAATAAATTTTTCAGCAAAATATTTTTAAGTTTTAAATAAATTTAAGTTAAGTTTAAATATTTTAAGTTCAAATAGCAGACCTACTTTTACCAGTATAGCTTTAATTTTACGTTACTTCGTTGAAAGAAGCGTTTCTATTTCGCATGATTGATTAAAATGCGGAGATAAATTACAATCACGAAGGCGAATTCTTTGATTTGCACAAAACATCTTCTTCACATAAGTAAAAGTAACAATTCAAAACATGTTTTATTGTTTTAAAAATTAAAAAAAAAATCGAAAGCAAAAATATTTTACTACTACTGATTATCGATTGCTTTTTGTTCGTCGTTTCTTTGAAATTTCTTGCTTTTTAATAATTAATTTCGCTCTCAGAAGAATATCGTTTGCTGCTTTTCTAAAAATTCTTTTTCAGTTTTAACTGTCGCACTTTTGTAATATATTTTTTACTTTGTATTTTTATTTACTTTAATTCTTTAATTGAATTGTTAATTTTGATATTGCAAACGACCAAGAAAAATTTTCTCTTGAATTTACGGTTTAAAAAATATCACATTTCCTATTTATTTCATTTCATATAATCACGTGATGAAAATTGTATTTTTCTGTTTTATTTTTGGTAGTAATAAATGATGGCAACATTTTATTAAAAGCTGATTTTTTTTGAGATCCTCGGGAAGATAAAGTTTTATTTATTTATTTTTATTTATTTATTTTATTGTTGAAAAAAACGATTAAATTAAATGTTTAAAAATTCATTAAAAATAGAGTTTTAATTCGTAGGTCAAAACATTAGTATCATTGAAAAGCTAATTTTTTGAGCTTTAACGTGATGCAAAAATCAATTTTGTGCTGTAATATTTTCAGAAGTTATAGAGAAAAAACGTTAAAATTTGGCTTATTTTTTAATTATTTAAAATTTTAATTAGAAATTCAAAAAAAGGGCTCCGAGGTGCATATTCCCGGCACCCAAGGTATACATATACCAAATTTGGCAGCTGTAGGTCGAACGGTCTGGCCTGTACATCGCCAACACACACACACACACACATCGTGCTTTATTATAAGTAAAGATAAAGAAAAGATAAAGATAATCACGTGCTTAAAATGACATTTTTTAAGGTTTTATTTGCCGTAGTCATTCATTTATTATTTTTTTTTAAATCAGAGCTTTTGCAAATACAATGGCGTCACGCTTATGGAAAGCTGATTTTTTGAGATGCTCCACATGGAAATAAAATTTCATTTTTTACCTACAGATTTTTATTGACTCCAAAAATCTCATCCCCAAAACAATATCATGTTCTGACATAGTAATAAATTTATTGTCTTTTATAAGTTTAATTAGCGGCATGAGTCCTTTAGAAACACTTTACAAATCTACAAATGTTACAGTGTTTTTAAAAAAAATAGAATTTCTATATTTATATTTATATTATTTAATCAACTATCTGCTATTTATATCTTTTTGCTATAATACGAAATTTAAATTCACATGCTACTGTTTAAATAATAAAAACAACGGGAGTAATCTCCCCAAAACTTTCCAGCTTTTCCTCTCTAATAAATTTATCATGCCAGAGAACTTTAATGCTTTAACCATTCGTTAAAAAGAACTTAGCAGTGATGTACATTAATTAACAAATACTAACTTTTAGCTTGAATTTACCATCCTTCGCGAGCTATGTGGCGATTAACCTTGGCATTTGTTAATAGTACCCAAAAATTGAATTTGCGTTTGTTTTTCAAACGATTGAAGTAAAAATTTGACATAAAAAATTACTTGTAGTCACAAAATACGAAACCAAATTTCATATATTTAAGCTATTGTATTTAAGAGTTATAGGGTTTATATGTGTCTGATAGCACAGACCGACCGACAGTCAACCCGTTTTTGGATTTTCTTCGAAATTCGACAGTGCCTACACTATAGGTGATAAATCTGTGCAGCCAATTCTATCTAGCTGTCTTTTTGTAATCAACGTGTTAACTTATATTCGAAAAATCGAACAGATGGACTTACTCTGAGCAAATTTTACTCAAAATTTTAAAGAAATCTGTAAAAGTGCTGCTGTTGTTGTTGTTACTTATGACACTTGTCACGCAAAATCCCCTGCTGCTACAGCAGCAGATTTAAGCCGAAAGGAGAGTCTCTTGTTTTACAAGTAGCGCCAACTAGGGCCAAGAGAACGACTTAGCTACACATTCCCCACATTTGTTCGCACAGCCTCTTTTTACTGGGGAGGCACAGTAACACATCTCCCAAATAGCGCACAGAAGAACAGCCATGCCCGAACCGGGACTCCAAGAACACGAGGAAGACTCGCTACCAATGTAGCAGAAAGCCGGCTGTAAAAGTGGTGTAAAGACCATACGTCAAATCTGAACTATCTGGCTGAAAGTGGTTTTGAGTTATCTTCATCACAGGCAGATGTTTTCTAAAAATGTGTTTTTCAAACTCAAGGAGTTCTAAAACATAGAGGGGTTGCAGTGGCCTGGTGGTAAGGTCTTGGCTCATTAGCCGTAGGGTCGAAATTTCGAGACCCAATTCCATCAAAGAACTGTCATGTAAGGGGGGGTCAGTTGGACATAAAATCTGTCATAGTCAAACGTCCTCCCGCTGGAGTGATGTTTTTTACAGAGGGGATTGTCATCTCAGGTGTCGTCCTCGTCATCTGACCGTGGCCTCCAATTGCAAAGTCCGTCCCAAATTAGCTATGGTGTAGCTTTACAGCGGGACGTTAATATAACGAAACTAAAATGAAACGGGGACATTTGTTAAATCTCGAGTGAGTTACGACGATTACTATACTTAATTTAAACTTCATGTACGAAAAAAAAACCTAATTTGTGACCTAAATATTTCTCAAACCATATAATTACAACAAACAATCTCATTTCACGTCATTTTTTTTCAACAGGTCTATCAACCAATGGGACTTAGAAAGTATTTGCCCTACATCAGTAGCTTAGACAAATACAACAATCCCATTCAGCCTCGTAAGAGTATCAAAAGTCTGGCAGAGGCTCTGGTCAGAGATATAGAGGGTCTGGAAGATTCAAGCTCTGAAGAAGAAAGTGAAAACCATTGATCTACATTGAGCAATCTGTATAAGCTTTCTTTTCTTACATCCGATGACCTCTGTCAATGCACATCATGACATCTGGTTGAGAGCAGTTAAGATGAACAAATTGATCAAATACTGAATGATTTTCGCTGCACTGATTATTTTTTGTTCTATAATAAAAAAATTCTGGTTTGTATGACATTTCACTCTGTTTTTATGAATATTATATTCATCTAAAGCCAAAATATCGCAGTTTTTTTTTATGTTTGGAAAAAAAAACTTTGATTAGAAGATGGACTTCTTTTCATTCGTATAAACATTAAGCTTTTCTAATTATGTGAGGCATTGATAAGAAGAAAGAAACAATTTTCCATATGACAGTGGTTATCATTTTTAAGAATGATTTCCGTATAACTCAAATATTTATTCAAAATATGTTGAAAGTATTTCTTTTTCCAAAATTTGGTGAAACTGTAAGTGCATAATAGTTTCTAGGATTTATTTTATTTTTTATGGATTTTCAATAAAATGAGTTTATAAGCTTCTGTTGTTTTAAGAAATAATTTAATTTTGCATTCTTTTTGTTTCAATTCAAAATTGGAACAAAGGAGGAAAAATGGAAATTACGGCATTGAAGACATTTGTTGCAAGAAAATGACAAACTCATAATTTTCATTTGAGCTTATTTTACAGAGAAATAAAATATGTAACTTATATACTTTATGATCAGTTGATTTCATTCTTTTTTTGTCCGCTGTGTTAAATAGATCAGCAGGAGAGCTCACAGTATTTTTTTTATATTGCTTGTTTTCCAAAAAAAAAAAAAAGAATTTTGCGACATTCTTATATTTAAAAAATTATTTATTCCTTTATACAAGTACAGCTATTTTACATATTTCTACCTATAGAAATAGGCCTGTTTCCACCCTTTATAAAAAAAAATATAAAAAGTCGCCATGATATTTTACCTCTTATATAAATTTGTAATCAGCAATTATATGAATCATATGTTTTGCAAAACGTTTTATGGATGTTCACTGCTTATGGTCCTGTTATCTCAAGTACCCCTACCCCCCACAAATGATCTCTTGTTATCTTTGAAATTTGATGCTTTTTTAATCAAATGTAAATGGCGTCTTTAATTGAACAAAATAAAAGATAGTTAAAAAGAGAAACTGACACTAGTGTTTCAACATAATTCCTGATTACTCTATGCAATGTAGTAAACTACGGATTATACTTTCTCAATGTATGCGAGAAGGTAAATATCTTGTAATTAGTTATCAGCTGATAGAGCCGAGGAATTGCGTTTACTCTGATTTGACTTTGGATTAGAATTTCACTCCAGGGCATTTGTGCTGTTTCAACCAGGGTGAGAAATCCGCTTTTACTTATTTGCGTGATAAGAGGAAATTCCGACGCAGGTCTTCGACTTTAGGTGATTGTTTTCATTGGAATGTCAAACAAAATAAACATTTAAGAATAGCTTCGGCCCTAGCACTTAGAATCTGCTCAACCTTTCATTTACAAAATACCAGAACAATATTTCCTCAATGTATATACAGTAGATTCTCATAAAAAAAGCTCTATAAAATGAATATGTATACTACTAAAATGCTCACATCTAAGGCGATAAACAGTTGTGTTACGCGTAAAATCGACTAATAATCATAGTTTTTCATTTTTTCAACTCCTACTATTAGCTCACACTCTCCCTATTTATATTTATATAATTATTGTTTACACTTTCAATCGTTAATAAAATACTTTTTATTCATCCAATCAAGTTCAAGTAAGATTTTTAAAACTTGTAGTGGATGAATATTTGATCTTAATACGGTTGTTTTTTTTCACATATTAATTCATTATTTTTTATTAATTTATTAGAAACTATCTCGCCAAAATTCTTCATTTCCATGCCGCCAAATGAGTAAGACTTTAGTTTATTGTAGTTGTTGTGTTATGACTAATGGCACTTGCCGTGGACAAGCCTCCGCTGATACGATCAAAAGAATTTAAGCCTAAGAATTGCGTCTCTTTGTTTTATAAGTAGCGCCATCTAGGGCCAAGAATATGACTTAGCCACTCACACGTCACAACCCTTTTTAGGGGGCGGACTACATTCATGCAAATTCATTTATTCATCTCAGATTGTAATTTAGACCTGGAACAGAGAACGATCACCTCTGACCCAGTACCTCCAGTGGGATTACTCTCAATATGAAGGACTTTGCGACCACGAACAGATTTAACGGGCTCCAATCGCCCTACACAGGGAAAATTTTGGCCGGTGAGCTTCGAATCCAACGCTCTACCAACCAGGCCATCCCTGCCCTGTTTGTTTTTTATTCATGCTAATGAGGTTAGGCTTAACATGTTTTCGACCAGTTATTTCAAACGATTCTGTTTATTTTCTTAATGTTTAATGTATTTAAAATTAAACCTTGTTAACTAATTGATTTTTCAGATTCATTTTGAAGTTCTTTCGAATTAAAATAATTCGCAATAAAGAAAAGTAAATATTTCTAATATGTATTACGTTATCCCAACTATTATAGAAAATGCACGCATTTTGCGTTGCCACAGTTGGCTTTGAATCCTCAATTTTTGTTGAAAATTCAATGCTAATATAAATTTTTGATCAATGGTTTAGAGTAACTGTACTTGTTAGTCTGGGATAGCCTGGTTGGTAGGGAGTTGGATTCACATCCCTTGGGCTGCTAGTCAGATCCTGCCTGCCGAGTATTCGCCTTGTGTGGTAGATGTTAAATATGTTGTGGTTAGAAAGTTCTCCATGTGGAGAGTAATAACACTGGGGGCTAATAGGTCAGAGGTAATCGTTTTCTGTTTGAGATCTGTATTATGATTTGTTGATAAATGAATAAAATGTATGAATGAAGTCCGTCTAGTTAAAAGGGTTTGTGAAGTGTGTGAACTAGATATCAGACTTCTGCCCTCGGGTGCTCAGGGGTCATGCCCTCAGAAACTACTGCCCTTCTCCTTCCGTTGTAAAGTGGAATACAAGAACAACAGCAACAATTTTAACTGTTTCATAAAATGAAGTTAAAATGAAATTTTTTCTAATTACCTAAACAGGAATTGATTTTTAAAAATTATTTTTTACATTACTTGTCGAAAGCAAATGTTACAGAATTGTCTATAATCTTTATGTAAACTGTGAAATTGTCTGCTAAAAAAGTAATATATCAGTAACAAGATGCATAGCTATAAAATAGAGACATGTGCGAACCTTTTGCAAATTCTTTCGATAACGTATATGCCATATAAAATAGTTTCCTATCAGGCGTAATGTATCTCCTCATTTTTACCATCATAGTAAACAATTTTTTAATATGAGCTAAAAGATAAACGTATTAGCGTAACAGAAATAACTGAAAATGAGATAAAAATTAAATAAATATGAAAATTTAGGTTCAAATTATGAACGAAAATTCATGCAACTCTTGACATTTTGTGTGTTGTGTGTCAGCAAAAATTATTACCTGAATATGAAAATGGATATTACCATTTGTAGTTCCAAAAAAATATAATGATCAGTTAAGTATGTTGACGAAGGACAGGACACTTTGTTAAGTGCAATCCCAACAAATCATTCTATATTTTATTTTAGAAATTGAAAACAAACAATCATTTATCTGGAAAGCAATAGGCGTATTTGCAAAAGGTTTAGCGCAAAGTTTACATGAGGAAACGAGCAGAAAAACTTGAAACTGCGCATACCATGCATTCAAAAATCACCGAGATTAAGTGAAGTGAACTATGAAATGCAGAGATTACCAACATATTTCGAAATCTGATAAACAAAAAGCTGCAGTTTCTATTGAGTAGGTATTTAGATTTTAGATTTTTCGGTACTTTTCGCGATGAGTGTCAAAAAATTGTCAAAATAAATAAAAAAAGCTTTCATAACATGAGATTTAAAATTAACCCATTCGATGTAATTGATGATATTTTTATAACTTTTATTTAATTTCTAATTATTTAGGAGATTAAAGAAAAATTAGCTGATATAAAAGATAAAAAAACAACAAATGAACCAAAACTAATAAAAAAAATTATTACGAAAATCTAATTAATCACGTTGTATATCTCACGAAACCAACGGGAAATTTCTTGCATTCTTCCAAAATAACTAAACACGTATAATAATCCTTAACACCTTTACATGATGCTTTGCCGGCTTTCTGGCACTGAGGTAGTGCGTCTTCCTCGTGTTCTAAGAGTCCCGGGTCCGAGTCCCGGTTTGGACATGGTTGTTCTTCTGTGTGCTATCTAACGATGTATGAATGATCCTCCCTGTAAAAAGAGGCTGTGAAAGCATTTGCGATGAGTGTGTAGCTAAGTCGTACTCTTGGCCCTAGATGGCACTACTTCAAAAACAAGAGACGTTCCTTTCGGCTTAAATCTGCTGCTGTATCAGCGGGGGACTTGTCCTTGGGCAAGTGCCATAAGTAAGAACAACAACACATGATGCTTT
>JAOUZG010053459.1:3611405-3642751 GCA_026289955.1 Argiope argentata | reverse complement strand
GATAGCAAATAACTTGCAGTTGCCTTTCGGATAGCAAATAACTTGCAATGTTTGCAATAAAAAAATGTAAAATGATTTTTAATGTAAACAGATTTCAACACGAAACATTATGTAATGTACATATAATCATTAGGAATTTATAAACTGAAAATATGGTTGAATCCGTCCGTTTTCATCTTTTTTGGAAGTTTTTGATGACTTAATAGTCCAGACAATCAGGGCCTGACTAAGGCAGGGGGCATACGGGACAGTTGCCCCGGGGCCTCACATAAGTGGGGGTCCCCCAAATTGAATAGGAATTTTATTTTACGTTTCTTTCTTTAATGAATGTTCTTCAAAGTAATGAAGCAAAGGGACCCCAACTAAGCTGTCGGGCCCTGCAGATAATTCTATATTGAGTAAAAAATGCATTACAGCCCTTTTATTAGTTCGCGTTCACTATCCGAAACTAGTCCAAAACTATCATCCCAATATATTTCCAGATAAGAAGTGATGGCAGTGGGAGTTTTTCATACCGTTTTTTTAGCTTAATTAAGAAACGAACTTGCATTACTGAAGTAACTATTATTTTTTCAATTAAATTCAATTTTTTGGAATTCCATAAAGTGTTATGTAGAAGAAAAGGACTGTCAAAAGCTTCTAATACCTGCACCATTTTTTGAAATTTTTTCTTATTGGCGTGGGGAAGAGTTTTCGAAAAATGTCCCTTAATTTTTTGTCTTAGTGACCATTTTTCTTTGTCAAGACATAACTTATGGCAAACGATGAATTTTATTTACTTGAAGATCTTATTACTAATTTTGGCTTGGATGTCAAAATTCAAAGCGCCATGCCTAGCTCTCATTTGCCTAAGTTTAATATTTTACCTAATACTTAGTTTATTGATACTACAAAATACTGAAACTTATTTTTCAGAACTTGTTATAGACAGTATTAAGCAAATACCAGCGTTCCAAGAAGAAACCTTCACTCAGTGGCGTTACAAGCGATTCAACAACACGGATTACATTCTCGGCCTGAATGGGCGCAAAGTGATTCTCAACAAGCTCGATTCTAACAACTTGGAATACTTTACCTTTGCTAATGACAACGTCATCTTTAATTTCATCGCAGATCAGTGGAGTAAGAACTAATTTGTATTTTAATAACTTTCGAGTCATTTACAGGATTAAACAGAAAAATCCGCTCATTGCTATTACAACTGAGGAATAATGGTTTTTATGAATTTTTCGTAAATTATATATAAATGTAAATGTCGTAAATATTTGTAAATAGTTTAATTTTAGGAAATTAATCGTAATGGAATCGTGCATCAGCGAGAAAAGACCGTTCTAAAGAGATTTAGAACAAAAGATCGCCATATCTTATACTTTAATACGAGGAATGGTTGTCAAGTCGAAAATCGCCCCAGAATTAATAAACTCCGGTAAACTTGGGGGTTTTGGCCACGAGGAATTGATTGGCGCCAGTTTTGAAGCGCTACGGTTGAGCAGTTTGGAGTTACATATAGGATATTTTCAAAATTTATTAGTTCGCCATAATGGCTACTTAAATTTTCAAGTGGTAACGTGCTGCCATCTATAGCCAATATGCCATCTATGTCAATATTCATATATATATTTTTCATTTCATGCAGACACGTGATGAAAATTGCATTTTTATGTTTAATGTGCAATAATTTATTTTTTTTAAATTTGAGTTTTTGTCAATCTGATGGCAACATATTAAGATCATTTCTCCCCTTTTACTCGTAACGCATGCTTGGAGCTTAAGTTTTCATTTTATCTTTTACTATAATACGAGGAATGGTTGCCAAGTCGAAAATCACCCCACATTTCCGACATTTCAACATTCATCAGAAAAAAATAAGGATAACTTTGATATTTTTACTAAATACGGCATGTATTGTTTTGATAAATCACAATTGAAAATTTAAATATTAGAGTTAGCTTCGATACCTGTTTTCTCCGAGCGGAGCTCGGTCACCCGCTGGTTTGACTAATTTGACGATATAAGTACGTTGGCGACATAATGTGGTCGCTAACGATACTTATTGACCCTAAAATGTGTAGTAAAAATAAAGTTATGTTCTTGGAGAAAGTTTCACAGTTGTCTGGAACGATCGCCAACATATTTATTTAATACACGTACGTTCCTGTAGGCAATCAAGCCTGCATTTTCGCATCGTTCTTGAGAGAATTTTTGTAAGAATAGGTTAGTGATGTTCAGATTTCTATAATCGCGTAATTAAGCTATTGTTGGTGATAATTCTTCATTGTCACGGATTATTTCACATTCTTATAATTTAATAATTTCATTGGTATAATTACTTAAGAAACTTTAATTTAAATTTTAATTATTGAAGTTCGTTTCTAATCAACAAATTTAATTTTACTTCCACATATGCAAAATACAAATTATTTAATTATCAAAAAAACGGGATCTGGAGTTGCTGATGTGGATAATCACACTTTAGATTTCCACTAATTTAAAAAATACACTTGATTTAATATCCGTATGAGACAAAAAATAATTCACACTTTCAGCTGGACGTGAAATTTGGTACATGGCCATTACTATAAATTTGTGGATTTATATGAAATTTTGAGCTAAATGCATTAAGAGAATTCTGTCCCCGATTATAGGTCGATGCAAATAACTACAAAATGAATTAGATGAATAAAATTTGTTACATATTTCCCATCTAAAATGTAGATATGTATCGAATCTGCAGATAAATTTGAGAAGAGGTTGAATTTTTGATGTTCTATACTTTCAAATTTGGAGATTTCGACAAATATCCTCGCAGACCTCTCTGAGTTGGAATTACAATTTTGGTAAACCTCTGAACAAGAGCCCAAATACTTTTAATCAGATGGATGAAACTTGGTATGTAGTCTTTTACACTATAAGCTAGTTTTCTCTCAAATGTTGAGAAAAATTCAAAGAAAGTCGTCTGGCTGTTTCGGGTACAAGTGAGAATAATAGTTTAAAAAAAACGTTCAAGAGCTAAATAGATAAAATTTGGTACTCAGCAGAAATGTAGACTTTTATCTCAAACTATGAGCCAAATTTGGTAGAGTTGATTATCTGTCGATCTATACTGACGCCTGTATATTAATGCAATGACTTTAATTCCGTTACAAATATTGTTCCAAACAGTATTTTAAACTTTCAAAATGTATTCACACGGTGAATCGGTAAAAAATACTCGATTCACGCCAATTATCTATTTTGTGAATATTATGCGCCAATGGAACTCGAGAAATCTATAACCTTATCCAAAGTTTGGAGGGTTTAGAATAAAGGTTTTGTAATGGCAAGTATGAGAACTTCGCAGAAATCGAAGAAACCATTCGTTTTATTTCATTTGAAAGTTATTTTCAAATAAGCTTCAGAGTAAAAATATTGAAGAAAAACAATATCAATGTTTATAAAATCTTTTAATATTTTGCTGACTTTATTAAATTTTCTTTAGCGGACGGAGGGTTCTAGTGGGCACTTCTGCAAATTATTCACTTAGAGTTATGAATTTTTTATACACATGTATTGAAATACAAATATGTCAAATCTCGTAAATTTTTGAAGCGATGTTTTAAAAATCGCGATAACCTTTTTAAAATTTAAAATATTCTAAGACGATTTAATTTTTTCTGATATTTTTTCTTATTGCCCTAAATAAAATTGATATGGAACAAAAAATGTGTATAATTTTGCATTTCCACAGAATTAGTAATTTCAATAGAAATATTTTTATGCACACTTATTGAATTTTTTAGGAATCTTGTTTATGAACCAAAATGACTTTTAGATGTCTAAAAACTCAAAATAAAATCGAGTATGCCTTTTATATTTAAATGTTTAACCAAAATCGCTATGATCAATTGAATTTCTTCAAAAATTAAAAACAGCCGGAACATTTCAAAGATGTTTTAATTTAATAATATTTTGAGAAATTATGAAGATTATTGGAGAACTTATTTTTCCTCTAGGCCTTTCAAATAATTACTTTATGAAACATTGCATTTAACTCTATTTTAGTAGAATCTATACATATGTATTAAAATATATAACCGATTTTAAAAAATTAATGTTTTCGCCCATCTTAGCTTATTTCAAAGTCCACTGTCACCTTAAGATTCCCAGAAAAATTCTAAATATATTTTTAAAAATTGAATATCTAAAAGTGAAAAAAATTTCATTTCAGGCGTTGTGAAAGATGTAACAATTTTCACTCGAGTCATTAAGCGGTCGGCAGCGCTTTACGTAGCCATCCTCACGGAAGCGCACAAGACAAGCCTGGTGAATATTTATGAAATCATTGGAGAAAGAGGCATTCCAGTAAGTAATATTGTTTATTTTATTGTATTAGAGGAATGGATGCGTTCGAAAGTTTTTAAATGACGTTGAATCATTCAGGAATTTTGTCAAACCATTTTTAAATAATGCGGGTAACCTGAAGAGCTCATTTTCTTTAGGTGAATACAGTATCCTAAGCTCGAAGTACTTAGGATATTTCTTTCCTTTAAATTTCTCCTTTCCAACTTTTTACTTCCTTTTCTTGTGCGGGGGAGGCAATCTCTCCGCGAGAAACTGTCTTCGTGCTCCTCACGGGCAATCAAATCAATTCGCGCTCCTCACGGGCAGTCCAATCATGGGCCTTGCCTTTGCCGTACGTGGCTACTTGCTATATAGGTGGTACACTATTGTTCTCCGGTATATCAATTCAGCTGGTGGTTTGGTACAAAAAAATAAACGGAAAGTTGTGGAGCCTATAACACCAAGAATTTCATTAAACCACAGATGCGGTATCATCCTAAACCAATTGTTCGTTTAAGGCTAACTAAGATCTACTTTTCACAGAGGTCTGCGGTTATCGGATAAGATCTCAGCGTCAGAAAAGGAGGGTTTCAAACTCGAGACTCAATTGCACGGAATAATCATCGTATAGTTACTCCCGCCGTTTACCCGCGTTTGGATGAATGTCTTCACTTTGATAAATAACCATCGTATAAGCTTCAGAGGCAAACCTAATCCACAGTTGTGGTGTGAAGGTTTTGAGAGGAGGTGCTAGCTTACATGCCGTCTTTGTCATCTGACCATGGTTCAAAATTACGAGGTTCATCCAAAAATAGCCATAATGTTGCTTTAAAACGGAGCGCTTATATAACTAAATTACTTTTCTTGGAGCCTCCACCAGCTCCTAATCGTAATAGGGATATTTTATCTATTTGGCATGTCTTAATATGGTTCGGATCTGATTTCGTTACATTAAGCATTTTAGGTCGGATATTGTGGTCTGACATACCGCGTTGAATAGAAAGTGCATATCAACATCATTACATTCTTAAAAAGGGGGATGTTTCATATGGAATTCGATTTTATTCACTTTTTTATCTTCATCTTTTTCTAGTTTCACACAATATGTGGTTTTTAATTCACTTTCGAAATAACATTACAATTATGTTCTAAACCTTAAGCTTTTGTACAGTTTATCCTATGAAAGAATCTTGTGCTACAATAATACCCTAAACATATCTTAAATGTATGTATTCATGCAGAAATCAAATTTCTTTATTAATGGTCAGAAAAATCCTCTTAAAATACTTTCGATAAAAAAAAAAGGTTGAGAACCGGTTGGATAACTAAAAGATTTGTACATTTCATAATTTTTCCTGTTAACATCGTCTTATCACCACTATTTGCTCATGATTTATGAATATTTGGATAATGCATGCAATTTATGATCGATTGAGCTATTATGACAATTCTCAAATTATAGTTTGGCTAGTACCCATCAGTTGGAAGGATTCTAGCGCATATAAATTCCTTAACAGTTACTATTTTCTCAATACTACAAATAAGAGAACAAAAATTTTGATATTCCTAGAAAAGTTTAAATCCTGAAAAAAATAAAGAATGAATCCATTAAAGCTTTATGTACATTTAAATGTTGATTTGCTAGAATTAATTTGCAGATGGTAAAAGAATGCGAAAGGTTACAAATATAAATGAAAGGAGAGGCATAGTCATATCAGTTGAGAATATTGAATGTATTGGAGTTGACTTTGTAAGTAGATAGATTAGCCGAAGTCAATAGGAGGTTTTTATGACCCATTCTCTTCAAAATGAGAGAAATCAAATTGTTACAGAAAGGAATTCAATAATTAAAAACAAATTACATTATATGTGGCCAAATTATAACTTCTGATTCGGCGTAAAAAGTAGAACTTGATTTTAAAAACAAACAAAAACTAACCTCCTATTAAGCTATGATTATCGCATCTGTTGTATCCGTGGAGCACGATTGAACTTACTCTTTGCTTTGATTTTAGTTTTCTTCTATATTGTTTATGGAAACTATATTTTGTATATATGTTATTTGGTTTTAGGTTACCAAGAGCTTCCTTTGTATATAGTTGTTTTATACTTCTTATTAACGTTGTTTACATTTTTATGTTCCTCTAATAACTGTTGAAATGTTTGGTAATTACTATACTTGGAGACCAGGTGGCATTTTTTGAGAATTTAAATTCGTATCTTTTTCCAATCCGGATCTTTGAATTAATTTTTATGAAAATTAAGTCGATTAACATGCACCTCTCTGCTTGGTGGGGGTTGCTTTTCGGTGGCCCATCGTTATATCTGAATGCCTTCGGTCGGGGCGGAGTATACCTATGCCATATCGTACCTATTGTCATTTGTAAGAAATATTTTAAATCTGCTCCTTTTTTAATGCTGTCCTAATTTTGAGATTATATCTGTATTTTATACCACTGCGGACTATTATTTTGACAATCGATGATTATATGTAATGTATATTTGTCCTCGTATTAGGATACACAATACTTCACTGGAAATTTAGTTTATACATAATTTTTTTAGGTAGGCCTGATTGACCTTGGCATTGACCCATCGAGAGCTCCAAACGGAGCAAAAAAGATAGGCTTTGTTGAATCCGAATTTGGATCCTCGCTAGTGGTTCTGGTTGATACTTTAGAAGGAGCAAAAATAATTTCCCAACAGAAAGGTAGGTTTCTATACAATTCTTATGAAACGATAAATGGACGGTGTCATTATTCGCTGTTCGGAGTCACGGTATAAGTGCTGTGATAATTCAAATTAACTAGTTCTGGAGATTATAAAAGGTGCATTTCATGATGCTTGTCATGTTTCATGATGCAATATCGGAAAATTTGTATTTCCTTTCTCTTATGCAAAGCATTGTAATTATCAAGGGCTCGAACTCGACTTATCTGTTTGAACAGTTGAACATCAGATATGCTCAACTCTGTGTAGATAATTCGAATACTTTTAAATAGATGCAGGAAATGTATGATCTTTAAAGTATTTGTTAAAGTGTATAAAATTTAGAATAACGGTATTAGCAGGAAGTCTGCTTGGCTATCCTAGTACAGGGGAACATTGTATTTACAAAACTTAGACCTAGATGGATAAAATTTGGTACAGATTCTGTAACTAAGGCGCCAAATTTTGAATCAAATCCTTCATGGTATTGGCTGTCAATAGTTCTATATTATGCTTATACGTAAACTCAATTGCTAAAATCCAATGATGTATATAAAATTTTGTACGCTATTCTCTCTCATTTTGATTTCGATTTAAAAATCATTCAAAATGCATACTCAACTCTTTCATATACTACGAAGCACAAAATGCTCATGCGTGAAACTCTGAAAATCTGAGCTTCCATGGTTGGAATGGTCTTGTTTAAGGCCTCCAGTTTTCTAAAGGAAGGACTGCAATTTTCTAAAGGAAATACACCTTAATCTTTTATCAAATAGCAGGGGAAGCAAGTGTATACCGTGCATGTAGCTTTGAGCTAATATTTTAGAAATTAGAAGTAAAAGTAATACTTCTGATGTCGTTCTTATCTGGCCGAATACTTTATCTTTTGCCGAGTTGTTCGGTCTCTTTTTAAAGTGAAAATTGCTGATTAATTTTGGATACTCTTATGTGAAGACTGCCATTTGCAATGGTTCTCCTAAAAATCTGAAATGTTTTCATTCTTTACCGGAAGAGTTTTCTAAAATCCACAACCACATTTCATACAAATTATTATAATATATACACGTTTTTGTCGTATCCAATGATGTGCAAAGTGCGAAACATTTAGATTCCTCAAAGTTTTGGTGACCAGATCTGCAAGTTCTGGAGCCTGGTGACTATGGAGGATTTCAATTGGTGGTGTTCCAAGTTGAATGAGGGAACGGATATGGGCTGGCAGTTAACATGATCTAGGATTAGTTGAGGACGGTACTTGCAGGTGGCATGATTTTATATTAGCTGATATCATCATGAACTTGAAATGTCATGTGCGTAGTCTGGCAATTGTAGAGGAGATATGTCTTGGACAGTCTAGATCAGGGATTGTTGCCTTGCTGAAACGCTGATTGTAGATGCTCGGCCTGGCAAAAGCATTGGCTTCTGCATAGGAGAATGTTAGTTTCCTCTTGGTAATGTCCTCTTCACACTCTTTCTCATCAATTCCCACATGTGAAGGGATACACTGAGTGCAAGGTATGTTCAATGAAGGGAGAAGGATATTAATTTCATGCTTCAGTCTAGTCTCGCCGTTACGTATGGCTTCGAGTGCTGATTTTGAGTTTGAGAAAATTATGATTAGTATCAGTCTTGACGCAATGGCATCCCAATTCTAACGAACTGTACAATACATTCCTATATATGCGTATAAAAACCATTTATCTAAATCCTTTGCAACAGAGGAGCCTGCGTCAAAGATTCCCTTGTTTTTCTTTAAAATTGCCTTGGAGAAATGTAACTGAATAGACCGAAGGGATCTGTCCTATGTAGAATAGATCTTGACCTTTGCAGATGATAGATATTATTGGAAGGTCAGAATGTACCATGATAGGCCTTTCAAGCTTTGGAAACTTCTGCTACAAATCTGGGCCTTACCATCAAAGAAAAAAAATCCAATTTATGGAATTCTCGTCCTTAACTATAAATTGGTGTTCCTCTGTGTACTAACTGTCATATCTTCGAAAAAGTAGACCATTTCAAATACCATGCCAAAATGATTAATGACAATAATAAACTCGGATCAGGTATTAACAGAATAAAAATATTTAATGTTTCTTTGGACTGTAAAAACAATCAAGGTCCACTTTAATTAGTCGAAAAACTAAGAATTTGGCACTTATTATGCTTGTTCTGCCCTATAAAAGAGAAATTTGGACGTTCAGCGTTCTTTGAACACGTTTGAGAAAAGGTTTCTAACAACTATCTTTGGTCCAGTATTAATCAAAAATGACTTTCAAGCCCCAATTTTGACTGCTTCCAAAATCAAATTTGTTGCCAGCGAGTAGATGTAAAAAATATCTACCTTTGCCTTCCAGATTACCATGTGAAATTTTTTGAGCTTATTTTCTGCCTCCTTTAAATCGGCAATATTGTACAAATATTAGTTCGGAACTTTTTACATGAATCGCTTGGTAGAAAATCTCCTTTAAACGTATACCGTATAATTTCGAGGCAACTGTCATATTTATAAAATACACCATGGGTACAATATTCTTTTCCATGTGCCGTGCAATTCCCTCTTTCGGTATTTATTCATTTATAATTTCTTATGTTGGTTTAAATCGATAAATTGTCTCAAAATGGCGTATTCTAATGCAAAATGTTAGGCCTAATTACACTTGCAAATGTAATTTCTATTTTTTAGAGAATTCTTTGCATTAAAAACTTTAAGTTCAAAATTATGAAGAAAACTTGGATTTCTTATCTGAAAAATACAGATTTCAGGGGAATAAGGCTTATTTAAATACGTATCAATTCTATAGCATAAGTAGATGGTCAAAGACCATTTTGCATGCTTTTTACTACCAAAAATGGCTGTTCACGGAATTATCTCGTTCATCACAATGCAAAAAAAGGTTGCCAACTTCAACCATTGATTAAGCAAAAGTATTAAGGTATCAGACAATGTTAAAAACATGAATTTGGATAGAAACTTAAATTTTTTATTTTCTGAATTTGAAATGAAATAGATAAGTTTCTATTTCGAGTGATATCTTTTCTTTGTGTCTATGATAGCTCGAAGCCAAGTTATTGAAATACAAATGATATTTATTCATAATTTTTAAATTTAAAATCATTTTTCGAACAAATATTTTAAATTCTATCTGACGAGTGCCGTCATACCTCAGAAAATAAAGACATCTTAGTGAAATTTATAATCAATTCTCGCTATATAATGCAGAATGTAATCAACAATGGATTTAATGTTGAATGCTATATATAGAAGTGGATTTATGATTGTTTAATGTCAATATTGTTGAAAAGATCCAGTTTCATGGATAATTTCATATTAACAATTTTATTTTTGAGTTTAATTTACATAAGTCATTCTAGCTTCTGTTACACAAGTAATATTACAAAAAAACCTGTAAATTTTTCTCGAAAGCAAATTATTTTTATAAATGCTAAAATTTACATTAATATGCTCTTTTTTCAGAAATTATATACATTGTAAAAATTTTATTTTAATTTTTTATATTGATAAAAAAAACATCATAAGCATTTCAATATTTTTTTTTTTGAAATCTAAATATTGGAATGTTCCTCCCAAACCTAATTGGATACTTAGAATGGGGCTATTGGAATGCTTCTTTAAAAGTAAAGTTTTTTTGGAGCTCAATATTTAACCATTTGCACTTAAAGTAATTCGACGCTTAATATAAGCGTTTGTTTATTGCTCGCAAAATCATATAATTGTTAACTTGAATTCTCCAAAAAATTAATCTGAATCTCTTTACCATTCTGTAGGTGATTTTAACGATCAAAATTAAAGAATAAAACTTCAAAATAATGCATCATTTTGTATTGTGAATGAGAGGCCCCATTCGAATACATAAGGTTAATTTTAACCCCTTGACTTACGAATTTAACATTCTAATTATATGACGCATCCTATTTTGGTCATTTATTGTTAATCGAAGGTTAATATAAGGAACATTTGGGATATTAAAGCGTCTCGAATTGATTTTTTCATATTTAAATACTTAATTCTGTGTCTTAATTGCAGACTTGAAAATAAAAATGCAACAATTCGATGAGTGTGTCAGACACGTCATTGTATGCGAAGTGGTTAAGTCCTCAATTCTTGATACGGAATGCAAGTTAAAAATTGTGTACATTTGATCTGATATTTTTGAAACACACTGTATTTATATTTGTTTCCCTAGGAAGCAGCGAGCTAAATCATTACTTGGAGGTTCACTACCCCTCTGCAGTTGACTTGGTAACTTTCACAGTCCATGGCCATGGTTACCTAGCTGTCACCAGTGACACTTCTTGCGAAATTTACAAGTTGGATAAAAATGCCCAAAGCAGTCGGCTGTTTGACAGGTAAATTGGAATCTACCATCAGGAAAAATTCATAACGAACTGCCACTTGAAGGGCAGTTTTAATCTTAAAATTTTTCATGTTTCTCCAGAATAGCCCCACTTGTTGATCTAGTCGACCTCGAGTACTTCAGGTTAGGATTCCATCATTATCTGGCCGTTTCCGGAAGAAATCAGCAATATCTCTACATATGGAAAAGCGGAGAATTTGCGCTGAAACAAGTTTTACACGAGCAGAGCGTGGGACAACTCTACTCCGCAACTTTGCCCACGTGTCGAGATGACGTCATCCTGTTTCTGATTAGCGATGCTTCAGTTGGAATATATGTTTACGATGGAAAAATAGATAACTTTGTGGTATCAAACGCAGGTAAATTTTTTAGTATTCTAATTTTGATATTTATTTACCTGCAACAAATATCTAATTTCTGTTGGCTACAGATCTCGGGTTGATTACCATTCTGTCTTTTTGAAGATGGAATGATTGTTGAAAAAGAATCTCCCATTTAAAAGCCGATAGAAATCTGCAATCCGTAAGGGAAAAATGCTTGTTTTGTATACGAAATTCATTAGATTTGAACAATATTGAAAGACAGATCTAATCTCAATACTACTATATTCAACCACTTACGGTGAAAAAACATGACATCCTCATAGATATGCTGTTGTCACAGAATCTCCCCAGGACATTCTACATGTCAATAGAAGTAAAATTGCTAGCGAATAATTGACTGAGACTGTTGGATGAAACAATTTACTGAAGCAACTCTTAGGTTGGCAATTCAATTGAGAATTTATTTCTTCGAAATCATTTCTATCCGATATCGGATACTTTGTATGGTCTTTCTGCGAGTAAGTGGATTGTTTTCACACCTTCCCTTGCTAGTTTTGCCCCAGTAAGTGGTAAAAACAATTTCGATTTTAAAAAAAAAAAAACCTTCCAGCATTCACAAAACTATTCTCACACCCAGTTTACATACACAAACGAGGTTTGAAACATCACGAGCAAAAATATCTGTCAGAACATGTTAAAGTATTCTGTTAATCATCTGCTATGGAATGTTTCAATATTCTATAAAGGGCAATTAACTCTAATCAAGAATAAAAATTTTACTTTGAGTACTAGGCGATGCATTTCTAAAAGAATTCTTCTTCGTATTTTGCATTACTTATCATCAGAGCTTCTGTAGCTAATAGTTAACGTCATATTGTTATCCTGGGAGTCGTGGGATCAAAATTTTATGGACTTTTAAAAAGTCTACAAACAAGTCCATCAATTATTTACATGTTTTTGAATTCGAAGAATGTGCGATATTTCCTAATGCGCGATTTTAACTTGACACCTTTTTGTCATACGATTTAAGATCGATTTTGTAATGACTTGATCCTGTTCGATCAAATAAACGGGTAGCGTTTAAACACATGTTTTATTTACAGCTTTAAACAATAACAAAACAGCTCGTCCTCATCTAGGTTAATATGCTGGGAAATGTTTACATCTGGGATAACAGTTCCTCAACTAACACAGTTTAAACAGGCTGTTAGCATATCCAGCTGCTCTAGTGGTAACTCAAGGGATCTACGTATATATATATATATATATATATATATATATATATATATATCTGATCTTGAATCAAAAGTTCAAGGATTCTCTCAAAGAAAAATCCCCTGTAGATCACGTGGTATCTCTTCAGTTCATCCTTTCAAAACCTTTCATTTTATACTCGGTCAAACTCCACCTCTCATTTTCATATTGGTACGCTGGAGATGCCTATCGCCCAATAATTCTTCAGAAATATCCCCAGTGGTCTGCAGTTGACCGGGGGAATTTTTGCTAATCATCCATCCTCGCAGCTGACCTTTCACAACAAGGGCATATTTACATCTGAAGGTTTTAAGTCAATTTATTTCTTCAGAAGGGCCGTAAAACGCATGTGTGATTCATTAGCTGGACTCGATTCAAGTCCAGATGGCCCCACTAAGAGGAAGTATCCCCCGTTTGGGGCAATCACAAAGGATCACAAGAAAAGGAATCGTCCCACAGCTGGCCAGATGTAATAATAGTCAAACATGTGCCTCTAAGAATGGGAGATAAGGTTTACAATTTTTAAGAAATTTAATTCAGTAGGAAAAGAATCTTTCACGCATTCTGCAATTGATCTTCACAATCTGCAAATTTTATCGGTAGTACTTAATCTTTCACAGCTTTGAGACGTATAATTCAGTATTTTTAGAATGCCTTATTTTGACATCCGTCGTCTTTTTTTCTGTAATTTTTTGTTGCATAAAATTAAAACATGGATCGACATGGGGGTGGGGGAGTGGGATATTGGTAATCGATACTTAGGCTAATTCAGTAGCTCTTTGAGCTATCAGTCAGCGCTACCAGTCGCACTATACTTCACTTCATCAAATGACCTTTCTACCTATTACTGCAATTTAGCCAGATGTATTATATGAAAGAGATTCTAATTTTGTATTAAAATACCATGAGAGGCATTGAGGCCCATACACTAAAAAACGTTGAATGTTAAAATATGCATCAGAATAATATATATTTTACATAAAAAGCCTAAAGTCATTTTTCCTAAATTCTAGTACAACTAATGTAAATTTAAAAATGTAGAATTAAAATTTAATTCTAAGTACCAATAATCTTTCAATATTTTGTTGTAAAAAAATTGATTTCCATTTTTACATTGAATGCAATTGCTTCTTAATACATTCCTCCGTTTACAGTTTAACAATTTTGGTTCCGACTTTTTAAATAGACATCCCTGTAAAGAATATCGTTCGGTCATTTATCTGCAGAACTAAAGAATAGGTAGAAATTCTTGCCAAATTCAAAAAGGGTTAAAACCTTGATTTTGAGAGGCGAGGCTCGTGATTACTTTTTGGATGTGCTTGAAAAAAAGATAAGTTATTTTAGTTTTTAAAAAGTTTGGCGATTTTATTCCTTAATGTCTTTAGTGTAGTTGTTTACAGAATTTCAACTTGATTCTTAACCCTTAATTTAAGAAATTCATGTTTCGATTAGGAGCAAGGAACTTTGTACACATTATGAGCATATTATTTAATGCATTTAGGCATGTTTGCTTATTGTTTCTGAATTAGATTTCATTTGAATTTACATTCCATTTCAGATATTCCATCAACATTTCTCGTTTCTCCCGGTTCGATTACTTCATTTACGAACAAAAATAAAGTAGAACTTGTATTCAAAAGCTACGATAATCTGGTAGCTTTCATTCTAGAAACAAGCTTGAAGCCAACTGAAAATCCTTTCCTTGTCGCTGGCGAGAATGTCTCGGACTACATGAAAAAATTACAGGTAAATATTCTTCAATAAATCAACATTCGATTTTTTTTAAATACGTAGCTTTTTGAGTTTTAAGCAAGTTCTAATTTGGTGTTAATGCAGAACTTTCAACAGAACTGTAATATGAAGCGTGTATCGATTTGCACTTCGGCAGGTTGGGTATGGAATTTCCATGCTTAAAGAGTACTTCCTCAAGGCTCATAAAAAAAATAACATCCCTAGATAAACAGAATTTTTCTTTATATTCCGATTGAGTAGCATTTTCGTAAAATGCTAAAGAACTACTCTGACAATTAATACGAGTTTAATAACTGATAAATTTATTTTACACAAATGGGCATTTCAAATACATATCAAATCTCTTGTTGTGGTCAAAATTAAATTGTCTAAACTGAAATTCAGAAATAGGATGATTTTGATTTTAATCTACATTAATTTCTTGACAAGGAATTTGAATAATCTTGTCAGTTAATTTTTTGATTTATTTTTTTACTAGAGTAGGCGATAAAATATCCTTTCCAAACTCGATTCTATGTTTCCAAAAAAGTAATTCAAATAATGTTCTTATAGTTAATTATTGCAACGAAGTTTTGAACCTCTTGAACTGAAATGACTAGCTCAGTTTGTCAAATTTTCTTGAACAAATTGATTAAGTTAGCAACACACTTCAGAAATTAATGTTCTTATGAAGTTTCTTGTTAATACAAAGTATGCTTTCCGTCCTTCCTTCTTATTTAATATCCAACCAATCACGAGATTGTGATGTCATATGTAGGATGATAGACGACACATCATTACGTGACATCATATGTATCCCATGATTCCATAGTCGCCGAAAACCGTTAAAATGTACCATGTATGTTATCTTCATATGCGTGTTGTAATAAACGTTACGTCTATATGTTCAAAGAAAAATATTACTTAAAACCGCTTCTTCTCATTACACGGCTAAATTCTCCTTCACATTTGTTTTAATTTTTTTTTTTACTTTCCTGTATATGTAGTGTATATAAAGTATTATAATCGGAAGAAAGTATAGCATTAGAATCCTAACACTTTGCTGACCGGTGACGAGTCAACTCGTCATTGCAATTGCATTATCTGTTTCAATTTATAACACCGAGGGCGATATAGAACATTGCAAAAACTTGGCGTATCGCGTTGAGTCTTGTCCGCTCTATAACAGAAAAGTTACTTTTCCTAGTATTTACATTTTTATTAGAATTTTAGTAAAATTCCAAAATTTTCAACCATGACGGAACGTATCGGCGAAGAACTTTTTGATGTTCCAATTCAACAAAATTCATTGGAGTTTTTTTAGAACGTTTTACTTTCATATTCAATTACAAAAAAGTAGCCGGTGACATGACATAGTTTCTGTGTAAAATTGCTGGTCACCAAAGTGTTAATTTTCATAACTGATTATCCATAACTATAAAGTGATCCACGTGGTCTCCGTTGTAAATAATTCGCTTTACTCTTTTTAATTACTGCAGGATTGTTCTAAATATAAAATTTCTGTGTAGAGGGAATGTAATAAATTCCATTTATTGAAAGGTATATGTAAACTCGGCTAATATTTTCTAATAAGCTTCGATCGATATGTGGTTCTGATATTCAAGTTAATAAAGAAATCTTATATTGAATAATAAGAAATTGAAAATATTACTATATATAAAAATGAGTGAAATGCTTAAGGGGCTCATATTTTCAAATCACAGATCATTTAATTTTCCTGAAACTGTTCAATCTGCTATCTTTTTAAAAGGAAGAAATGATAAAGGATAAAATTAGGAAATGCTTCATTCTGGATGGAGTGATATTTAACTGTAGCTTTCATCTTGAGAAAAATCTTTTGTTTGAATCCTAAAATACCAAAATAAACGGTAGTTAAAAGGATGAGATATGCCATCATAAAATTGCCTTTATACTTTATCTAATATGTATATTAAAAAGCCAGAAGATTGGGCAAAACATGATGTAAATTGAATTCAATTTTTCAATCAATTCAAATTATTGTTCAGTGACGAGAAATACTGGTGCGTTTCTTCTAGCTTTCTCTACCATCCTTCATTTTGCTATTCTGTAACTGTAAACGTCTCTACAACTTCTTTCAAACCCTTCTGAAGAACTTCCAAGAGTTCATTTCTATTTCAACTTCACAGACCCTGTCAAGACTTTATTTTAGACCAACTCAAGCAATTAGCCTTGGAGATCATCAATAGCATTCCCAAAACAGACATTTAAAATGTACACTGATGGCAGAAAAATCAATACAGTAGGGTGTGGAGTTTAAATCGAAACCTCTCATCGCTATCTCTTTATTCCAACGTAACCATGACTTTTGCTCTGTCTTCAGAAGAACTCCTCGCAATTGTGATTGGTCTTGAGACGGTTTCTGAAGAAAGCAAATTTGGTGGCGTCTGGATCTTGTCAGATAGCCGCAGTGCGCTTCAACATCTCAAAAATCGACAAAATGCCGGAGACCGTACAAGTATTTCGATCCACAATAAGCTCAAGACCATCTCGCAATCATCACCAAATACATCTTCACTGGATGGCATCACATGCAGACATCCATGGCAACGAAACTGCTGATAAACTGGCCAAAAAGGATATTTCAAAATATCCCCACTTCTACCAAACTAACCTATCAGGAGCTTTTATCCGTCAAAAAATTTGCCATCCTAAGACTGGCTGGTTCCTCCATCAAATAACTGGTACAAAGAGGCCTAACCCAGGTTTCTCCATCTCAGGAGATAGGTCATCCCATACTTCCATTTCGCGACTTGCCATCGGACACTTGAAATGTCTTAAATTCTCTGGGCGAAAGAAATCGTTTTTCCTAAATGTCAACTATTCCAGGCCACTCCTTCTCACATCCTTGACTGCCTTGACCTCAGTGTAGGGGATATTTATTCATCTCCTTAGACAGTCACAGACCACCTCAGAATCAACGGTTTATTTGATCTGGTCTGACTCCGACAGACCATGATGGAGATAAGAATAACTGTAAACAGTATTCTTTACTTAGATTCCTTCGTCTGTACTGCTGTCTACCCGGTATAGCACATGGCTATAATTCCCAATATTGTAAGAGATTAAATGCTTTTTAGGAGTATAAACCATTAGTTTTCCTCAGAGTCGATGCTGCTGCACATTAGATGTTCTGTTAAATATTTACTACAGCCACTTTATAGGAATTGCATATTAAATATAAAACTGAACTTATTGAAATACGATTTATAAATTTTAATATTCTTACCCCAAGGAATTAAAATGTTGCCTTTCTATCTGCAGAAAATGCTGGAAGAACAAGCTAAGCAGCTTCAAAACATTAAAGGCATTCTAAGCAACGCTGTTAGAACCACTGGTGATCAGTACATCACAGCCTACCAGAAATTCGATAATCTGCACACCAATGGAGGGGCCGTAGTTAAGAGCATTGAAGAAATAGTTTACGTCGAATGGGATAATACTGATCTTACTTTGGAACAATATAAAAAAGGAACAGCAGACTTGGCGAAGAAAGTTGCCGATCTTGAAAAGTTGGTTAAAGATATGGAGAAGGTTATACCAGGTAAGATTTCACTCCTCATACTGTTTCCCATAAAGCCTATTGCATGGAAATGTAATCTTTTATTTTGAACTTTATAATAACCACTTTTTTTCCATCTAGAGGTTGTTCGCATTGATGAAGATGCTGAAATTACTGGAACTAAAACATTTTTGGGAGATATATCAGGATCGTCAATCTCGGCACATTCCGTGAATCTTCAATCTGTGGCAGGAATAAATATTCCACAGCTTCAAAAGGAAGTCTACAGGTAAAAATTGCCATCCTCAACGGATAATTTGGCAGTTTCTGAATTTCACTTATGCACCATAGGCGGCTATTTACATCTTAATATATGACCAAAAATGTGTGAAATAATTGGTAATATTGCACACAAAAATAGATGTTTAATTTATGGTCATTATCCATTCTAACTGGCAGAGAAAAATATTTTTGGACTTTCAACCTTATACGCAAGATAGCGGGAAATTGACAGATTTTTCATGGTTTGCTTTCTTTATTATACTTCTCCAAAATAAATAAAATTTTAAAAAAGCATTAGTGAACTGAGATTAGAACGTGGAAGAGAGATCTAACTTTGGTTATTCATGGTTAAATTACGTATTCTGTTGTCCTTTGATGGTGGCTTATGGTTTATGCAAAACACGATTGGACTGAGATTAGAACATGGAAGAGTGATTTAGCATTGAGTATTCATGGTCAAATCAGGAATTCTGTATTCGTCATTTGATGGTGGCTTATGGAGCTTGCTTACTGAAATTGCTTTAAAAACAGTATATTTCTTTTCCACCTAATTTATACAGACGAGTCAAAATGTGGTAAACATCTCGGCCCAACAGCAGTTTTCCGAAATGTAACAATATCCTAAAGACTTAACACGTTGCTTTCCTTTTTACATCCAAAATGTATGCAATTTATCTAAGCCTCTTGAGAATTGAAACCTCATCCCTAACCAAATTTATTTCATATACCGATTCCAAAAGAATTATTGCAGATTTTAAGAATTTGTTTTAGAAAGTCGTTCCTTAGTTCTAAGTGGATTGAACATATGCAACTCCCCCAATTTGTTGTTGGATGACTAACAAGACAAATTCCAACAATACAATGTGTTGGAATTTGTCTTGTTGGATTTCTAGACATATTGGTATTTGGGGGAAAGGAAAATGCGGACAAGACAGCAAAAGTATCTAGACTGATGAAAGCACTTTATTTCACTACTCGATATATTACAAGTAATAAGGAAAGATTCAAAATAAGTTTATGCAACCTATGTGGGAAACTTCTTAACAAATTAATTATTTCAAAGACAACCATTTGTCAAAGATTTCAAAGGAGAAACACGAACCCCAAAGGAAGATGTCATTTTCACGAGACTTTGAACAGGTCTATTTTACCTTAAAACATCTTTAGCACTCTGATAATGCACTACTTTGTAAAGGTTTAGGTGATAAACCTTGTGGTGAATGCTATACAAGCCAGATAACTTCCTTCAAACTGAAGGGTCCCTTTTGTTTGATCGGTATGTTACACGGCTACGGATAAGATTCGGAGTTCGGGCCTAGCGCAATCCGCTACACAACCAGACAATGGTAACCCGGCGATCGACCTTGGATAAACGCAACTTTCACTCGTAGCTTCGTTTAACTGTTGTGGCGCCCTCTATCGGCAACTCAAAGACTAATAAGCGCATTAAATATGACAGTTGTTAACATCACCAACAAAGCCTCTCATATGTATCGCTCGTCTAATCCACCGACTCACTGGTGGGAGAGTATGTGGTGAATGCTATATAAGCCAGATAACATCCTTCGAGCTGAAGGGTCCCTTTTGCTTGATCGGTATGTTACTTGACTACCAACCATAAGATTGGGAGTTCGGGCTAGCGCAATCCGCATAACCACCTCAGCCTCATTCGAATATGTTTGCCTTTTTAAAAGATATTCAAATTTTACGTCAAATTCAATTTAATCTTTTTTTAAAGAATACTTTTAATTTTTAACACAAATCATGCCTAGCAAATTTTAAATGCAGAATGACAAATCTGGCCCATGTGCCTTAAAACTAAAAGAAACTT
This sequence comes from Argiope argentata, assembly GCA_026289955.1. NCBI lineage: Eukaryota > Metazoa > Arthropoda > Arachnida > Araneae > Araneidae > Argiope > Argiope argentata. Next base: position 3,622,387 of record JAOUZG010053459.1, on the reverse strand, counting down.
TTTAAAAATGAATGTTGATACGTCGTAAACAAAATGGAAATATCGTTTTTTGAAGTGATTTCACCTATCCAAGATGGATTGCAATTTACTTTAAACTTCTAAATAGTCCTATACATTTATTCAATTTTGGTGGATTCAATGTTTCCCATGAGCAGTTATTTGTTCTATTCTGGACCAATAATTTATAGAAATCGCGTGTATGGGTGTAATACAAAGTACAATAAAATATTTTCTTTTCAGACTTAATAAAAATGAGCGAATCTTGGGAACGCTCACTTTTGAACAGTCCCTGACTATTAAAGGTAACTTAGAGGTCGAAGGAACTGTAAATGGTATTGACTTCAGCCGAGATGTCATGACCACAAACACTGAGCAGACTTCATATGGTAAGTTTAGTTTTAGCAATACCGAAAGTTACTTTTCCCGATTTTAGTATCAATTTCGGTTTCATTGGAACTGAATTTGGAAATTTTTTATCCTTTACATGCTTGAAAATTTTTAAGTGTTAAAATTATGCATTCAATTAACCAAATGTTTCATTTGTTTATAAATGGATTCAAACACAATTCATATGATCTTTAAAATTGACTCTAATGTGATGAATATATGCATGCTTTAAAGTGTTACTGAAGAGTGCTTGAGTTAGAAATATTATGAATAATCTCGCTAATTTTTTTTTCAGTAATATATAAAAATACATCTAATAGTGAACATAAATCGTGATATCTTATTTAACCTGTTTTACTTAACACATTAAGAATCGTAAAGAAATCTTTAAGACATATGCCTGGGACCGCATGTTTGGGGCCAAACGTACTTTCCAAAATTCTCATACGAACGAGAACTCGTGAGTGATCCTTAACCACTTGACGTACGCATTTAACTTCCTAATTAGATGACATATCCAATAATAAACATTTGTTATTTTAATTCCTATAATAATGTAACGAGTTTTAAGATAATGAAAAGTTTCTAAGTGATTCTGGCATTTTAAATTACTGAATATTTTCACTTAATTGCAGGTTTAAAATTAATAATTCAATAATTCGATGCGCATGTCAGAGACGTCATTGTATGTGAAGTGGTTAATGTGTTAAGTGGAGTAGCACTGAACTGAAGCAACTCAGTCTGCAACTCATCAGCAGTTATACTGTTATAAAATTATTTCACCTTATGATTAATTACTAAAGTTTTTACAATATAAATTGCAAATCAAGCATGCATAACTCTTCAAATAGTTTATTTTAAAAAATTAGTCCAATTTCTGATTAAACAAATGCTTCGAACTTTTGGCATATCGAGTACAAGATGTCGTTTACCGTATCGCCAAAGCGGGGGAAAATTCAATGAATTTTAAACATTAAGGCTAAATATATTTGTATATAATTATTAAAATAATAAAATTATAATTATTTAATTGTTTATAACGGATTTGGATATTCATTATTTATACAAGACTTATTCAGTGAGATACAACTTGATGAAAATTATTTCTCATTTTTGTGAACTTGACGTCCTTTAAATTTACAGAATAGCTTTTATTGGTAAAAAATCTTTTGAATATGTAATCAGTTTTTGAAAAAAATTATGAATATTTTGTATAATTTAGATTAATTTTAATATTCCTATATTATGTTGGAATATGATAGTTTTAGGAATGAGGTTTTCTGGTGTCAACAAAAATCAGTTGGCGAAAAATAGAAATTTTATTATCAGCACGAGAATCTCAAAAAATCAACTTTCAATAACGCGTTGCCATTGCATTTACAAAAGCCCTAATTTAAAAAATAGGTTAATGACTACAGCTAATAAAACGTAGAAAAATGTCGCTTTGAGCAAGTGATATGACATGAAAAAAATAGGAAATGTGATTTTTTTAAAACAATGCGAGACAGTGTTTTGGATCGTTTGCAATACTAAAGTGACTCATCCGATGGAACCATTAAAATGAATAAAAATATAATTTAACTTGCACGAGCACGTGGTGCTTGGCCGTTCAAGAAATGATGTTGTGACATGATACATTGAAATATGCATAGCAGATTTCATTTTAATCTTTTTTAGTTTAATGCCTTAATTAAAATCTTATCATTTACTGAAAGAGGTCTTACGGACAGTGTCTAGGTCACAATGCCTAAATCATAATTGCTTCTTATAACAGAAGTTCTGGGATCTTGCTTTCAGCTAAACTAGAATTTAGAACATTTAGCTCATTAATATTTTCGAAACCATACTTGGATGTCATTTTATTAAGATTGAAACAATCATAATAGCGCCTGTTTTCATATAGTTCCATGGTTTTCTAACTTTGGAAGACTTCTAACATAAAATAAGACGTTAATTCGATGCTATATCCGAATACTGAAGGCCATAAATATATTACAGGTCTTAAATTACTCGAAATTTTCTAGTTATTGCCTATATTTCTTTTCCTACCAAATACTTAGACATATTTGAATTGCCTTTAAAAACATTTACTTTTCGTTCATGAACAAAATTTTCATATTGTCTTAATACATCTTCAATCAATGTATCTATTAAAGCTGGGTGATATATTAATATTTCGAAACTATTTGTCCAGAAATAAATTACTCATTGTATTACCTCATCAGTTTTTCTGGTAATTAGCGCTAACAAATCTCGGATTAAAGTTCAATTGATACCAGTATATAGTGAATCATTTCCTTCTGTTTCACCTGCAGAAAAAAATTCAGTCATTACATTTAAGACAACTAAAAGTATTTAATAATTTCCGTGTGCCTTGTAGAGTCACTAGATGAGTTTTAAACCTTGATAATCTCGTCTAAAAACATTAGTATTATAGGTACTATCATTATTATCATATATAAGGTGAGATTGTCACAAATTCAAAAATGTTTCATGAACTCATCTAACCTTCATAATCTTTAAATATTGTGCAATAAGTTTAAATATTTTTGCCTAAATCTATTTCAACTGAATTTTTAGACATCGAAATAACTGCATATTTTTTAACGGCAATTGATCATTTTTATCATCTTGGAACATGTTGTTTTTGGCATCAATAAAATTCCGCAGGCGAAAAATTATCTGCGCGAGCATCTAAAAAAAATCGGCTTTTAATAACATGTTGCCATTGCATTTACAAAAGCTGCGATTTTTTAAGGAAGGAAAGAAAGAAGTAATAGTCAAATGGAGAGAGATCTGGAGAGTATGCAGGATGCGGTAAAACATCAAACTCAAATTGCTGGATGTTCTCTCGAACGACTAATGCAATATGTGGTGTCACGTTGTCATGATGAAAAAGAACGCCTAGTTGGTTCATTAATACTGACCGGTTTTTTATCGTGTCAGAACTAGATGTTTTTTTGGGGGGATGAGATTTTGGCGTCAACAAAAATACGTTGGTCAAAAATTGAAATTTTAATCCTTAGACGAAAAATAGAAATTTTATCTGCACGAGCATTTAAAAAAATCATCCTTTAATAACGTGTTTCCATTGCATTTACAAAAGCTCTGTGTAAAAAAAAGATAATTTAATGACTACAGCAAATAAAACCTAGAAAAATGTCATATTGAGCACGTGATTACATGAAATGAAATAGGAAATTTGATATTTTTACTAAACAATAAATGCGAGACAAAGTTTTTTTGGATCGTTTGTAATACTAAAGTGACTTATTCAATGAAACCATTAAAATGAATAAAAAATATAATTTAATTCGCATGAGCACGTGGTGGTTGGCCGTTCAAAAAATTGTTCTGGCATGATACATTGAAATATGCATTGCACATTTCATTTTAATCTTTTTTTGCTTGTGTATTATAAAGATGGATTCATACTCGGCCAGTTATAAGATGATCAGTCACACAGCGCAAACGCAGAAAAGGACTCATTTATGTTTGCCACAATTCATACTGTACATTCAGGCAATCCATGCTTCTCTATAAATTGCCTTTTTGGCGTCTTTCAGACTTTTTCATTGTCTATCACATTAAAAATGAAAACCAACGCAAATAAGTGTGGCAAATAAAAAAAAGGTCAATATACCTAAATTTGGAAAGCTATTAAAAATGGCAAATAACATGAAAGAAAACATGATCTCGCTGCGGAAAGAACAAAATGAAAAAAATTGTTGAAAAAAAATCATTTATCATAGATTAATTCCAAGCCAAAAAACGCCAAATTCTACAAATGAATGCGCTGTAACGAAGTACAATACAGAGTCATAAGTACTTGTAATGGACCGAACAGCCTCGCCTTTCTGCGCATGCGCTTCCTACTTGCCCATCTTATAAACTGTCCGAGTGTAAACCCAACTTTAAAATCATGTGTCATAAAATGATTTTTTTTCCTCTGTAGCTAATATGATTTTCAAGAACAAGGTGGTCGTTCAAGGCGATTTGAACATTGCTGGAAAGCTTAACGATATCGATGTGTCAACCGAAGTAGTCACGTTGAGTGGATCCCATAACATTACTGGCCGAAAATACTTCCAGGGTGGAATAATAGCCGAAAATGTGGAGACCGAACTTCTGGATGGAGTAGATATAACAGATTTGTACAACAGAGCTTTAACAAAGAGTGGAGACCAGACAATTTATGGCACAAAGACTTTCAGTGGTGGTTTGGTGACGAACAATATAATTCTCGAAGGCTTATTAAATAAATTCGACATTGTAGAATTGGCGAATAATATTGTAAGAGTGGATCAACCAGCATATATTACAGGTAAAACCTGATTCTAATTGATTTTGGTTATTCATTTTTATTCTTGAATTAATGTTTGAAGCATCATTTCCTTAAATAGACGAATGTAAATTGACTTTTGTGGTAGCTTGGTTTTATATGAACTACATATGTATTACGTTTTTAGGGTAGCGGGTTCGGATTGAATGGACTTTACTTGAGGACAGCATAAATTTATTTACAACTATGTACAGGATAATTCGATGAAGTAAAACTTCAGATAAACACAATCCAGCTGTCAACAGTCACTTACAGCGTAAATACAAGCCTTATGCACAATAAAAACAGACTGCAAAACAGTTAACGTATAGCACAGTAAACAGTAAGTCACAGCGAGCTCAATTATACAGCATTAACGCCAAACGTAAACACAGCTCAAGAGTGAAAAGTAATCCGCTGGTCCAACGAGTCTACACCTTCGAGAGGAATTCTCTGCCGAGACTACGTCAACCCGTCCCTTATATAGCCGAACGAGCGCGCGTCCAACAGCACGCGGGGCTTCGTGAACAGTCCAGAAACTACTAGACTATTCCTTTTGAAAAACCAATCCGGTTGGCGCAAAGCTCCTCGTCAAACGTCACCAACCAGCTCTCGCCCACTTGTAAGAATATACATAAGCTTGCAATTGATAATATTTGAAAAAACTAACATTACAATTAATCATTAAATACTTTGGGTATTTAATATCTTCAAAATAAATTCCAAATAAAAGATAAATTGCGGAATACTAGCTTTTCATCAAAAAATTCAAGAGGTATTTCGTTTCTTTTGGTTGTATGTTTGTTTCTTGGAAAGTAATGAAACTAAGGTGTTCAGAATAGACGGTTGAAAAGTACAAATATCTATTTTCACTGTAATGTATATTTTTACAACTCTATCGTTGGTTAAAATTAAGCAATTTTATAAGAATTTTCTTTACTACCTATCTTGTTAAAATATTTTAATTCTGTCATCCTGACTTTCACTCTGTGATCCAATTTTAAAAAGAAGCAAAAGTAATTCCAGCGTAAGAAAATGCTACTCACACCATGAGTGAACTCCCCCCCCCCCTTTCATATTAACGGCTGAAAAAAATTCTTTGCGAATATTTTGTCAGTAATAAGCACACACCTGAAGAAAATGTTGTGAACAAGCTTTATTATTGAACTGGTTTTGAAAAATAAATTTCAATACTATTATTTTGCATATTTCCAAAGTACCACATCTATAATGCATAAAGTCTTCAGATTAACAAAAATTTCATCTACCGAATGTCACAATTAGATAGATTAACTAAAATTTCTTTCATAATAGAATTATGAAACCTATAGGCTCGAGGACTAATTCTAGCTGCAATATTCCATTCGGAAGATAGAATTCTATTTTTTTTTCTAATAAGGAACACTTTGGAAAATCTTATTTGCAAAAATATTACTATTCTTTCTAGGAAACAAAGTATTTTTGGAGGATGTCCACGTGCAAGGCCCTCTTTCTGTGAAAGGGACAGTAAATGGTTTAAAAATACCCGACGACTTGTTCCTCACCGACGAGGCTCAGATAGTCACTGGCGAAAAGACATTTACTGGAGTGGTCACTGCCCATAATGTCATTGTGAAGGGTAAGGTGGATGGTCTTGATATTCCTGGAGACATCATTACTTTATCAAGAGATGAAGAAATATCCTCAACTTTATATTTTACCGAAGGCATCAATGTTGATAGCGACATAATAGTACATGGATTAGTTGATGGAATCGATATAGCTGAAGTGGCGAAACAAGCTTTGAAAGTAAACGAAACGAGAACTTTCAAGGAAGCCGTTTTCTATGGTCCTGTGACAATTGCGGACAGTTTGACTGTCGGGGGCACTGTGAATGGAATAGATCTCGATGAGATCGTGAAGGATATAGTCTTCAAAGGTGATCGAGTCGCTGTAGAGGCTGAAAAGCGTTTCAAAAAAGTGGTCGCCGATACCGTTCACCTTCAACATATGATCAACGGATACAACATTTCGGCAGATTTCATGAAAGTCAGAGGGGAACAAATTATAACGGGTAAGTGAAATTTTCTATCTCCAATTATTATTTTCAACATTTTTAAAATATTTTCTCAACCCTCTGACATAGTCGCATCACATAAATTCTCTAAACTGTTGGCTATAAAGAAATGGAATATTTACTGCTTAATACATTAACCCCTTGAACGGAAATGACGAATACAGCTGGTCATAAACTTTCCTCAACAAACTGACAATGGCGATCGGGACTCGTCATTTCCATTCAAGGGGTTAAACATTAACGAAAATTTAAAACACTTGTATATACCGGGTGTCCAAAAAGTTCCCGTACGGATGATTGTGAATTTATTTTACTAAAACAACAGTTTTAAAAAGAATTATTTTTATGACAATGCTAAAAAGCACTTTTAACATAACTAAGGAAAGAATACTGACCTTACATTTATAATAAATGTTCAAAATGTCCATCCCTTTCTTGGAGACAAAGCTGAACTCGTTTGCGCATGTTTTTCGAAACTCGTTTTAACATGCTAGGAGTGGTTTCTTGCATCCTTTGGGTAATTGCGATTTTCTAATCATCTATTATTTGAGAAGCACCTTCATAAATTTTTTCCTTTAAATATCCCCACAGAAAAAAGTCCGGGATGGTCAGATCAAGGGATCGAGGTGGCCAAAGATTTTTTGAGATAAGTCGATCGCCGAAAAAAGCTTCAAGCATGTCCATGGTTTCATTATTCGTAAGGCAAAATTTAATATACTTGTAAAAAAAACATGAAAAATGATTTTTTAAATATGGAGTAAGGGAACTTTTTGGGCACCCGGTATAATGGACTCTTAATGTTAATCCTAATTTCCAAACTTTGTTTTTATTTAGCCCACAGTAATTTCATTCTAAAATATTCTTATTTCCTGATCCATTCCACTCGTTCTAATTCAATAGGAGCTTAGTAAAATTGCTGAATCAGATAAAAGAAGATTCCCACGCTCTGTGCTAGAGGATGAAAACTACTGACCTAAACAAAATGTCTGTAAAAAGATCCCTGTGTTTCCCTTTCTTCTTATGCGTGTGTCATGGAAATCCCCATCGAAATCTGGTTTTATAAGCTCTATAAAAAATATTTCCCTATCCACATTTTACGTTATTTAAGACCAGGGATAATTTCCTGGTCTTCTTTAAGCTTCTGCTTTTCTGCGCCGCTGTGAGCGGACGTGCCTTGCTTGTACATATGCCTGCTCCCCGTGGTTGAATAAAACGAACTTAAAAATTCAACCTATCTTCGAGAATTCGGCCCCGACTCTATCTGCTTTCATCAAATAAATTGAATGTTCTTAATTATAAAAGTCGACAGAATAGTTCTGTGGAAAAATCCCAAATGAATTAAAATTAAATCCACGGGAGAGGGTTCGCCGCTGCACTGTGACTGCATCTCGCCATATATAATATCATAAAAGCGTGTGAAACGGCGAATTATTTTTAATAAACACAAATTATTTGAGCAATAAAACGGTCAGTTTCCATATCAATCCCTCCTCTTAAAACTAAGAATTAAATCGTCTGCCAGAGCAGTTCTGAATGAAAATAAATTGTCGTCTAGGGGTTAATACATCCTTATTTGTATTATCGAAGTGTACAAAAACACGTATTGAAATTTTGTAGACTTCATGTAGTTGAAACAAATAGATGCATTCTATTAAAAATTCTCCAGCAGTATTTGAACATAGATATCGGTGCCAAATTTTACAAAGAAAAAGCAAATTTTTAAATAAGTTTTTCATTATATTTTGAAATCTTACTTAATGTGTTATTTTAACAATTTCATAGTGATTTATTCCTAGAATCCATGTATTGTTTCTTAAGAGAACAAATAAATTTTTAATGTTAAATATTATGTATGTTGCATATCGGGGGGGGGGGGGGGTCGTGAAAACTTAGAAAGGTTAAAGTGGGGCATAGCACAAAAAGGTTGTGAAAAATTGATCTAAATAGTGATTTATTTCTATGTTAATTGTGCATTTAAAGTGTTTGGAAGTATAATTTTTTGATTAGTTAGAATATTTCTCCATTATTTATTTGGGCAATTAAATATTTTAAAATCAAATGTTTTAATGGTTTGATATAATTATTCCAGAAGCTCGTCAACAGCATTTGCAATTTGATGGTTTGAAAAAAATTCGCCAGCAGTTTTCTCCCCAATTCTGATAAATCGTTTGATTTATGAATTATGCGAATGAACTAGATCTTCTGAATTCTATTTCACTAATGCGGGTACACTCATTACTGTCGGATTTTCCGATTTTGAAAAAAGGGGTTGGCTAAGAATGGCAAATGATTGATAATCATATTGCACCCTTTTTCATTCGATTTTTTTCCATTATTGACCACTTGAATTCAATTAAGTCTCACCTGAAAGGCAGCAGTTGATTGATTCTATGAACGCCATTTTCTTGGCTTATCATCGAGTTTGATCGTCTTATTTAGTAAATAAACTCAAAGCGACTACTGAAAAATCCATGAAAAAAAGTATGGTCTATAGAATGCAAAATTTCTAAAATTCTACATATTTCGGTTTTAAAAAATGATTAACAATTACTGAAAGTTGAAATATTTTTTAAGAAAATTAAATGGTGTTGATTTATTTTAATGGCATGCATGCACCTGCTACGAAGAATTTATTTGATTCTTTAAATATAATCGGACTGTGAATATTTAATTTTGAAATAAAAATGGCAAAGAATAGTTAATCTTGTTATATTTCATTCTTCAACTATGCATTGCATCTTGTTTCCTGACAAAGAAAAATAGCAAGGGCATTTTTCTCCTTGTTTAATACAATTACTATGGAATATGTTGCACTGTTTTGATTGTTTTTCAAATCTAAAGTTTAAAAAAATTGAAAAATTCATATTTTATAAAAAAAATTGTACATTCACTTGCGTCCGGACACAGAGGTAGAGCGTCGTCTTCGTCATCTGGGCGTCCCGAGTACGAGTCCTGGTCCGGGTCATGGTTATTCTTGTTTTCTATCTGAGGTGTGTAAAGGTGCCCCATGTAAAAAAGGGTTGAACAAGCGAATTAGATAAGTATGTGTTCATGAGTTAGAAGTCCGACTTCTGCCCTCGGGTGCTCAGGGGTCCATATCCTCAGAAGCTACTGCACCCCTCCTTTCCTTGTAAAATATACACGTAATCAACTGTAAATTTATAGCTACTGTTTCGAATAGTTCTTGCACAAGGACAAGGCGAAGGGAGGTCTTTGCTGTTTAGGAAAACGTGTATTAAATATCCTCAAGTTACAAACTCATGGCGAATTAACTATATAATCCACTAATTTCAGTTAACATCAAAGTTTCAGAATGCACGTCGAAAAGAGAAGACTCTCTCTCAAGCTAAATCAACCAACGTATCGTGTTCTCCGAACTGATACGACTCCCCTCCTTTAAAGCGCGCCTTAAATAGCTTCCCTCTAAAGTGGGCGGGGAAAGCGCTCGCTCGTAGCAGAAAAGTTGGAAATTTCTCCAGTATTCTCTAGGAACAAATCTTTTTCTCAGCTTCTACACATTTTAGCATGTAAAAACCTTTAGTGACCTCATTGCGTCGCCAACTCACCTACATCTCCGAATTAGTCAAATATGACGATCATCTGTTGTGAATCCCCTTACAATTGTCTTTTCTCTCCCGATTCCGTTACAATGTTAAACTATTCATACATATTTACAATATTTATACAGCAATTTATAAATATTTACAATATCACTTTTAATTTACACAATTCATAACACTTAATATAAAATTGTAGATTTTTATATTGTAGATCAATTTAGTTACAAATTAGATATTTTATTATGTATTATAGAAATTTATTTTTCTAATGAATTTAATGCTAGATTTCAGATATTCCTTAATTTTAATAAAAAAATATTATGTAGTTGTGTTAATATTGATAAAAATATAAAATGCTGTCACTTCGGAATATTGTTTTGCTACAATTCAAAACAATCGAGACTACCAAATGCTTGTAAATTCAGCAATTGAATTTTACCCATGGAATTTCGTAATTTGACTACAAAACAAACTACAACTCGGAACGCCTTAAATATAAAAACCAAATACCAATTTACGAAACAATATTGGTCTAAAAGTGCAATACAAATCTCGATCAACAGATTGAAATACAGAATTGCACCAATTCTCTTTGGATAAGCTGTACAAAGACCAGGCTTTTATCAACAAATTTACAATTTACCAGGCTTTTATCAAC